>LNAC01001325.1:67424-236327 GCA_002007465.1 Ailurus styani | reverse complement strand
GTCTATCTTCCCGTCGCCTCAGATTCACTTCTCCGCACGTCCTACCTTCCAGAAAGTGGTTTATTTTCTGTTCCTAGAATTGCTGCTCTTCTTCTCTTCGACCTCAGGTAGAATATGTAGGTGTTCAGAATAGTTTGATAGCTCTCTGGGTGAATTTCTGGGACCTGATAATCGGTCTCCTACTCCTCCGCCATCTTGCCGCTCTCCTCTCTGTACATTTTAAATTAGGTTGTATGTTTTTTGGGTGTTCAGTTTTATGAGATCTTTATTTATTTTAGATACTAATGCTTTATGAAATCATTTCCAAATATCCTCTTCTTTTAGTAGGTTGCCTTTTAGTTTTGTTGATGGTTTCCTTAGCTTTCCAAAGTATTTAGTTCAGTGTTCTTCCAATTGTTTATTTTTGCTTTTGTTCTCCTTACTTGAGGACACTGATCCAAAAAAATCATTACTAAGATGGATGTCCAAAAGTTTACTGTTAAAAAAAATAAAATAAATACACACACACACACACACAAAAAAAGTTTACTGTTTTCTTCTCTGAGTTTTCTGGTTTCTCATCCTACATTTAGGTTTTTAATCCATTTTGAGTCAGTGTTTGTTTATGATAAGAAAAAGTGGTCCAGTTTTGTTATTTTGTGAATAGCTGTCCAGTTTTCTCAACACCATTTGTTAAAGAGGCTTTCTTTTTTTTTTTTTAAGAGTTTTTATTTATTTATTTATTTATTTATTTATTTATTTATTTGAGAGTGAGAGAGAGGGAACACAAGCAGGGGGAACAGCAGGCAGAGGGAGAGGGAGAAGCAGGGTCCCCAATGCAGGGAGCCCAATGCAGGGTTCAATCCCAGGACCTTGGGATCAAGACCTGAGCTGAAGGCAGACGCTTAACTGACTGAGCCACCCAGAAGTCCTGAGAGCCTGTCTTTTCCTCATGTACCTTTCTCATCTGCTAATCTCTTCATAGATTAATTGACCATATAAATGGAGGTTTATTTCCAGGCTTTAGACATTTTAAGAATATTCTTCCAATCTTAGAGTGTGAAATATTTTTCCATTCATTTTTGACTACTTGGGTTTTTTTTTTTCATCAGATTTTGCAGTTCTCAATGCAAAGGATTTCACCTTCTTGATTAAATTTATTCCTAAGCATTTTATTAATTTTGATACAATTACATATGGGATTATTTTCTTAATTTCTCTTCCTTGTAGTTCATTATTAGTGTGCAGAAACACAACTGATCTTTATATGTTAATTTTGTCTTCTGCAGCTTTAACTCATTTATTCTAATAGTTTTTTGGTGGAATTTTTAGGGTTTCTATATATAAAGTATTATGTCATCTGTAAGAAGTGATAGTTTTACTTCTTCCTTTCCAATTTGTATGCCTCTTATTTTTTTCTTGCCTAATTGCTATCACTTAGAACCTTCAGTATTATGCTGACTAAAAATTGTGTTTGTGAGGGTCCTTGTCTTGTCCTTGAGCTTAGAGGAAAAGCTTTCAGTTTCTCAGTTTTATTAGCTATTTATTAGCTATGGGTTTGTTATGTATGATCTTTATTATGTTGAGGTAGTTCCCTTCTGTACCTACTTTGTTGAGAGTTTTTACTATAAATGGATATTGAAATTTGTTTGGTGCTTTTTCTGCAACTCCTAAGAGGATTATATGATTTTTATCTTATGTTTTATTAATGTGGTATATCATGTTGATTGATTTGTGAACGTTGAACTATCCTTGTATCTCAAGAATAAATACCACTTACGGTGTATGCTCCCTTTAATTTATTGTTGAATTTAGTCCACTACTATTTTGTTGAAGTATTTGCCTTTATATTCATAACACATATTGTCTTGGGGTTTTTTGTTTTGTTTGTGCTTTATTTTCATATATGTGTCTTTGGTTTAGATATTAGGATAATTCTATCATAAAATGAGTTTGGAACTATTTTTTTGTCTTCATTCTTTTTGAATAATTTGAAAAAGATAGGTACTAACTCTTTTTAAATATTTGGTAAAATTTAACATTCAAGGCATGTGGTCTTGGACTTAGATTTTGTGGGAGTTTTTAAACTACAGATTTGATTTCATTACTTATAACAATCTATTCAGATTTTCTCATCTTCTTGATTCAGTCTTAGAAGGTTGTGTGTTTCTAGGAGTTTTTCCTTTTTTTTTTCACCTAGGCTTTCCAATTTGGCATATAGTTATAATAGTCTCTTTTAATATTTTTAGTTTCGTGGGGGTATCAATTGTAACTTCTCTTTTTTTTCCCCCTGATGTTATTTGTGGCCTCTTTTTCTCTTGATGAGTTTGCCTATAGGTTTAGTGATTTTGTTGATCTTTTCAAAGAAACAGCATTTAATTTTATAGATTCTTGTTTTTAACCTTCTATTCCTTTTATTTCCACTAGGGACTTTGTTCTTTTTCAGGTTCTTTCAGGTGTACAGTTAGGTTTTTTATTTAAGATTTTGTGTATATCTCGAGGCAGGCCTGTATCACAATGAATTTCCCTCTTAAAATTGTTTTTGCTGTGTTTTATAGATTGGGAATGTTGTGTTCCATTTTCATTTCTCTCCATGTATTTTTTGATTTCCTCTTTGATTTCTTCATTGACTCTTTTGTTGTTTAGCCTCCACCTGTTTGTCTTTTCTGTTTGTGTTTTTTTCCGTATTTCTTCTTGTAATTGATTTCCAGTTTAATACCATGGTTGTCATAAAAGATGTTTAATACGACTTCAGAATGCTTTAACTTATTGAGACATGTTTTGTGGCCTGACCTGTGATCTCTCCTGGGGAACATTCCATCTGCACTTCAAAAGAACTGTGTATTCTCCTTTTTTTTTTTTTTAATGGAATGCTTTGTGTATATCTATTAGGTCCATCTGGTCTAAAGTGTCATTTAATGCCAATTTCCTTGTTGATTTTCTGTCCAGATGATATATCCATTGATACAAGTGAGGTGTTAAAATACCCTACTCTTATTTTATTACTGTCAACTTCTCTCTTTGTGTCTGTTAATATTTGTATATTTACATGCCCCAATGTTGGGTACATAATTATTTACAACTGTTACATTCTCTTGTTGCATAGATCCCTTTCTCACTGTGTAATGTCCTTTGTTTTTTGTTAGTTGTTTTTTTTTTAAATAAGTTTGTGTGATAGTCCAGCTTTTTTTCCATTTATATGGAATATCTTTTTCTATCCCTTCAATTTTACTCTGTATGTACTTTTAGACCTGAAATGAGTCTCTTGTAGGCAGCATATAGATAAGTCTTTTTTCTTTTCTCCCTTCAGTCACCCTAGGTCTTTTGAATGGAGCATATAGTCCATTTACATTTAAAGTAATTATTGATAGGTATGCACTAATTGCCACTTTATTCATTGTTCTCTGACTGTTTTTGTAGTCTGCTCCATTTGTCTTTGCTTGATATTTTCCTTTGTGGTTTTGACATTTTCTCCGGTGTTATGTTTTCATTTTTTTTCATTTTCTTATGTTTTATCATAGATTTTTATTTCTAATTACCATGAAGTTCATATATATTGACATATATATATTTATACACACATATATGTACATATGTATATGTTTAGCACCTAGTTTTAAGCTGATAGCTGTTTAAGGTTGAATGCATTCTAAAAGCACTACATTGTTACTCTCCCCTCATGTTTTATGCTTTGGTGTTATATTTTATATCTTTTAATTTTGTCTCTCATGTACTTATTTTAGTTACAGTTTATTTTGCTCTTTTTTGTCTTTTAACCTACATGCTAGCTTTTTCATTGGCTAATACTCTACCTTTATACTTGCCTTTACCAGTTATTTTTTCTTTCATATACTTTCTTATTTCTAGTTACTACCTTTCTGCTTTAAGAATACCCCTTGATATTTTTTGTAAGGCCTGGTTAGTTTGTTTTTTCTTGTCTGGGAAACTCTTTAACTCTCTTTTAATTCTGAATAATAATCACATGAAGCCTTGTGGGTTTTCCCTCATATATTTGTATTTCTCTGGCTGCTTTTAAGATTGTTTTTCTTTAATTTTTGTCATTTAAATTATGTGTCTTGGTGTGGATCTTTTTGGATTTATCTTGCTTGGGATTCTCTGTGCTTTCTGAACACAGATGTCAGTTGTCTTGCCCAGGTTATGGATGTTTTTAGCCATTATTTCTCTAAATAAGTTTTCTGCCTCTATCTTTTTTCCTTCCTAGACCCCTATAATGCAAATGTTATTTTGCCTAAGGTTGTTCTAGAGATTTCTTAAGCTGTCTTTTTAAAAAATTCTTTCTTCTTTTTGCTGGTTTTATTGGGTGATTTCCACTATTCTATTTTCCTGACTTCTGATCTATTCTTCTGCATATTTTAACATGCTGTTGATTTCTCCTTGTGTATTTTTCATTTCAGTTTTTGTATTCTCCAGCTTTGTTTTTTCCTTACAATTTTTATTTGTTAAATTTCTTACTGTGTTCCTACATTCTCCTCCCTAGTTTGGTGAGCATCTTTATGATTATTATTTTCTTTTACAAAGGATTATTTACTTATTTGAGAGAGTACAAGCAGAAGTGGGGGGGCAGAGGGAGAGGGAGAAGCAGGCCCCCCCAATGAGCAGGGAGCCCAACTTGGGGCTTAATTCCAGGACCCTAGGATCATAACTTGAGCCAAAGGCAGACCCTTAACCAACTGAGCCACCCAGGCATCCTTTTTATGACTATTACTTTCAATCACTTGTCAGGTAGATGACTCGCCTCTATTTTACTCTCTCCTGTCCCCCAAAGTTTCATCTTTGTTTGGAACATATTCCTGTTGATCCTTATTTTGTTTTACTTTCTGTATTGATTTCTGTGAGTTAAACACAACAGTTACCTATCCTAGTGTTGAAGGAATGACCTTGTGTAGGAGCATCCCCTGTGTAGAATGCACATGACTATAGTGGCTTTGGTAGGCCAGCTGGAGCTGAAGAGGGCATAGGTCAGGCAATTGCAGGGTGCAGTCCCTCAAGGTTGCCTTGATGGAATGACTGGAAATGGAGTAGGTACTGGCTATAGTGTCCTACAATATATATTGCTGGGGTTAGCTGGAACTGGTGTTGGTACAGCTCAGGGCTGCCCTGGTGGGATGGTGGAAGTAGAACAGGTGCAGTCTTGGGAATACCAGGGTGGACAACACTTGGGCTGCCTTGGTGGGGCACCTAATGCCAGGCAAATGTCACTGGAGTCTGAAGCATGTTCTACTGAGGACCACTTTGGTGGGGGCTCTTGGGTGTTGTCCTGGAGCTGCTGTAGCTTGTCCACATTGGTGGCATAGCAATGGATGGAATGGATGTGTGCTGGAGCTATCCCAGAGCACTCTCACCAGGGCTGCCCTGATGGATGGTTGGAATTAGAGTAGGCATTGCTCAGAAGGGTCCTAAAGTGTGCCATGCTGGGGCCACCCAGGTAGTACAGCTGGAGCTGGAGTGGGCCAAGGGTCCAGGGTTTGCTGGGCTGGCCCTAGGAGACCTACTAATGGACCTGGACCCTGCTCCTGTCTGCACTATCAGGGTGGAAGGAAAGTAAAAAAAAATGGTGCTTGGGTTCCTCTGATCCCAAGAGAACTCAATCGGGTACCTGCCCATTCAGTTAATTCTCCATGGTTAGTAGAGATTTCCTTCACTTATAGTCTAATTGCCCTTTTAACTGCTGCTTTTTTGCTGTGCACCAAGATGGATGAGTCTGTGAACCCTTTGGTGATATTCCTCCCTACCGCAGGTCACCACATCAGGGATGGTGTTCACATTTTTATTATGTCTCTGTATTTTTTTACCCTTTATTATGTGGTCCCTCTACCATTTTCTGTGCAGGAGTTGCTCAGTCAACCCTCAGTTCTTCTTCAGGAGAAATTCCTCTATATATAGGTAAAGTTTTCAGTCTGTTCTGGGGAGGAGGTGAGTTCAGGGTTTTTTTATATCACCATCTTGGGCCATCTCCCCCAGGTAAATACTATTACCACTCCACTCTACAAATGGGAAAATTGAGACAAGATAGTTTTAGAATAGATCAGTGATACTAAGTAGTTTATAAGCGGCCAAGCTGTGATTTGAACTTGTCAAAGCCCTTCTAAACCATCCTTGTATATTGCCTGACATAACATGAAATGTTCTCTTGGACTTTCCTGAGAAAGGGAATTATAAGACCTCTGAATTGTTCTTGTTTCCTGCATTAACCATTTCCCAGAAGATATTTGTGCTGATTCTTCAACATGTTCCTTGCCTTTGAACTTGAGTACTTTTTCACATAAACTGTTACCTTTCTTTTTTTTTTTTTAAGATTTTATTTATTTATTTGACAGAGATTACAAGTAGGCAGAGAGGCAGGCAGAGAGAGAGGAGGAAGCAGGCTCCCCACTGAGCAGAGAGCCCAATATGGGCCTCGATCCCAGGACCCTGAGATCATGACCTGAGCCGAAGGCAGAGGCTTTAACCCACTGAGCCACACAGGCACCCAACTGTTACCTTTCTTGAATCCTTATTGGGGGAGATACATCCATGGTTAGTATTGCCACCCAATGTGGTTTCTTCCAGAATTTTTGAACTGTTTGAAGACTCCAGACCTAGTAGACCAGAGGAAAGAGGAATTGTGGGCTTATTGTTGTGTTGTGTTATCCTTCAAATATCCAAACAACTTTTAAGAAAGAGTGAGAACAGATTTGCAAGCAAGGTTTTCTCCTCTCTGCTCATGTTCTTCTTTCCTATATTTGAAGTAGCAGCTGATAGTCTTTACCCAAACCACTTGCCTTTAAGGTCCCCTATAACTTGTCAGTAGGAACCTCAACTACAAATGAAAATTGAGTAAGCATTTCTTTGAGCTTCCTGTTAGGTATGTCCTTGTGGTGCCTGGTACATTTGCATGCCTACTGAGACTGAGAGCAACTTCCTAATTGGCCTGTAGCCTACCCCATGCAAAACTTTTGCCTGAACTTCACGGGCATTACTGGAATTCCACTCTAGGGACTCTAAGGCACGTTTTTACTTCTCATAGAGGCAGTAGAGGATCAGGATAGTCTTAGTCTTTCATCCACTTCCATTTGTAGAAATTTCTCTGTGTACTTGGTGTAGATCTGGAGTACCTAATGTCAAGCAAATAATATAGTTCTTCTTTTTAAAAATTCCATTTTAATAAGAATCTAGGAATAGGGCAGGAGAGGTAGACACCTGCATGCAAATTTGCTTTTTCACGCAGAATCCTAAGTAGCAAATTATGAGGTGTACCATTAGATCATGGTAAAAACCAGACTATAAATTTCATAAGTTTTCAGACACAGTGTTCTTAAGTTATATCTATGCCATAAGAGCAGATTTTGATTTTTGGCAAGGCCCTTGCAAAAACTGTTCATGGAGGCTCTGTAAAATCAACAGTAGACATTAGGAAGGTTTATTCCTGGCAGAGATGGGGGCCCGCATCTTAGCAGAAATTTGGGAGAGAGAAGCTAGCTTCAATTGTCTGTAAACTGGCTTCATTGGAAGGGCTGTGCTGAGATGAGCAATTCTATTTAGAATGGCTGCTGCTCATCTTTCCACCAAGATAATCCTCTGATTGCAACACAAAAAAGCAGATGTAGCATTTGAAGGGACATTCTGCTTTTCAAACTCTAAATGCTTTCACATTCCAATATTACTCCCAATGAACCCAAAGTCTTAGAAGTAATCACCTTGAAGTTCTACAGTGTGAAGACCTCAAGAAAGTTGAGGCCCGACTTTTATCAGAGAAGATCCCTGAATGCAAAGCCTCAGATAAATTGGAATTTTTGCCTTCTCTGTTGTCTTCCATATAGTCTCTTGCCTCTTTGCTAAATATCAAAGATATTTATGCTTAAACAAATGTTGTCTCCCTCTCAGTGCATCCTCTCCTTCTGGCAGGGAAGTCATCATGCTGAATTAGTGGCACTTTCCATGGCAACAGACTGTGATGTCAGAAATGTGGTGCCAAGCAATTAGATTTTGGAGGTGCCACAGTTGGGAATCTAAAGCTCCAAGGATGATTATGAGACAGAGCAGTTGTTGTAAAAGAAAATCTCAGTAAAGACTGAGTGTCTAATGTGTGCCCTCAGAGGTCTGTTGCTGAGTAAGAGTGACAGCAAATGAAGCCAGGTGAGGGGGAAAGGGATGCAGTGTTTGAGACAAGATTTCAAAGGAGAAGTATGTTGATAAATGAAATTTGCAAAAGGCCACATTCAGATGGCTGGTGCTCTGCCATGTTTTGCAGCTTTGATGCCTCACAGGTGTTCTCAAAGGTGTAAAAGGGAGAAGCTCCTGAGACCCAGAGTCTCTCACTGGCAGAGACAAAGGAGTCAGGACAGAGAGAAAGAGCCAACCCTATGCTTTCCTTTCTTGAAAAGGAAGAGTGTGGCAACTTTCACAGTTCACCTGCTTTCAAGGATGGAGCACCTTGACATCAACACCTTTTTGAGACCTGAAGAGTGAGGATATTGTGGGAGGAAGGATGCCTTATGACTGTTAAATTTTCAACAAAACCTTTCAAGATGAGGCAATGGATGGATGGTGGTCTCTAATGAGTCATAGGAATAATCTAGGAATGTTTTGATATGGACTCCTTCAAAATCTTCACCGGTTCTTTACAGGGTCTCTGTTGAATATGCAAAGGATGAAACCAATACCTGTGAAAAATCATACATGAAGTTTTAAAATACACATTTCAGTGATACAGTATGGATAAATTTGGACTACATATGGCTTCTTATGTAAAGGAAAATTTCTTCTTCTTTTAGTAACACATTGTCTGCTGCCTGTGCTTAGCACCTTCTGCCATATGCTCCCTAAAACAAGCTGCTGCAATTCAAGAACTAGCCCTAGTAATTAAGATCAAATGAGCCAGATGAAGAAAATGAGCTGGTGAACCACATGCCAATGGAACCCATCTTTTTTATATTAAAAAACAAAACAAAAAAAATGAGGGGAGAAAGAAAAACAGCTCTTTCCTAATGGCCTGCTATGAGTGTTTGTAGGCAATCCACATTTAGAATTATGGTTAACACTTACACCTGTATTTTGAATTATCCTGGACTTGATGGATTAGCTCTGTGAAAATGTTTGCTGTTGGATCCTGGGCTATTCTTCTGTAATATAAATAATAGTACTCAAGTCTCATATACAATTTATTTCATAAAAAATAGAATATTATTTAGAAGGTACTACAAAATAGTTTGAAATCGCATTAAAAACCCTTGTAGATAATTGGACTCTCATTTTTATATTTTAAAGGGAGAAGTTGAGGTCCAAAGAGAGTGAATTACTTTCCTCTGGTCACTGAGCTATCTAAAGACAGAGCTCAGATTAGAACGTGGGTGGGATTTCTGACTCACCTACTAGTTTAGCAGTTCTTGGAATTGAGCATGCATTAGAAACTCCTGGAGGACTTGTTAAAGCACAGATAACTGGGCACCACCTCCAGAGTTTCTCATAGGTTGAGGCCTAGAATTTTGCTTTCCAAAGAAGTTCCCAGGAGAAGCTAATCTTACCAATTTATGGTCCATGCTTGGAAAACCACTGGTTTCTTTCTTTTTTGTTTATATTGGGGTTTCTTAAACAGTGGTGAGACCTATATTGGAATCACCTGGAAGGGGAGTTGCTTATTAGAAATAAAGATTATTGGGTGCATCTTAGAGATACTTAGTCTGAATCTCTGGAGGTCTCCTTTGTATGCAATTACCTCTGGTAATTTCTGTACACATCAAAGTTTGAAAGTCACAATACTTCAAAAAGTCAAACTCTAAACTTCTTGGTAAGGTAACAAATCAGTTTTCTGAATTTTACTTTATCTTTTCAAATCTTTTTTTTTTTTTAAGATTTTTATTTATTTGACAGAGAGAATCACAAGTAGGCAGAGAGGCCGGCAGAGAGAGAGAGAGAGGAGGAAGCAGGCTCCCTGCTGAGCAGAGAGCCCCATGCAGGACTCAATCCTAGGACCCTGAGATCAAGACCTGAGTCAAAGGCAGAGGCTTTAACCCACTGAGCCACCCAGGCGCCCCATCTTTTTAACTCTTTAAGTAAATGACCAAAGGAGTAAAGAATTAAAAACCTGGACACACCTGGGTGGCTCAGTCATTAAGCATCTGCCTTAGACTCAGGTCATGATCCCAGGATCCTGGGATCAAGCCTTGCGTCAGGCTCCCTGCTCAGCATGTAGCCTGCTTTTCCCTCTCCCACACCCTCTAGTTGTGTTTCCTCTCTCTGTCTCTGCCAAATAAATACAACTTTTTAAAAAAAAATCATAAGTTTATCTTTAAACAACAACAACAGCAACAACAAAACTACACCCAAGATGGGAAAATGAGAATGGTGTCAGTCCTATGCCAAAAATTTCTAGGAATTGTTGTAAGATATTATGCAAATGAAATGCAGTAGAGCACGATGTGTTAGACCTCTCAGGCTCTAGAGAAAGCAGTAGAGTTTTAGGGTAAGGGGGAAAAAGTCATAGCAGAGCTCCACTAACACTCATTGATGTCGGGGGAAGGGGGCAAGTTGATACCAGAGTATAAGATGTGAAATCTGGTCTACCACTTTGGGTAAGTTGCATTCTAACCACATGCATGTAGAGAAGCCTGGGTTTCCTTGGTGATGGCTCACAGAAGGTTAGTTGTGCATGCAGGCATCATGACAGGTAGACAGGCACGGTTCCAGTAAAGACGTGTGAAGTGACATTATGGGGGCCCAGGCAAAATTTTGAGCATCAGCCCAGCAGTTTTGCTTGATAACCATCATAAAGGAAAAACTGCTTCAAGACAAGATTCCTCTGTTTGGGGCACTCACAGTGCAGGCTTTATCCATAGATGCACAAGCCAAGTGAAGACTGAACTGAAAATTACATTAATCAGCTTGGCATTTTAAGACTCAAAGGCAGTTTGTAAGTGCAAATGGGTGTGCTTTGAGAGGGAATTCAGGGAGCACATATTTGCCTGACAAGTGGAAAAGCCCAACCAGGGAAGTCTGGAAGAACTTTTCTTGCTTCACTGTGGGACCTAAGAATTACGTACCAAACAAATTGTCAATCATGCATAATAAAAATAGAAAGGTATTCTAAGGAATGCAAGGATTCGTAAGGAAATACCTATGTGCTCTTCCAGAAAATATGGTGTAGTATAGACAATCAAATCATGAATATGACAAAGGAAAACATTCCAATAAAAAAATGGGTAAAAAGGCAATTAACCCAGGAAACAAAAGTAAACATGTGAATAGATCCCTAGCTCCACTAAAGAAATGTAAATTAAAACAAAGAAATGCCAACTTTTTGCCCACCATTTTAGCAAAAATTGAAAAATGTGAAAACATGGAAAAGGATATGAGGAAATAGTCATTTATACTCTTTTGGAGGGAATTTAGGCAATTTAGAATATAATTTTAGAAGACAATTTCATAATGTGTATCAAAAGAAAAAAATACTTATACCTTAGGACTGACTATCCATTACAGTAATCCTAAATCAGCAGTAATAATGAGACCTAAAAATATTTACATATAATAATGTGCATCATGACATTATTAATATTAATGAACAGTTTGGAAATTTAATATACAAACATTTATTTAAACAACTAAATACATTACAAGTAGTCATGGTAGTTACTGAAGGGCGTTTAAGGGCTATCAAAGTATGCTTAGTATTTTTAAATTATAGTGTAGATTACCAAGTCATGTGTTTAGACATAAAAATTATACATGAAAGAAACATACACCCATGTTCTATCTTTTCCACATTTTGTGCAGTGAAAACATTTTGTTTAAAAATATTGAAAATAGTGTCTAGTTACATAAATATTGCACATAATTATAGTGGGATACTAAGCAGGCATTCAGAGACAAAAGCAACTTATAACTATTGATAGAGAATAATTGCAAAATTATTAAGTGAAAAAAGTAAGGTACAAAACAGTGTGTGACTATGTTAAGGAATAAGAACTTAAAAACAAGCCATATTTAGGTAAAACTGACTCCCTTCTCCAAACATACAGAAATGGTGGATAAAATATAGTAACCATAATTGCTTTCTATACATAGCAAGCTCAAGGAAAAAAAAAAAAAGCCCAGGTGTTAGAAATTAAGATGGAATGGAAATCAAGTTACAAGTCTCACAAACTGAGAAAGCTGCCGTGATGCATGGGAGTAGTGGACATAACAGTTGGCTTTAAGGATGTGGGGCTGAGGTCTTAATGACTATGGGAGGATACACAATATTGCCTTAAGCCCCACGTCAATAAGCTGGGCATAATATCCCTTCAGTAATCTTGGAACTGATGCCTCTGTGGGGCTAGGAGATTATAATCTTTAAGTTAGAGAATCAGAAATTTTGGCTTTATTTAAGATTATAGATAAAAACACACAAGTGCCTTAATATTTGGAACCCCAAGCAGGTGGCATATGAAGGTATGGAAATTGAATTTATAGTGACCTTGTAGTTCATAAATTTCAAGCCAAGAAATGAACATAGAAAGGGTGCTGGACCAGTGAATTTTGTGGGACAACTGACAACATATGTAAAACCACTCTCTTGGGACATTAACCTAGACCATCAGGGAGTTCCTCAGACACAACCACTTTGAAAAGAAAGAGGATTAACATCCCAAGACCTTGAGAAAAGAGTACAGTCTGAGAGATGAAAAAGGGCCTTAAAAATGTTCAGGACATTAAGAAAGTATAACTAAAATCTCAGTGATGGACTAGAGTACTTTGACAAACAGGACTAGCAAATAACAGAGAATGTGGGATATTGAGCCATTGAATAAAAGGTTTCACACTGTAGATGGGATACAATTTTACAAGAATGGGTAAATTGGGATATGTATTCGAGGATATTACACAGAATGCCGCCCTTAAAAATGGCTGAGAGCCACGGAAGATTGAGTGATAGGAGTTCCCCAAACAAAGAATAGGTGGGGGAAAGATGAAATGACAGAGCCCCCCAGAATTGCAGAATGCCCTGACTTGAAATGGAAGAGTATGATAAATAAAAATCTATGTTGAGACCCATCATAGTAAAGTTGCATCTCACCAAAGGCAGACAGAGAACTTAATCATTATCAAGGCAAACTGGGGGAGAAGAGACATGATAAAAAGAAGGCAAAAATGAATTTATATCAGTAATCATAGTAAATGTGCACAGATTCACATACCAAAATAAAGAGATTTAGATGTACCTCTTTAAACAACATTGCTTATTTTTTTATTTTAAAAACTAAAGGGATAAAAAAGTAAAGAGATGGGAAAAGATGCCAGTATGCACAGAACAGGATAAGAGTGTATAGGGCTATTAAGATCAGGCAAAGTAGAAAATACAGCAAAAGAAAATGAACGACAAAAAACATTTTAAAGATATAGGAGTCATTACAAATAATTTTGTATGCCTCTCAAAACAGGCTTAAAACACATGAAAGAAACCTAAATCAAATTGGGAGATGTTAACATACCTGTCTCAGTAACTTGTAGGGCAAGGACACCAAAAATTGTTAATAAACCAGTATCTGATAATACCATCAAGAGACTCAGGTAGAACCTCCACTATAAATATATGTTCTTCTAAAGGACAAGGGACATTTATGGTAAATAATCATCTGCTAGACCATGAACAAAGTTTCAACAATAGAAAAGAATGTAATTTAGAACACATTACTGACCATAGTAAAAAAATAATTTAGAAATTAATAAAAAGATATCTGAAACATCATATGTTTGAAAATTTAAAAACCTGTCACTGGAAGATCTGAGAAAAAATAAAAACTGTCAGAATGAAATAATATATTGTATAGCAAATCATGTATGATAATATTTAAGATAGTAAATTTAGGAAATTTATATGAAAATAAGATGGAAAATGAATGCCCTAAATGTTTAACTCAAGACTTTAATAAAATAGTATCATAAACCCAAAGAAAGTAAAAAGAAGGAAATAATATAGAATATTAAAAAGAGAAAATAAGATGAACACAGCCTAAATTTTTTTTAAAAATTGAGGCATGAAAATGTGTTTTAAAAAATTAAATGAGTAGGGGTGCCTGAATGGCCCAGTCAGTTAAGCATCCAGCTCATGATTTCAGCTCAGGTCATGATCTCAGTGTCCTGAGATGGAGCATGGTGTCAGGCTCTGCTCTCCTAGGGGAGTCTGCTTCTTCCTCTCTGTTTGCCCATCCCCCACTGCAGTCTGTCTCTCTCTCTCTCTCTCTCTCTCTCTCTCTCTCTCTTTCAAAGTAATAAATCTTTACAAGATTAAATAAGTAGCGGGCGCCTAGGTGGCTCAGTGAGTTAAAGCCTCTGCCTTCGGCTCAGGTCATGATCTCTGGGTCCTGGGATGGAGTCCCGCATCGGGCTCTCTGCTCAGCGGGGAGCCTGCCTCCTCCTCTCTCTCTGCCTGCCTCTCTGCCTACCTGTGATCTGATCTCTCTCTGTGTGTGTCAAATAAATAAATAAAAATCTTTTAAAAAAAGATTAAATAAGTAGCTGTTAAAAGAGATAAGAAACTGAGATTTGGGACAGAGAATTGGAAACTATTAAAAATGGAAAATCCAGCCTGAGCCTGGGTGGCTCAGTTGGTTAAGCGTCTGTCTTTGGCTCAGGTCATGATTCCAAGGTCCTGGAATTGAGTCCCATGTTGGCTCCTTGCTCAGCGGGGAGCCTGCTTCTCTCTCTACCTGTCACTCCCCCTGCTTGTGCGCTCACCCATGCTTGCTCTCTCTCTCTCTCTCTCTCTGACAAATAATTTTTTTTTAAAAAATGGAAAGTCTAGAGCAGAAATGATGGGTTGAATAAATGGTTGGAGCTAAGTGGTTGTAATAATAGAGTTGATGAACTAGATGACAGCTTACAAAAATACATAAAAAATGAAGCATAGAAAATCTGATGGAAAATAATAGGATAATGGGTACAAGATATAGAGAATATGTTGAGAAAGTTTAGAGTATGGGAAATCTCTAGGAGAGAAGAGAGAAGCAGCAGTTGAAGACCTTATGTAGTTGAGGATTTTTCCAAACTGATGGAATACATCAGGCCACAATTTCAAGGACTCCTTAGAACCCCAGGCATGGTAAATAAATAGACGGCTGCTGGGTGACTCAGTTGGTTAAGCATTTGACTCGACTTCAGCTCAGGTCATGATCTCAGGGTTGGGAGATTGAGGCTCACTTTTGGCTCAGGGCTGGGTGTGGAGCCTGCCTAAGATTCTCTCTCTCCTTTTCCCTCTGCCCCTCCCCCCCCAAAATAAATAGATAAATAACAAATCAATTCCAAGCAGAAAAAATAATTTGAAAAATCTCAACCTAATCAATGAAAAAAACTCCTAGTAAACATAGTAAAAAAAGAAAAAAAAAGAATAAAGGAGAATCCCTTAATTGATAATAGGCATCCATCATAAGTGTAGAGACACATCATATTTCATGGTGAAACAGAAATGGTCTCCTTAAAATCAGTGGCAGGGGTGAGGAGGGAGAAAGGATATTTTCTATTACCATGGCTGTTCCACAAAGTCATGGCAGTCTTACGTAGTGTCCTAGTTCTAAAGAAGAAAGAAAACAATAGAAATAAGAATTAAAGGAATCTGAAAATCTTGCCATTTTACATAGTAAATGCTTCTCTAAATAGGAAATCCAGAAAAGTCCATAAAGTAATAGAAAAAAAATTAGTTTTTAGAGTAGACTGGATGTAATACTGATATGTTAAAATTGATAGGCACAAGGAATAATAAATAGTAAATGTAATAATAATGCTAAAAGGATCCACTTCACAATAGCAACAAATACTGTAAGTAACCCAGAAATAGCTCAAACAACAGCTGCACATGACCATTAGGAAGAAAAACTTTTGTCTTAAGGGATGTAAGCAAAGATCAAAGAAAATGGTAGATGCGTGATGACAGATGGGAAGATATTGTAAGAATGATCCTCCACAAATTTCTGAATTCAATGAAATTCTAAAAATATATTTATTAGTTTCCCATGGATTCAGTAACAAATTATCAGAGTTTTTGGTTTAAACAATTAAAATTTTTCTCAGAGTTCTGGAGGTTATTAGTCAAAATCTCTATTACTGGACTGAAATCAGGGTGTTGGCAAGGCTGTATTCCTGGGGGACTTGAGGTAAGAATCTGTTCCTTTTTTTTTTTTTTAAGATTTTATTTATTTATTTGACACAGAGAGAGATACAAGCAGGCAGAGAGGCAGGCAGAGAGAGAGGAGGAAGCAGGCTCCCCGCCGAGCAGCGAGCCCGATGCGGGCCTCGATCCCAGGACGCTGAGATCATGACCTGAGCCGAAGGCAGGATCTTTAACCCACTGAGCCACCCAGGTGCCCAAGAATCTGTTCCTTGTTGGCTGCCCCCTTTCTTTGGCTTGTGGCTATATTCCTCTGTTCTACTCCTCCATCTTTATTTGGATTCTCTCCTGTGTGTGTGTGTGTGTTCAAATATCCCTGTTTTCTCTAATAAGAATATGTGGGGTTGTATTTAGGGACCATGTGGATAATCCTCCCTTTCTCAAAATCTCTACCCTAATCATATCAACACAGACCTTTTTTTTTCCAATAAGGACATTGACAGGTTCCATGAGTTACAGTGTGAATATCTTTTGTGTGTACCATTTTCTGGCCCTCACAGATTCATGTCTTTCCCTCATGAGAAATCCCAATATATCTAAAAGACTGAGCCCACTACAACATCAACTTAAGTCCAAACTTTCATTTAATTATCATCGCTCCCAAGTCCCATCATTGGAATTATCTAAATCTGGTATGGGTGAGACTCTGGTTTTGATCCAACCTGGTCCAGATTTTGCCTCCACCAATGAACTTGTGAAAATAGAAAACAAGTTACCTTTTTTTAAAAAAATACAATGATGGGACAAGTGTAATAATTACTAATTATAGACATACACATTCCAAAATATAGAAAATGGAAGGAATTAAGAGGTCACTAGTTCTAGACAATTTTTCAGTTCAATGAGGGAAATTCCATTAGCTTTCAAGTCTCTGGGGCTTGAGACTCTGGTCTGTGTCTCTGCACCTGCAGCTTCAGCCTGAGTTCAAGGCTCTGCTCTCAGAGTCATCATCCCTTTTTCTTGAAAGGTAGCGTTTCTTTGCTGCTTAATAGTGTCACCAGCCTTTTTCCAGCCTATTGTATATTGAGAGTCTGAAAACCTCCTTATATTTTGTCCTGTGTCTGTTGCTTTTAGTCCAGGTTATTTCTTCTGGGATAATATTATGATGGTTAATTTTATGTGTCAACTTGGCTGGGCCATGATGCCCAGATAGTTAGTCAAAAATTATTCTGGGTCTTTCTGTGAGGGTGTTTTTGCATAAGATTAACATTTAAATCAGTGAAACAGACATGGACAGATCTAACTAGAGTGCATTATGTTAAGTGAAATAAGTCAGACGGAAAAAGACAAATACCATATGACTTCATTTATATGTAGGATCTAACAAAACAAATAACAGAGATATGGATTCATAGAGAACAAATGAGTGGTTGCCAGAGGTAAAAGGGTAGGGGAATAGGCAAAATAAATGAAGGGGTTAAGAAGTACAAACCTCCAGTTATAAAATAAGATGGGGAAAAAAGCATAGCGTAGAGAATATAGTCAATAATATTGCAGTAACTTTGTGTAGTGGTATATGGTAATTATATTTCTCATGGTGAGCATTTTGTAATGTGTATAGTTGTTGAATCACTATGTAATACACCTGAAACTAATCGATGTCAACTATATGTCACTTAAAAAAAAATTAGTGAAGCAGATTATTCTCTATAATGTGGGTGGGCCTTGTCTAATCAGTTGAAGTCTTGCCTAACACCAAGAGCAAAAGCAATTCTGCAGAAGAGGGATTTGGGACTTGGCATGTAACATAGGCTTATTCTGGGGGTTTCTCCTGCTGACCTACCCTGCAGATTTTGGACTTGCTATTCTATATAATCACATGAATGAATTCCTTATAAATTTTTTTCTTACTTTTTTCCCCTCTAGGTAACCCTGTGTATGTCATAGGCATTCACGCCACCAGACAAGAAAGACCTTCACAGTTATTTGATGGATAATCCCATCTCTATTGCTGGCTTCTGTTGAGATGTTTGAGGTAATCCATGAGTCACATATCCAATGTCTTCAGAACTAACAAATGTTGAATAGCCACACCTTTGGACTTCTTTTTGGTAGAACATATTTTGGCTTAATTTTCTACCACTTTGAAACAAGGATCATCTTTCTTCCTCTTTCCAATAACACCCTCCTTCTTTCCTTCTGAATCTTCATGAGCACTGCTTTTAGCATTCATATTTCTACAAACATTCTGTTTATGATGATCTGTTTTCTCTCAGATGACATAGATTTTCACTACTGTGCTTCTCATTTCCTTCTGTGTCTTCACCAACAGCTCCTTTAACACCCATATTTTACCAACAGTTTAAGGCAATTGAGGCCCCTTCTATTCACTACAACATTCTTTACCATTATCCATTTCCATTATCCAATTCCAAAGCCACTTCCACATATTTGATTATTTATTCCAGAAGGATCTCTTCTAGGTATCAAAATCTGAATTAGTTTTCTGTAGCAGCTGTAACAAATTATTGCAATATTCATGGCTTAAAACAGCAGAAATCTATTTCTGGAGTCTGGAAGTCCAAAATCGATATCACTGGACTGAAATCAAGGTGTTAACAAAGCTGTTTTTCTGTATACTTTGGGAGAGAATCTGTTCCTTACCTCATGTTATTCCTTGATGTGTGAGTGCTTCACTCCAATATCCGACTCTGTCTTCATATCACATTCTTCTGTGTGTGTGTGCGTGTACATGTGTGCACACATGCATGCACACACATGCAAGTTTCCTTTTGCCTCTCTAATGAGGATCCATGATTACACTGAGGGCTTATTTAAATGATCTAAGATAATCTCATTTCAAAAAGCCTTACAAAATGAAACATCATGTTATTAGTAGAATAAACACATAGACTAATGGCATGGAATAGACAGCTTTTCAAGTGACTCATGAATATAACGGCATTTGGCATGTGTTAGGATTGGCATTACATGTCAAAGTGCAAAAGATGGTTTATTTAATACATGATATTTAGAACTAACTACCCATATGATAGAAATTAAAACTAAGTTGCTACTCAACATGATACAGAAACTTTCAGATAAAGATCTCAGTGTTAAAAGCAAAACGTTTTTATATGAAAATATCTTTATTAACTTGATGTAAGGTAGGATTATTTAATTAGAAGTGAAATAACATACCTAAAGGAAAAAGATGAGATATGCAATTATATTAAAATTATAAACTTCTTTGGTTCAAAGCCAAAACACCAGTAACAGAGTTTCAATGTATTTTTTTCAACTTTAGTTTTTTAAATTCCAGTGTAATTAATATGTAGTATAATATTAGTTTCAGATGTACAATATAGTGATTCAACAATTCCATACATTTCTCAGTGCACATCATAAGTGTATACTTAATCCCCATCACCTTTTTTACCCTTCCCCAACCCACTTTTTTCTCAAAGAGCATGATTTTTTTTTTGGTCTCTTTTTGTTTGTTTGTTTATTTTGTTTCTTAAATTCCATGAGTGAATTTATGTAGTATTTGTCTTTCTGACTTATCTTACTTAGTGTTATACTCTCTAGATCCATACATGTTGTTGCAATTGGCAAGCAATCTAAGCCACATATGAAGAAAAGGTATTTGCAAATCATATAACCAACAAGGATTAGTATCCAGGATATAACAAGAACTCTTGGAATATTTAAGAAAATGCCAAAACATCTAATAGAATAATGGGCACAGATAGAGTAAATGCCATGGAAAATTTAGAACAAGGAGAGTTGCTCAATTGTACCAGTCACCTCCTCTAGCATGGCCAAAGTTAAAGTTTTTGAGAATATAAAGTTTAGGTGAGGATGTCAGCAAATAAAAATTCTTATGAACTACTATAAATTGCCCTAATCGTGTTGATGTGTCATTTGACACTACCTAGTAGCATTGAAGAGATGCATATTTTGTAACTTGGAAGTCTTTCCACTAGGTTTGTCCTTGAACAATGCTGTTCAGAAGAATTTTTGTGATGACAGAAATGGCTTATATTCGTACTATCCAATATGGTAGCCATAGCCCAGAAAATGGCTAATATGGATAATGGATACTTAAAATGTGGCTAATGTGAGAAAATAAATGTTTAATATTTAAATAATTTAAATTCACTTAAAGCATGAGGCTAGTGACTGTTGTCTTGGACAACGTGACCTTAGAAAAATCTCATAGGACATAGACTGAAAGATACTCAATGCTGCATTTGTTGCAGGAGCTAAAAGTTAGGACTATTGTAACTGATCATAAATTAGGAAATACATAAATACATTTGGGTATATTCTAGGAAAGTTCAAATGAATGAACTGGAACTATGTGTATTACTGGATTGGAGTAAATACCAAGCTGCTATAATGATGAGAACCTAAAATTCTGTGGCTTAAATCCTATGAAAGTTCATTGCTTTCTCATGGAGCAGTCTGTGTGTTTAGTCCAGTTAGTGGAGGTACATCTGTCATCCAGGATTTCAGCCACCTCTGTCATTTAGTTTGCCCTCTCTGTCCTCATCTGTATGCTCAAACCTGGGTCATGAGCAAGATCATATACCAAATGCTAGGGAAAGGGAAAAAGAGGACTAGGGTAGCCATTTCCTTTTAAGAAAGTGAGAGGGAGTTCTACTCATTTTTGCTAGCGTTATAAAACCCTATTTACATTAGAGCTGGGAAATGAAGTCTCTCACTGGGCAGGTATAACCGTGGGAAGAGAACCAGAATGGATTTGGGGAGACAACCAACAATGTGACTCACTTTTTCCTACTGGTCATTCAAATGTTTCTAGACACATTTCTTCTCTCCCATGGAACTCTCCCCTCATGAGATAGACAATTTAAAATTCCAGACAGTACGGCAAACAACTGGCCGAAATTTCTCAGCTAGATGTTGTTGTCTCCATTATGTCTGTATGTGCCATTCCATGATTTAGCAATTTCTGGAAACAAGTTGTTGCCCAGGCACCCTCCTATGCTATGACATGGACACACCCAGAATGCAAGAATGAAGAACTGCTATAACACTCCCCACCATTCAGTGATCCATACAAGTTACCAAACATTGGTGCTCAGTAATGGGAGACACTCCTTGCCCTGGCAGAGAAGTAAGTTCCTTGCTTTGCCCATTGGTCTACATATGCTTCTAGTCTCTTTTATGGTAACTCTCTTGTTTATTTTTTTTATGGTCCCTGTCTTACCCTCTAAGAGTTTTTTGTCCATTCACCTTGGGACACATCTGAGGGTGTTTGTGTTCAAGATTAAACCATTCTTGGAGACTTCGTGGGTGAAACAATCATGGAATTTTTCAAGTTAGAGTTTGGATTTTTTGTTAGTATAATTCTTTTCAGAATTTTGTAAGCTAAATCTGTTTACTTCCTCTCCACTTCTTCTTTTTTTTATTTTTTATTTTTTATTTTTTTAAAGATTTTATTTATTTCACAGAGGGAGAGAGATCACAAGGAGGCAGAGAGGCAGGCAGAGAGAGAGGAGGAAGCAGGCTCCCTGCTGAGCAGAGAGCCCGATGCGGGCCTCGATCCCAGGACCCTGAGATCATGACCTGAGCCGAAAGCAGAGGCTTTAACCCACTGAGCCACCCAGGCGCCCACTTCCTCTCCACTTCTTGTCTCATTAGCCACATTCAAAATTCTCTATGGATGTGGTTCGTAAACCTTACCTCTTGTATTTCCTGGTTTGTTTGTTTGTTTGTTTGTTTGTTTGTTTGTTTGTTTTGGTCCAGTGACACACCAAAGGACAGGAGGCAATAGGAATGTCTGCCCTGAGTAGAGGTCATGACGGGGTGCACTGTCTGTAGAAAATTTAAAAACAATGGTAGACCAAAAGATGGGCTCCCATTTATTATCCATATACCCCAGCATTTCTAAACATTGTCAGAGGTAAAAATAAACCCCTCCATCAAGGCATAAAGCTTCCACAGCCCACAACTTCCAAGAGATACTTGCTTTACTTGTCCTGTCCCTCAATATAATGGTGTTAGATTAAGATCACCTAGAACATTAAGTTTGGGTAGGAAGACAACACCCTTAATTTTATGTTTGCCCCAGCTTTATTTCCATTCAACAAAGAATTCTTAGTCTTTGAAAAAAGTCCATTCTTGCCTCAACTCATTCTTTTTGTTGTTGTTGTTTTGTTTTGTTATACTTTGCTAAAACCAGCAAAGAACAGCCAGGGAATCATAATTATCTGGTGCCCATACAGCAACAGACTTGAGGGGTATTTGGCAGTCTCTTTGACCATAGCATGCATACCCATTGATTTTGGGGAATGTGAACCTCAAGGAAGGAAAAGAAAACAGGTTATTGGTGGATTCGCCTGTATCTCCAGCATTCTATTTCATTTAAAAATTATATTTCAGGGACACTTGGGTGGCTCAGTCAGTTAAGTGTCTGCCTTTAGTTCAGGTCATGATTCCAGGGTCCTAGGATTGAGTCCTGTGTCTGGCTCCTGGCTCAGTGGGGATCCTGCTTCTCCCTCTCCCTCTGCCTGTTTCTCCCCCTGCTTGGACTCTCTCTCTCTCTCGCTCTGACACGTAAATAAATAAAATCTTTAAAAAAATTATATTGGAAACAAAAATCACAAAAATGTTAAGCTTAAAAAATATAGATGTTAAGTACAGACTAGTATATTATGCAATTTCTCTATACTGAAATATTTCATGTTTTAAAGAAATTTTTAAAATTAAATATGTATATATTTAATGATATATACATATATATCAATACATACATAAATATGTATATATTTAATGATATATACATATATAATGATATATACATATTTACATTATACAAATGTATAAGCATTTGTATGCATATGTATACATATGTAAACGTGCTTAGGTATGCATAAAATATTTTGGAAGGATCCACAAAAACTGGGGAAGGAGATGGTACTTCTGGAATACTAGGAAGTGAGGGAGACTGAACTTTTAAAAATTTTGTGCTACTTGTATGAATTAACTAATCTAAATAAATAGTATTTAAATAAATGTACCATTTAAAAAAGCCAAAGCCTTTAAGTAATTGTAAGGGACTTGTCTCAGGGTTGTGTTAGATCTTTTCTGGGTGTTTGTATTGCTTTATGCGTATTTTTTAATACTACCCCATATTGGACTTCTTTATCTTTGGAAGTCCTCAGTATAATAAGATATTTAGTGTCTAATCTGCTCGCCCCCTTTATATGCTGCAATCTCTCAAGAAATACCCAGTGCCACTGGAATTTGATAGCTTGGATATTTAATGAATATACCTTTGTTTGCCAAAACAAACAAATAATAGCTTCTAAGAGATAATGAGCTAGAAATTCTTGGATTTCTTTCCAGGTCAATGATAAATGTTACCTCCTCCCTTTATTTTGTTTACTGTTGACATTTTGTATACATTAATTTACCAAAAAACTGTAACATGTTTGTTTTCTTGAAAGATCTTTAAGTCTTGGTTGCAGTCTTAAAATTCTGATCTGGTTCTGTTCCCAAACCATTTAGAGATGTGTTTCTAGAGGCTCAGGTATATTGCTTTTTATTATTTTTTAAAAGATTTATTTATTTAAAAGAGCGAGTGAATGGGAGATGGGCAGGGTAAGAGGGAGCGAGAGAATCTCAAGCAGGCTCAACACTGAGTCTGGAGCCCGTCGTGGGGCTCCATTCCATGACCCTGAGATCATGACCTAAGCCACAATCAAGAGTCAGACACTAAACTGACGGAGCTACCCAGGCACCCCAAGTCTCACTTTTAAATACAGGAACAGAAGGACTTGATCCACGGAAGAGTAGTAGATTTGCTAAACTTCTTTTAAACGTTGAGGTTGGCTATTTCCTATCTACCTTCCTCTTGGTAAATTTTCTCAAACTCTTTGTTTTATGCATGTTAAATGTATTCAGTAAGATTATAAACTCCATAGAGAAATCTTCTCAGTTATCCCACAGCGGTTTAAAAGAAAATCCCTAAGTAGTCCTTTTGTGTCAGGCACTGTACTAGTTCCTGGGCATCCAAGGATGAACGTGACACTCAGGGCCTCTGGGAGGTTCACACTGTTCTTACCCAATATTCTATAGTAAGCATTCAATAAACTCTTGTTACTGGAGACACAGAGAAACCACACTCTCCCCTTTCAGGGGAGAGGCCTGTTAAGAACCATCATCTCATAATCTCTTTAATAATGTCCTGACATACATTAATTTCATCAAGCAAATGTTAAATTTGAAAAGAAATACTTCAGTTGGAGATCCTAGATTTTTCTCTTCAGGATATTAGGGAAATAGTCAGTTGTATTAGGTTTACTGATTATGTCATGAATAGAACTTCACTCTCCAACATGTGCTTCTATTTTTTTTTAAGCCATCAAAACCATAAACAACATTCTCTTCATTTTTAACAAATTATTTTCTGTAATTGAACAGAAAAGTGTCCACAAATCCCAACAACTCAGAAAACCTGCCATTTATAACTTTCCCGTTTGGAACAGTGGATGTAATGCAATTTACTTCTTGTACTCAGATCCTGAAATTTATATCCCCTGTGGATAGTCCCAGATGACGAAGCTCCACTGAGTTTTATTTGTTTGTTTGTTTGTTTCAAAAGAAACAACTCCAAAGTTCTATAAAGGAGAAAATAGAGCTGGAGGTTGTCACTTTATATCCACCCCAGGGCAAATATGTAATATAAATAAGAGGTCCATGGAACTGTCCTCATTCTTCTAAAATTCATTTCTTAAGCTAGAGGAAAAAAACCGTTTTCGAAGATATCACAGGAAGTGGAGAAAAATGTAAAAATTTTTGTAATTGGAGAGATTTCACTCTGCTAAATTCTCACTGAGTCAAATGAGTATTTAAAATCAGGGTATGCCAGGTATACAGTGGTGCTTACTGGAGAAAGACAACAAAGGTTTGGGCAAGCATTCTAGGGTTTGCACTTGCAATGAAAGGAAGACATTCATTAAGAAAAATTTTATGCAAGATGAATCTGAAAGTCAATGAAATTTAGTGTGAAACTCTGTATGAAGGGAAGTGTTCACTGAGAGAGAGTCCTTACCCAGAAATGGAGCTTTCATTCTTTAGGGCAAAAATTCCACTGGATGGTTTAGAAATAAATTGTATGAATTTTTGTCATTGTAGTAAGCATTTATAGTCATAGTAAAAGTAGTTGAAGTAGATTTCAAGGGCCTAATTTCAGAGTTAAGGGTATATTTTGTGCTTCTCATTTAAGCAGTGAGAGTCTGGAATCTTTGCTGTTCTGGGTTTAAGCAACATTTTGGATTCCTGCCTTTTTGGTTTGAACCATAGTATATTCTTCTACTTTTCTTTATCCATGCAATAAAGGCCTCTGTTGGTAGTCTATACTTCTATTTGGTCTTAAAATTCTTTTTGCCTTTCACATATTCAATAAGTAGGATCTAGTGGTTCTGGACATTTGTATCATTTGAGGAGGGCTTTGGGGAGAGACACAGGTGCTACAAGGTCTTGGAAAACAGTGTCAGAAATGTTCAGAAATCACATCATGAAGATCCAGCATCTCTCCTGTAACAGGCAAATGGAGCAGTGGCAGGGGATCTGACCTGTCTCTCCTGATGTATCCCTCTAGCCCCTGTCATATGTGGTGGGTGGTTATGATGTTGTCTTGGCAAGGAGCTGAAATTGGAAAGAAGGTCTGAGTAATGCTCTGCTACAGGAAGGGGTTTTTGTGGTGTTATCTAAGCCTTATTAAAATCTGCATTGACAGCTTCCCATGTCGTTCTTTGGCTATTCACAGAATATAAACCTCCGGAGTTATTTCTAGGTAGATTGGTCTTTTTCTTTTAAATTACTAAGATCACAAATTGCCTTGACAATGGAAAGTGGGTCCTGATGAGTCAACCTCCCCCCCACAAAGTAGTGAACACTGGAGGAAATAATGCATTTGGTTAGGCAGTACCTGACACATAAGAGGCATGTAATTAATGTTTGTTCTTTAAAAGATGCTGAGCAGTAATCTGAAGTTGACATTTTTTGTTCATTCAACTTGAAGGGAAAGAGACCTGCAACTTCATCTGAAATGACACTGAACTTGACCCTGGAGGGACCTTGCTGTAATTTGAAATCCTGTTGGCTGTCCAAAGGGTGAGGTAAGACCATGCGTCTCCCATGTTGCCTTCATTTCCACTGCAAAGTTCACGAAGTCAGTAACACAGGCCCAGGAAAGAATGTGCAGAAACCCATTTCCTTATCTGGGTATAGTGAAATACTTTTTGCATAACCTCTAGGAAAAGAGGTATGATAGCCTTTTGTCTTCCTTGGACATATTTGAAAACTCTGCAGTTTGTTAGAGGAACAGGTAAGTAAAGTGGATTGGTGAGCACTGAGAGTCGATGAATTTTATCCATACAGTTGTGTTCATATTAATATTTGTATTTGCTCACATTATTCCCTAGCCTAGTGGAGAGGTATTTGGTGGTTGCAAGCATGAGCTATGGTCTTAAACAATATTTCAAATACACAATCTCACTTAAATGTAGGTGGAGGAGGCCACCTATATTTAAAGAACAGAGAAGAAGATATCAATCAAATAGAAAACCGAAAAATAATAGAAAAAATAATCAATGCAGCCAGAAGATGTTTCTTTAAGAAGGTCAATGCCATTTATACAACTGATAGATTAGGAGCATTTGAGTAAATTGAAAGGAATTTATGGCCTTTGTACCTAAATATTTTTTAGTGATAACCCAAATATATATAATTGATTTCATTCATTAAGACATTAAAATCTCTTATTTGAAATGAAAAATACAGTTTTTAAAGTTTAAAATATAAAGTTATTAGTTAATAATACCTTAGGGCTATTATATTACTGTGGTAATTGAGTCCTGAAGGATGGGACAAAGAACAGTGAGGTTTCAGCGAGGGAAAAGGATAGGGAGGTTCAGAGGGTACACAATGTTTAATCTTGTCGACAGCAGACCCAAAGCAATAGGAAGAATTGTACCTTATGCTGAATCTCTGATTGCATTTCCAGATTGTTTTTTCCTCTTTGGACATTTGGATGAGTTTGTGTAGATTGAAGTGTGACTTCTGTTGAAACATATTAATTCTTGCATCTTTATCCTTCATATACAGTAAAATGCAAAAGAGTCTAGCTAGCTATAGTCAGAAAGCAGAGTATAGAATGATGAAGTAAAGTCACGACTTGAAGCGGGTGAAAAGTACCGTGTGCGAGGTGTGGGATCACACATATTCTATATCTACACATATAGGCAGGAGCATATAAGTCTCCAAGCAACTTTCTGTGCCATTTCACTGAAGTTGGGCAAACGTTGGGGACCAGAAAGAGACATTTTTTATGGAAACCCTACTTTGAACAGTGGGTTAAGTGATGGCCTTACTGAAGCTATCTGGGGACTTGGAAGCCTTCTAAGCCCTGCTCTCAATAAGGAGTTCACTTCCTAGAAGGGAAAATGTTTGAGTCTTAAAGTTAACAGGTATGGGGCGCCTGGGTGGCTCAGTGGGTTAAAGCCTCTGCCTTCGGCTCAGGTCATGATCTCAGGGTCCTGGGATCGAGGCCCACATCGGGCTCTCTGCTCAGCAGGGAGCCTGCTTCTTCCTCTCTCTCTGCCTGCCTCTCTGCCTACTTGTAATCTCTCTCTCTGTCAAATAAATAAATAAAATCTTAAAAAATAAAGTTAACAGGTATGTGTCTCAGCCTATCCTAATGTGTCTAGGCTGGAGGATCTGTCTCATAGGAACCGGACACCAGGTTCTGCTTGTGAGTTCCCTGTGCAGTGGGCTGGTTAACATTGGCCTAAGAGCCTGGATTCTGTCTCCTACTTTTTTCCCATCAACTCTAAATTTCCATTATGTGCTTTTGTCACATTTGTAATCATTTTCTTTGTCTAGAACTTGGGCTGAAATTCTCTAATGCCTAGATAGGAATCAGTCTGCTTGAGTTGGGCAGGTATAAAATTGTTGAAATTTTAGTTATAAAACAGTAACTAATTTTGAAAGGGGACGTAAGGCCAGAGTGACGGTTCTGCACGGAGGTAATGGTGGTTAGAGTGTGTGTGTATTTCTTAGCAAAAGCACTGATTAAAAAAAAAAGTCATGATTGAAACCCCAACACCAATAAAGATAAAGTGAACAGGGGAGTAGTAATTGAATTAGCAGCTGGAAGGGGTAGTAAGCGTGAACATCATACAAACAAAAACATCAGCTGACACTTCTTGGAACGTAAATAATGAGAATGAATTAAGCTCCTCTCTTTTTCTCACCTTCTTGTTGGACTCCAGAAGGAACAAGATAGGAATACTATCATGCATAAAGGAATCTTTTTTTATATTTATCTTAATTCTGATAATTTATTGTATGTGATTATTCTTTCTGAACCTGATGTATGATTGAAATCTGTAGGGCCTACTTGCTCTACAGTGGCAGGTCACCCTCTCAGGCTTAAAGGACTATTACCCATATATGGCTCTATAATCTTTCCTTTTAGGAAAAAGCATGAAAATTTCTCAGAGAAGGAGTCCCATGTTTAAAAGTTCTTAACGTATCTCAGGTTGTCTGTTTGACATATTACTTAAGAATATCAATAACGCTATATATTTAAAATGGAAATCACAAGCTTTCTCTGTCCCCATACAGTTCTATTTTCCTACTTTCCTATAAATTTAATTTTCCCACAGTTTTACATATCACCATCCTTGAAACTGGCAGTGATTTCTAGTTTTTTTCCTTCCCCTCATCCCCACAACCTGTACATCAATCTCTGACACTAGATGATTTCCCCTTTCTTAGGTTGGTCCTTCCACTATATCATTTTAAGTTCTTATCCATCACTTCATTTGAGGATTATTAAAATAACTCCCAAATGGTATTCCTGCCTCCAGACTCAACCCTGCTAACCTAGCCACCAAAATATACTTAAAGAAAGTTAAATTTTTTATTCTTCATTATTTTTACATAGATTCCCAACTAAAGACCTCTAAAAATCTTCCATTTTTTTTAATCTGTCATTCAAAGGCTTTTATACTTAGGTGTTTCCTGTGCAGGCCATAAGGAAGCCATGCATTCTTTTTGAGGAGAACTTGTTTTGGGATAAAAGTGTTACTGTAAGAAAATTAGGATCTTCTCAGTTTTCAAGTGCATTTTGATACCAAGAAAAGTTGTAGATGGGGGCTCTTGCTAAAGTGTTTAAGGCAACAAACCAGGCATAGTAAGCCAAGTCATGAGCAATAGCAGACACTGTAAAACTGAAAAAGAAGAGTCTAAGAGATAGGAACAGAATAAGAAATGGAGACACACAAAAATCTGACAGTTTGCATAGCCTGTGCATCAAGCATAATGATAAAAATCCTATCAGAAGTACAGAAATAGGAAGATGAGTCAATTTAGGGGCCAGAGAAAGAGAATTATTTCTAATTTAGAGATGCTCAGTTTGGGATGAAGGAGTATAACCAAATGAAAATGGCCGGTAGGTAATCCAAGGCTGAAATTCAGGGGACGGGTCTTGTCTACAGATGCCTTCAGTCATCCCCGTAGTTGAACTGCTGAATATGGATGAGTTTTATGTAGGAGACAGTGTAAATACAAGAGAGTAGAGTTAATGAGGACCAATATTTAGAATACTGTAGTTAGGGAGTAGGAAAAAGAAGAAAGAGATTGGAAGAAAAGGAGGAACAATGGAGTAAAGGGAACACTGCGCTATTATGTCATGAAAACCAGCCAAGAGAAGAGTTTCAGAAGCTCAATCTGACAACGTCAAGACAGGGATAATGAGCAGTTAGGACGTCATGAGACTGATGACAAGGCTCATGGTGACCTCTGCAGGAACATTATCAGTCCAGGGATGGGGAGGGAAGCCAGATTTCAGGATGCCAGCGAGAACGGGTGGTGGGACATGGAAAGTGAATATTTAAGAGACTGGCAACAAACACAAGGAAAATAAGATGGTAGCCTCAAAGTACAAAATTGTCATGCTTATTTTTTTCTTCTTTCCTAAATGAAAGGAGACTTGAGCTTATTTTAAAGCAGGAAACAGAGGAGACAGAAATGCTGTAGATGCCCCCAGGAGGGTCTCATGACAGAAAAGACTGAAGATAGAAGAGATTCACTTTAGAATGTAAGACACTGCTCCCCTGAAAAGAAGCATAAGAGCATAGATCTAGAGGAAAAGGGGAAAAAAAAAAAAAGAGTGTTAGGTGAATAAGGGATAATGTCAGTTGTTAGCATGGAGGATGTGGAGAAGAATGTCTAAAAATAGTCCAATAAAATAAGTGAGAACAACAATAAAAGCCTGGTTGAACTCAATGGCATGGGTTTTGGACGACAAGCATTCAAAGAAAAGATATAATTGTTCATAAACATTTACTGATATAGCACCACTTACTACTTGCTAATTAATTCACTAAGATTGATAAAGATTAAACTGGGATAGTGCGATACTGGAAAATTTTATTTCCTGATCCTACGCACTCACACTCAACATGAGCCAAAGCTCTGGTTGTCAATGGTTACACCACTGTGATTCAGAAGAAAGCTGTTCCACATTAGTAAATTAGATTAAAAACACATTGTTACCTTCAACATTAGCAAAAGCCACATGGTGTGTTGCAACAAAGCGGAGGAATAGGGAGCCTAAAATCTTTCCAATCTAAGTAAGGCAGTAGGAATGGTGAATACTTACTCACTTGCACCTTGGGACTACCAGAGTTATCCTTACTTAAAAATAATTAATTCTAAGGGAATAGAAAAAAGGCTTTGTTCATCAGCAAGACCAGAAAGTGAGACATAGGTAAGTAGAGTTAGAGCTATGTGAGAGAAGCATGAGAGAAATCTGGTAAAAGTAATAATATGCTGAGAAACGAGAAAAGCAATTTAGGAAGTAGGAAACCAGTAGCGGCTATGATTAATTGTCTGGAAAAAAGGCACAAGGAACAAGAACTAGAAATCCAACCAGTAGTGTAAGTTGAAATGTAGGACAGTTTCCTCACATGTATTTTTCTCTTTATTAACTAGCAATTGAATTGAAATTTGAATGTAGCTTCCCAGAATAAATCTGGGAATGTGTCCAACCTTCTTATCCCACCTACAAAGTCAATGAACTAATATTTCAACAGCATGAATTTGCTTTTCACTTAGGATAGTTATAAGCTGGTTCACTCACTGCACAGGGGATCCTTTCTGTATCCCTGATCCCTTAATGTAGCCCATCCCAGAGGGCAAATGCATCTGGACATGTGCAGACAAAAACAAACAAACAAAAAAGCACAAAAAGCAACAACCTGAATCCATTCTGCTTTAAGCCTCATGACATGTGATAAATGTGGACTTAGGATAACCACATAATCCCTGGAGGCAACACTTCGACTACAGGTTGAACCACAGATAAAACACCAAGAGACCATTTTTCCTGAGAAATTAGAAGAGCATCACAAAATCAGTAGAGTACTTGCTAACAGAGTATCACTGTCAGTATTCCTTGGGGCCTGGAGACAAGGGTGGGCTCCTGGAGAGGCTGGAAACATATGGACACCAACAGTCAGTTACTGTTGAAAGCAGCTGCACCAAAGGCTCAGGATTTAAGCAGTGACCACACCAAGTATAAAGACATCATGCTTTCACTTAGACACATGGCAGACAGCAACATCAGGCCATATCAAGCATGATTCCTTCATGGAGGAGATGATGAGTTAAAAAGACACCTCAGGAATGGGAATTTACAAATAACCACGGAGAGCAGGCTAGAATGATCCATGTGGTAGCTGATTAGATTTAGAGATGTAAGTATGAAGTCATGTTTATCTTAATATAAATACAAGTTAATGTAGAAATATTTATGGACAAATGTATATAACATGTTAAAATTTACACATATATTTCTTGCTCTATAATCTGAGGACCCAATAACAATGAGCATGCCTCATATCCAGATCTCACTTCCTAATACTATTCTCCAATAAAAGGGGGCAGGGCTCCTTGGAGAAATGGTTGCTTCTAGGATTAGGGCAAGGAATATACAAGATGAGTCTGGAGCATTATGCAGTACCTGAAAGTAAGGAAATAAAAAAACAAAAAACAAAAACAAAAAACCCACAATGATGGAGGCATGCCACAGGGACAGAAGCTTATCTGAAGGTACTCCCTATTGACAAAGCTAAAATAATTTGATAAATAAAGTATTGGAATTTAACCATAAGTGTAAAATAAATACCCACAAGTCGATATTGAGATAAGTAAAATGACTGGGTAAATAAATAAGCTGGAGAGAGACAAATCTCCCATGCAAAAGAATTCTAAATAATTTATGTAGATAAATGATCCTCAAGGAGAAAGAGCATGACTTTGCACTTCCTAAATGTAGGCTCAGCATAGTGACTTCCTTCCAAAGACTGGAACACGGAGAAGTGGGCAGTAACTTTAAAATAGGAAAGCCTACACACATTGCCTCAGGCAGGTAATCAAATCATTTAAAGCATTAGGTGAGACAGGGAAAAACTAGTTGTATTTGAGCAGTTTGTTTATTGTAGGCTGTGGTTTTCTGTTCAGTTTAACTGTTCAATGAGTTGTATTTTCTTTGCCTTTCCATTTCTTAAATGTTTTACTGAAGAAATATCCATGGACTCGTTTTCTATCTACTCTCCTCAAAACATTGGTTCACTAAACTGGTAATGATAATTTATAAAAAAGTTCAAAAAAATCCTCTCCAGATAAAAATCTTTATAGGTAGTGAAAGGGAACAAAAGAATTGGCTAAGCCTGTTTATGGACAAATCCTCTGCAAGGAAAGACATCTAAGGGTGAATAAATACAAGTGGTCACAGCTTATGAAATCATTCTGCAATATAAAAAAAATAAAAATGATGTATAGCATAATTATAAATTCAAGAAAACAATCACAAGAAAGTAATTTCAAAAGTAAGTCTGCTTTGTGTTCTCAGTAAAATTTAAGAAAACTTGAAATTTATGATATTAGTTAAGATGATAATGCTTTAGAATGAGATAACAAATGAAATTCGCTCAAAAGCAGACACAATTAAAAAGGAAAATATAGAGGTAAGGAAAGAATATGGGGCCAAAGGAAGGTAGTAAATAGAAAAGAATCTAGGGGGCATAAAAATAGAAACTGTAAAGAATTAACCTATAATTAATTGACGTGGAGGATAAATTTTAAAACTTTGAGAATGCAAGAGAAAATGGGATATGAACAGTTTTTAAAAATTTGGATAAAGATAATGGATATAGACATACAAAGACAGTTGGTGGTTCTGAAAAGGAATAGATTTTTGTATATATATTGAGTTACTGGTTTTTAGGAAAATAAGGAAAAATTCCAAAGTCTATCTATCATGGTAAAATAATACTACTGATGTGAAACCTGACAAAGGTGGCATGAAAAAAACTTGACATAACAGTTTTACTTACAATACTGATGCAAAAATCCGAAATATAATAAATACAGTATTACAAGATACAAGGGATAGACCAACGTCCCTTGTGAACACTGATATTGAAATAATCAACAAAATACTAGCAAACCAAATCAAGCAATATATTAAAAGGATTATACACCAACACCAAGTGGAATTTATTCCTGGAAAGCAAGGATGGTCAACATAAGGAAATCAATTAATGTAATCTACCACATAAACAGAAAGAAGGGGGAAAAAACCCCACCTGATCGTATCAGTTGAAGCTGAAAAATTATTTGAAAATGTTACACTCCTTCATGACAAAAACACTCAGTAAACTGGGAATAAAAAGCAATTTCCTCAGCATGATATAAGTCATATATGAATAACTCACAGCTACCATCACACTCAATGGTGAAAGATGATGGGAAAAGATTTTCTATTTAGGTCAGGAACTAGACAATGATGTCTGCTTTTACCACTTCTATTCAACATAGTATTGGAAGTTTCAGCCAAAGCAATTAGGAAAAGGAAAGAAAAGTCCAAATTGGAAAGAAAGAGGTAAAATTGTCTTCTTTCACAAGATGATGTGATCTTATATGTAGAAAACCCAAAGGATTTCACACCAAAAAAACCAGAATTAATGAACAAATTCAGCAAAATAGCAGGATTCAAAATCAACACACAAAAATCAGATGCATTTCTATACACTAACGATGAGCAACTGAAAAAGGAAATTTAGAATATAATTGTATTTACAATAGCATCAAAAGAATAAAATGTTTGGGAATACACTTTATGGAGGAATCAAAAGGATTGTACAGTGAAAACTAAAAAAACATAAAAATTCTGAAAGCAATTGAAGAAAAATAAATGGAAAGACATTCAATTTTTATGAATTAGAAAACTTAATATTGTCAACATGTTCATACTGTCTAATTTAAAGATCCATTGTAATCCCTATTAAAACTCCTAACAATGTTGTGATTTCAGAAATACAAAAGTTCCAGATGTAAAAAAATCTAATTTCAAAAATATTAACACCCATCTTAAATTTTCTCTGGAATCTCAAAGGACCCTGAATAGTCAAAACAGTCTTGAAAAAGAACAAAGTTAGTTACCTAAGCCTCCTGATCTCAAAATTTATTACAAAGCTATAATAACCCAAACAATGTGGTACTGGCATACAGACCAATGGACTAAATCAGAGAGCCTAGAAATACACCCTTCCTATATGGTTAAATGATTTTCAATGAGAATGTCCTTTCCCCATTAAATGATTTTAGCAATCTTTTTAACACATGATGCTGAGAAAACTAGATGTCCACATGTAAAAGAATGACTTTGAGCCCTTACTTAACAATATACACACAAACTAACTCAAAATGGATCACTTAAATGGAAGAGCTAAAATCATAGAGCTCTTAGAAGAAAACATAAGGACAAGGCTACATGACATTGATTTGGCAATGATTTCCTAAGCATGACATCAAAGTCACAGGCAACAACAAAAATAAACAAACTGGACTTGAGAGTTAAAAATGTTGTGCATAAAATCAACAATATCAACAGGGAAAAAAGACAACCATGGAATGGGAAAAATTATTTGTAAATCACAAATCTGGTAAGAGATTAAATCCAGAATATATAGTGAACTTCTCAAACAACAATAAAAAGCAACCCAATTAAAAAATGGACAAGAGATTGAACAGAGATTTCTTCAAAGATGATGTACAAAGACAAATATGCATACAGATGCTCAAAATAACTAATTATTAGGGAAATGCAAATCAAAATCACAAGATACTAGGTCACACCTCTTAGATTGACTTTTTTTTTTTTTAAGATTATTTATTTATTTATTTGACAGAGAGAGGAAACACAGGCAGGGAAAATAGGAGAGGGAGAAGCAGACTCCCCGCCAAGTAGGGAGCCTGATGCAGGGCTTGACGCCAGGACCCTGGGATCATGACCTGAGCTGAAGGCAGACACTCAATGACTGAGCCACCCAGGCACCCCTTAGATTGACTTTTTAAAAAAAGAAAAATGTTGACAAGAATTTGAAATACCTTGAACGCTGCAGCATTGCTGGTGTGAATGCAAAATGCTACAGCTATTGTGGAAAACAACTGGGTGTTTCCTCAAGAGTTAAACATAATTATCATATGAGCCAGCAGCTCCACTCTTGGGTGTATCTCAAAAGGATTGAAATCGAGGATTAAAACAGATAATGAAGATATAGAAGCATTAATCACAGTAGGCCAAGTGTGAAAATGACCAATGGGTCTATCAATAGATGAGTAAATAATAATTTTAAAAAGTTACATAGAGGGCGCCTGGGTGGCTCAGTGGGTTAAAGCCTCTGCCTTCGGCTCAGGTCATGATCTCAGGGTCCTGGGATGGAGGCCCAAATCGGGCTCTCTGCTCGGCAGGGAGCTTGCATCCTCCTCTCTCTCTGCCTGCCTCTCAGCTTACTTGTAATCTCTCTCTCTCTGTGAAATAAATAAAATCTTAAAAAAAAAAAAAATTACATAGAAATACAGTGAATATTATTTAGCCTCAAAAAGGATTAAAAGTGGAATATATGCTAAAACATAAACTATAAAAATTTTACATTAATTGAAGTGAGAAACAAAAGGATTTATTAAGGGTCAAAGGACGGGGTAACAGTGAATTACTGTTTAATGGGCACAAGTTTCTGTTTGGAATGATGAAAATCTGGAAATGGAGAGCAGTGATGATTTCACAACATTATGAATGTACTTAATGCCACTGCACTGTACATTTAAAAAGAGTTAAATGGTAAGTTTTATGTTATATACATATATTACTGTAGTATAAAATGTATTTTAAAAAGGCATAGCAAACAACAGAAAGAACTCCTAAGATGAAATAATTTGAGTATCAAAAAGATTAATCACAGGAATGGAATAAAACACAAAAAATAATAAGCCATTAGTTCATAATTATTAAAAAATGATAATTAAGAGATAACCAAGGATTTATTCTGCCTATCATATAAAACCTTATTTCATGTTAATCGAGGAGTATTTAAGGAATGTTCTCCTTTATGGAAGAATTGTAATGAATAAATTCAGATAGGATGAAGTTAGAAAATCACCATGTTTTTCATCCCTCATGAAATAATGGATCTAGCCAAGAATGATTTTTGGATGCAGAAACCGTGCTTGTGAAAAAGCAAATATTTGAAGCATCTTTTTATTTGTGTGTACTTTTAAGGGCAGTGAAGGGGGGTGTACATATGAGAACATTTTAGAGCACCAAAGTGGGTACTTGTTACTATCTTATTTGTTTCTTAATGCTTGTGTTCTTTCATTAAGAATCAGTTTGTATAACCCTGTGTGTTAACTTTACTGGAATTTAAAAAAAATACCAGTTTGTAATTACTAAAACAACACTAGGAGAAAAAACTTCTATATCAAGAATATTTGAGTTTGTAGTAATTTTCGACTCCATCGAAAGTGCAACTTTAACTCCGTTAAAGTGCAACTTTATATTCCAAGCAAAGAAAGGAGCTTATCGTTAATCGTCTAAGCAAGTCAACAATTTGATTTGAAGGAAAAAGTAATCTGGCAATGAATTCAGGAAAGTGGCAGAATATAAAATTAACGTACAAAGCTAGTAGTGTTTCTATACTAACAAATAAATTTCTGAAAAAGAAATGATCCCATTTATAGTAGCATCAAAAACAGTAAAATAGGAATAAACTAAAGAGATGGAAAATCTATATAATTAAAATTACAAGACACTGATGAAAGAAATTGAAGACACAAATGAATGGAAGACTTAATATTATTAAAATGTCCATACCACCAAGAGCCTATGGATTCATTGCACTCTCCATCAAGTTTCCTAAAGCACTTTTTACAGAAGAAAGAACACTCCTAAGATTTATGTGGCACTATAAAAGACCTCAAATAGCACAACAAAAACAAAACAAAACCCTATGAAGAAAGCACATGGGACACCTGTGTGGTTCAGTTGGTTAAGCGTCTGCCTTCAGCTCGGATCATGATCCGGGGTCCTGGGATCGAATCCCACACTTGCACCTTGCTCAGCGAGAAGCCTGCTTCTTCCTCTGCCTGCTACTCCCCCTGCTTGTGCTTTCTCTCTCTGACAAAGTCTTTGAAAACAACCCACAAAACAGAGGCATTATACTTCCTGTCTTCTCACTAAGCTTTACAAGAAAGGTCGTCATCAAAACAGTGTGATAATGGGATAAAAACAGACACCTAGGGGCGCCTGGGTGGCACAGTAGGTTAAATATCTGCCTTAGATTCAGGTCATGATCTCAGGGTCTTGGAATTGAGCCCTGAGTCTGGCTCCACACTCAGCAAGGAGTCTGCTTGTCCCTCTGCCCCTTCTCCCATTTAGATCTCTCTCTCTCAAATAAATAAAATCTTTACAAAAAAACCACTATATTAAAAGCAACCAGATACATACATCAATGGAATAGAATCGAGAGTCCCAAGATAAGCCCAAGTATATATGGTCAACTAATATTTGACAAGGGAGCCAATAAAATGGTGCTGAGATAATTGGATAGTCACATGTAAAAGAATAAAACTGGACCCATATCTTACACCATTCATAAAAATTAACTTGAAAAAAAGACTTAAATATAAAATAAACATATGAACAAAGCTCCTTCCCGTGGGTCTTGTTAAGGACATTTTGGATGTGACACCTAGCACAAGCAGCAAAATAAACAGTTGGAACTACACCAAACTAAAAAGTTTCTGCACAGCAAAAGAACCATCCAAAAAATGAAAAGACAACCTACAGAATTGGAAAAAAACCCAAAAAAACAATATGCCTGAGAAGGGGTTAATGCCCAAAACATATAAAGAACTGTGCAACTCAATTGCAAAACAAACAAACAAATCAAAACAAAAAACTACAAAAAGAAGAGCAACCCAATTTAAAAAAATGACTGAATAGACATTTCTCTAAAGAAAGTATGTGAAAAGCCAACAAGTACATAAAAAGATATAAAGATGTTCAACATCACTAATCATTAGGGAAATGCAAATAGCCATTTTCTCATATGTCTCATATAGATACAATAAAAGAAAAAAAATGAAGGAAAAATATTTATTCTTTTAATAAGAGCTCTTGGGGTTTACTTTCTTATCAGCTTCCCCATGTATCCTATCGCTGTGTTCGCTACAGTCTTTATGTTGAATATTACACATCTATTATTTACTTATCTTATAAGTGGAAGTTTTTACCTTTTACTACCTTCCTCCAATTTCTGCCTCCCTCCAACCCCTGTTTTTGGTAATCACAATTCTGATCTCTTTTTCTATGAGTGTGGTGTTCTGTTTTGTTTTGCTTTCACATATAAGTAGGATCATACAGTATATGTCTTTTTCTGTCATACCTTTCCGTTAGCATAATGTCTTTGAAGTCCATCCATGTTGTTGCAAGTGGTAGGATTTTTTCACTTTTGATGGCTGAATGTTCCTATGTATATATATATATATATGTATATATATACATATATATAATATTCCTGTATATATTATTATTTTAATCCTGACATTTTTCAGATTTCCTTAGTAAATTTGAATCTATATTGTTTTAGCTCTTTAAAATGTAGCAGAAGTTTTCATAGTATCACAAGAACTTTTTTTGAGAGCCTAAAGATTTAATCATAATGGGGACTTAGTTGTTGGTAAATTTGACATTGTAATATAGATAGAAATTAATTTAACATTTCTCCTAAGTCTTAAGTAGTATAATGTCAGGTGTACCATTCAAATACTTGTGTGTTCAAACCATCAGGTTTTTTATGGAGGCCTATAGGATAATTTTTTTAAAAGATTTTATTTATTTGACAGAGACAGAGAGATCACATGTAGGCAGAGAGGCAGGAGGAAGAGGCTCCCCACTGAGCAGAGATCCCGATGCGGGCCTCGATCCCAGGACCCTGAGCTCATGACCTGAGCCGAAGACAGAGGCTTTAACCCACTGAGCCACCCAGGTGCCCAAGGATAATTTTTAAAAATAGCTCTTTCTGAGAATAATCTACCATCATGGCTTCCTAGACCAGGAATAAGACCCCTCAAAATAATTGTTCAGTGAGCTAATGTTTAAAAATTTGCTTTTTCAATCATAATTTTATTAAGTATTCAAAACCCTTCTTGTAATCTAGTACTATCACATATATGAGCAAGTAGATGATTACATTAGGTTGGAGTTGAGTTGAGTATTCTCTTCTTGGGTGATGTGTAGACATGGATAAGGGCAGGAGACTATCTTTAAATTTTCCCCAAGTTGTGCCTGGAGTTTTCTGAAGAAACACATAACTGAAGTCTGATGAATCATGCTAACGAAGGCCCACTTTCACAAATGTTTAGACTTAAGATACTTTCTATGGAATCAAAAATCTCATTTTCTTTTTTGTCAAACCCTTTAAACAGTTGGGTCATACTTATATATCTAGCAAGTTCTAACATTTAAGTATTTATGACTAATAAGATGAAGATATATGAAAGAAACAAATTCATTGAACATGCATTCACTGTAACTACAGTAGAGTGATTATATTTTTATTATCAATAACCCAGCCTTATTAGTAATGTAATAACATTCCTTTTTATTGCTTGTTGGCTGTAGTCTTCCAAAGAGCTGACTGGAAAAACTTAATGATCAAGCAAGACTAAGTTTGTCAGATTTCCTACAGTAAGAAAGAATAGCACCTAGATAAGTGGGTGGATGGATGAACGGGATGACAGTGTCTCAGGGGCACACCAAAAGTAGGAAGTCAGGAGATGACTCAAGTTTGAGCTCAAGTGGATTAAGACAAGTCTTTCAAGGTAGAGGAAAAATGGGATTGGACAGATTTGTGACATAAATAGTTAAGATTTGTGAATACAGTAAGATGAGGGTCTTGTTGTAAGACTTGGTAAGTAGGAAGACTTGTTTATTGAAAAGTGAGCTGTTTGTTCAAGTTGGCAATCTCTTGTCCCAGTAGGAAAGCTGTTGCCCACAGAAGCAAACTGTTAGCCTGGTCAAATTGGTTTGCAAGAATTTCTTAAAGCAAACAGCAAAGCAATATATTGATTTAATTTTTTTTCCTCCATGGAATAAATGGTTAAGTCATGTCGACAGAGGTGGCCCCAAATCCTAGTCCCAAAAAGTTAAACTGTATTGATATAGGTTGTATAAATACTCACCTGGGAACATATTTTTCCTTATATTAGGCTGTCCTCACACTGCTGTTTTCATTAACAAGAACTTTAGCGGGACATATATTTTACCCCTTATAATATCATAGGCAGAACAGAACATGGAAATACCTAGGCAGATGTTTAACCTCATAGGGAACAACTTCACGGGATGCCAGCTCAAGTGAAACTGGAGTTCAGTCATTCCATTCTAATGATGCTACAGAAAACAGGAAAATGGATAGAGAAGGCAGAGGGAATGATGGGGTTTGTACACCCATGGCTTGAAAAATAGCCTGAAATGGCGTTTTCTCCATTCATAACTTAACAAGGCTACCTAAGGGAATCCTTGTAAATAGAAGTGAAATTGTAATTCAAAGTACGAACTGTTAGGTTAAAAAGAATTCTGCTAGTCCGGCTACTAAAGATTACAGAACAGAAGGACTGTGCCTCTTGAATATCATACTGGACTGTGGGGAGATGGCATGAAGTATGTTTTGAGGTCAAGTCTGGGAGAAGGAAAATTGAATGGAGAAAAAGTCATAGGAAATCACTAGAGGACTTATGGGGAGAGAGAGGAGAAAAGGTTTTTCATGTTAAGCACCCTTGCAGACACGTTACGGCACTGGTTTATTCCATTTCTTTTAGCTTGGTCTCCCAATTCCCCCAAAGTTGTTCCATCCATAAGCTACTATTTATTCCCCAGGAGAAGTAGATGCTCACCTGCTATTTCCAAAACTACTATTAATAGAGCCCCCAAAGCACTCCTGTCTCCCCATCGAGTCTCAGAAATAGCAACACACTGCAATCTGCTATGGAAACTTGTCAATTAAAATAATGGATCTTTAGTCACAAATCGTTATCACAGTTTGACTTTAAAGTGAATGGATGAAGTATGGTAAGGGTAAAGGAAGGACAGTGGCAGAGAAAAACTTGCCAGGGATTCCAGAACTGGCTGTTTTCAGAGACGGCTGGAGATACAAGGAAAAGAATAGAATGGCATTGAGACTGGCTCAACAGGTATTAACTTTGAGGACAAACCAGGACACCTAGGCATTCTGAAGCTTCTCAGTATTTCCCAGTTTTGTTTTTTATAAAAATATTTAATTGAAATACAACAAACTTTTGATGTGCTATGTGTAAGTGTACATATATGGTTGAAAGTTCACAAAACAAATATGTTCCTGTACTCAGTACCCAAATGAAGTAAAAACAGTAGTGTCCTGGAAGCCCCCAGTTTTCTCTTCTCCAGTCCCATCCACCTCCAAATATAACCACCTTTCTGTCTTCTTTTGCTGTTGGTTATTATTCCCTGCTTTTCTGTTTCCTGCAAGCAGACTCCTACCATACCTACTCTTTTGTGCCTGGTTTCCTATGCTCGGCATCACATCCGTGAGCGTTCTCCCTATTCTTCACGTGGCTGTACTTCATTCTTCCTTGCTGCTGTGTCTTACTCACTCCTGTGAATGAATATACCACAATTTATCCATTCAGCTATTGATGGACCTTGGGTGGCTTATAGTCCCAAGGCTGCTGGGAAAATTCTAATAACACGAGCTTTGTTGAAAATACATATTTTTTTCTGTTGGATATGTTGCTAGAAGTAGAACTGGTGGATCATGGTGGGTATGTACATGTTCAGCTTGGTTGAGCGTGTTGAGTGGGTTCTGCCAGTCAGTCTTCCAAAGTGGTCATGACAGTGTATACCCTATTCTAATGGGATACGATGTTCCATTTCTCTTGCAAACAATTGGTATTTTCTGTCCTCTCTCCCCCAATATTATCTTGTTTTATATATCATCTCTCTAGTCATGTCTAGAGTTTTAGCCTTTCCTTCATCAGGCAAAGTTAGGATACACAGTCCTTCAAGACAGCAGCATAATCAGGGGGCCTCTACATTCCAACAAAGGGACCCAGATATGGTGGTAGGACAATGTCAAAATTCTATAGGGTCAAAGTAGGTAACTTCCAGGAGGCTAAGCCTGCATTTTTTTTTTTTTTTGGTCATGAAACTGAATATTCCTGTCACATAACTCTGGTTATAAAGTATGTGCAAAAATTATCTTAAATTTACAGAAAGGGAAATTTATGCACAGAGATTAAGTGTTAATGAGCATCCCCTTTAGACTCAAGTACATATATGTATCCACAGTGTTTTCTGCAAGGCTATATTATTTATTTGTTATGGGATTGTGTGTATGCATTTTTAAATTGTAATACCCCAGATTAGCTCTGTTCAATATTTTGTTCCACAAATTGGTTCATCTTCACATCTATATATTTATTCATCAATTTATTTAGTTCTTTATTATCTGATTGCCCAATAGAATATATTTCATAAGGGGAGAAATTATGTCTATATCCAGTGCTTGTTATGTCTCTGGTACAGAGAATAGGTGCTCAATAAACAGTGGGATGGCGGTGAATGAATGAATACATGACCACTGAAAGGAATTTTACAAGCACATGGGAGGATGAATAGTGAGGCATTTTTTAAATAATTAAAATGTAAACATTCTTTTTTTTATGCTGGTGCTCCTTGTAACATTATTTTTGGGGGGCTTCTTAGGTTTTTATATTAATCCACTTAACATACAGTGTTCTGTTAGTTTCAGGTGTACAACATAGGGATTCGACAATTGCATACTTCACCTGGTGCTCATCGTGACAAGGAAAACATTCTTTATTTAAAACAACTTAATCTGATGGGAAGTACCTTATGCTTAACAATTTAAGACAATTCCCTTTATGGCAAGATTTTGTGAACACATAGTTAAAATAAGTCTGTAAAGAGCCTACCTATGAGTTAGGAAAGCTGGCATGCCAAGACTGAGGAGGGGAGACAGAATTATAAAAGCAAATTCTTAGTGTTCTTTCCTGTCCTATTCCTAGTTATAATATTTGCTATTAGTTTTATGTTGCTATAAGTAACACTTCTGCACTATTTTTAGAAGTATCTAATACTGTCTTTTGGTGATGGGGAAAACTAGTATTTTGATTTGTAACACAGCTGTTACCTTTTGTCACTATATTTAGTTCTTATAACTGCTAAGTTTAGATACAGAGTACTGAAGTGTTATTGCATGCATTTATCATTTACAATTAGATGACTTCAGGTCTTAAGAGAGTCATTTAATTATTCCTCTTTTTCCAGGTATTTAGCCATTCCAGACACATAGTTCTCAGCCACATTCTCAAAACTTCTATAAAATATATATAATATAAAATTACCTAACCTCTTTCGGTATCATACTGAAGCTTCATATCCCGAAGCTTTAGCAACCTTCTTTATGTTTCATCCTTACTTGTGGTATTATAGTTTGAGTTCATTCCTAGTTCAGAGAAATGCTTTCCCTTTTAGGTTTAAAAAACCAAATGGTCTTTCCTTCCCTGGTCACTCTCTGAAGAGGCTGTCCTCTGACCCGGAGGCACACTGTCCTGTCTCCTGTACAGTTAGCTGGTTGTGTCTCGCTGTTCTCTCTGATTTGCATTGTAACTAATGTAAAGGTGGATGGTGCTGTTTGCAGCCACAGGAATAGCAAATGCAGAGGTGTTGGAAATATTGTCATAGTTGTCGGAGGAAGTCTCTGTCAGCAATTTTCAGAAGAAGGAAACAGCAGGAGCTTTTTAAAATGTAACTTTAATTACAATGGCCAAGCACCTTGGCATAGGCTGAGGATATGTTTATGATACACCTGCCAAGAATACTTTGAAATGCCTCATGACATGTGTCTCATAAGTGGTGTCACCCCCTACAGGTGCTAGCCAGCAGTTCTGTTTTTTCTTCCCCTGTCCCTGGTCTGTTCACTGTTGGTCTGGCTACTCAAATACACAGCAACTTAAAGTTAAGAGCCATAATTAATGAGGCGAGATTAACAAGCCACTTAATAAAGCTACTATATCCATTGATGTGGCTAAATACTTTCAGTTTTCAAGCTGTGATCTGGAAATCTAAATTAGTAAAATAAAATGGATCATTTCTCACTTTGTATAATTAAGTTTATTTGTGGAGATTTGTATTTTGTACGTGACCTTCAAAAGCCTAGACAGATAATGAAGCCTCAGAAAACCAACCAGCAGATGGCAATATATAGGCTTCCCTGAGGCTTACTGATTGCCCATTATATAGGAGACTGTTAAATTTATTTATGATTTGGTTTGGCAGTTTACAGAAATTCTGGGAGAAGGAAATATTTAAACCAGACAAAGGAGAGCAAGAAAATTTTATCTATTTATAATTTTTTTAATTTTTTTTTAATTTTTATTCTTTGCCCAAGGGGTACAAGTCTGTGAATCATCAGGCTTACATCTTTCACAGCATNTTTTTTTTAATTTTTATTCTTTGCCCAAGGGGTACAAGTCTGTGAATCATCAGGCTTACATCTTTCACAGCATTCACCAAAGAACAAACCCTCCCCAATGTCCATAACCCATCCACCCCTGGTGCAGCCACTCTGGAAAACAGTATGGAGATTCCTCAAAAAGTTGAAAATGGAGCTACCCTACGACCCAGTAATCGCACTACTGGGTATTTACCCTAAAGACACAAAGGTAGTGATCCTCAGGGGCACGTGCACCCGAATGTTTATAAATAATTTTTTGTAGGTAATTTTAAGTTTTCTCTAATTCTTGGGGATTATATATTAGATAAAATCACCAGGGTTTTCAGTTTCTTGTTTTTAGCATAACTCTTTGGAATGCAGTTGATTACAAAGTAAAACTAAAGCATTTTTAAACACTTCGAGTAGATCACCAGGTTTAAGGTTTTAGGAAGAATCATAAAAAATCAGGACAGTAATATAAAACTTCCTGATAAATTTATTTCATATGTATTCTGATATTTGTATAATCTACCTGTTCATAAAATAGTTCAGAATTTTACACTAAGATTCTGGTAAGAGGAATGTATGGTTGTCTGTTGTAAGAGTTGAGTTATTTCAAGAAAGACATTAATGAAAGCAAATGCTTATGTTTTCAGGCCACTGAGAGTCTGAACACTGTTGTCTCTTCAAATTCACTCTCTAATCAAAAACATTAGAAAAGATAAAGGGTCTTCTCTTCTCCTTACTGACCATTGAAAGCAGCTGTCCCTAACTTGGATAGGGAATAAGGAAGCTGATACCATTATCAGTAAGTTGGTAACTACTATTTGTCTGCCTCAAAATATGGAATGAAAGACATTGAGCCCAACATTGGATATTGTATAGCTTTTTCTTTAATAGAAGTATAACCTAATATTAATTATCAGCCAGCACAGAAAATCTAACACAAGGCATTATTACAGTGTTATTTTTCTCCTTATATATTCTGCTAACTCATGCACACCGGGGATGTGAGTGGATATTGAAATCAGTAGCAGATGAATGATGGATGAATCATAAATTGGCTTGTGTGTTGGTTTATTTAATTAGTTTATTAGAGTTCTCTGGAATCATCTAGGCACTGTGCAAAACTAATATATACAAGAATATTTAGCTGTCCAATTAGGAAAACATAAATTAGTCATATCGTCTATGCTGTAAAAACCACAACTGCCAAAAGAAATTAAGCAAATGAAAGGCTAATAAAAATAAATGTTTTCCATGTATTCTGAATGCCCTGTGCATGAAGGCAGTACAGTAGTCCAAGTTATTAAGAAGGAAACTTCTCTGAAATGAGTTTGGCCATTTGGAACAATTTTGACTGTATTATTTTATTTATTTGCTTATTGATTGATTGGTTGATGGTGGGAAGTGGTCTTTCCAGTAGTAGGATTTATGAAATTTCTGATTTTGTATCTACAATTATATCACAGAGAGGAACCTGGGTGTCTCAGTTGGTTAAGCATCTGCCTTCGGCTCAGGTCATGATCTCGGGGGTCCAGGAATCCATCCCTGCATCAGGCTCCTTACTCAGTGGGGACTTGCTTCTCCCTCTGCTTCTCCCCTCTGCTTGTGCTCTCGCTCTCTCTCAAATAAATAAAATAATAAAAAAATTATATTACAGAACTAGGATAATTATTAGAACATATCCTTTTGTTGTATGCTTTTATTTTTGAGAAACTAAAAGTTCTACTTGAATTAATCATCTATTTTGTTCCTATCCACCTTGAAGATTACAAACCATTAGTTGGTATGGATCACCATTGGGCTGAGCAGGTAACTCTAGTTAAAAGAAAACTTAATGCCCCTTAGGAGCAGAGCTCTGCTTAATCATGAGCTCTGTGGATTTTGAAAGGTGATTTTCCCAACTAATAGTTGATTCTTCTCTGTCTTTTAATTTATCAATAAATCAATAACCATAAAAAATCATGGAATCTGGACTAAAACAAAAATCAATGAGTACATATTCTGTATAACCAGTCAAGGATTTAACTCTCTTAAAACTGACAGGTTTATGAAAATTATTAGCTAATGTTAAAAATGAAGTGACTATTCCTCAGTAGAGAGAGGCTGTGGATTTGAATACAGTCTTTGTTTCCAGTTATTTCTGAAGCTTGAATAACTTATTGATTCCCATTTGCAATTCTAGGATCATATGATTTATAATATAAAATGTAGACTACACATAAGCTTTATATTATACAGACACATCTATCCATATATAATACAGATATATGTATCCTTGTTGCAAATGGTAGGATTTCCTTTTTTCTCCAGATGATAGTACACACCCAACCTTTAGCTATTCATCCACTGACAGACACATAGGTTGTTTCCATATCTTGGCTAGTGTGAAGAATACTGTAATATCCATTAGAGTGCATATATCTCTTTGATAATCTATTTTCATTTTCTTTGGACACGTACTGAGGAGTGAGATCGCTGGATCATATGGTAGTTCTATTTTTGTTTTTTTGAGGCATCTCCATACTGTTTTTCACAGTGGATTGACAAGTTACAGTCACACCAACAGTGCACAAGGTTACTTTTTCTCCACATCTTCACCAACACTTATTTCTTATTTTGATGAAAACCACTGAAACAAGGATGAGGTGATTTCACTGGGAATTTAATTTTTATTTCCTTGATTAATGATGTTGAGCACCTTTTAATTAGTGATATTGGCCATTTCCTCTTTAGGAAAAAAATGTCTGTTTAGTTCACCTGCCTATCAAACCCCTTATTATTTGTTTGATATAAAATGTTTGATATAACCCCATATAATATGGGGTTATAATATTTGATATAACCCCAAATGTTTGCTATAACCCCTCATCTGATACATGATTTACAATATTTTCTCCCATCCTGTAGGTTGCCTTTTCATTTTCTTGTTTCTTTGGCTGTGCAGAAGCTTTTGAGTTGATTTGTTGATTTTTTGTTGTCATTTGTTCTTTTATTGTTATACCCCAAAAATCATTGCCAAGATTGATCGAGGGGCTTTTTCCCCTGAGTTTTCTCCTGGGAGTTTTATGGTGTCAAGTCTTATGTACAAGTCTTTGATCCCTTTCCAGTTAATTTTTCTGAGTGCTGTTTAAGATAGAGGTCCAATTTCATTGCTCTTCATGTGCTTATCCAGTGTTTCCAGTATCATTATTATTATTATTATTATTATTATTATTATTTGCCCCAGGGTCCAGTATCACTTTTTGTAGAAAGTGTCTTTTCCCCTTTGGATGTTCTTGGCTCCCTTATCAAATAGTATTTTTCCATATATGGAGGGGTTTCAATCTGAGTTCTCAATTCTGTTCCATTGGTCTACGTTACTATTTTTATGTCAGTACCATACTGTTTGAATTACTACAGAAGGATCTTTGGTAGTTCTATATAAATTGCGGGACTGTTTTTCTATTTCTATAAAAAATGCCATTGAAATATTGATAAGGATTATGTTGAAGTTATAGATGACTTTGGATTGCATGGACGTTTTAACAATGTTAACTTTTCCAATCCATGAACACAGGATGTCTTTCCATTTGTTTGTGTCTTTTTTACTTTCTTCCAACAAAGTCTTGTTTATATTGTACAGATCTTTCACTTCCTTGGTTAAACTTATTCCTAGGTATCTTATTGTTTTTGATGCTATTGTGAAGAAATTGTTTTCTGTATTCGTATTTCTGATGTTTCATTGTTAGTGTATAGAAATACGGCCGGGTTTTGTGCGTTTAGTCTATATCCTGCAACTTGACTGATATCACTCATTAGATCCAACAGGTTTTTAGTAGGATCTTTGGAATTTTCAGTATAAAAGATCATGTCATCTGCTAATAACAGCAAGTTTACTCTTTCTATTTGGATGCCTTATGTATATTTTTTGTCTCGCCTAATTGCTTTAGCTTAGACTTTGAGTACACTATTTTAATTAAGAATGGTTAGAGGGCACCTGGGTGGCTCAGTGTGTTAAAGCCTCTGCTTTCGGCTCAGGTCATGATCTCAGGGTCCTGGAATTGAGGCCCACATCGGGCTCTCTGCTGAGCAGGGAGCCTGAATCCCCCTGTCTCTCTGCCTGTCTCTCTGCCTCCTTGTGATCTCTCTCCCTCTGTGAAATAAATAAATAAAAATCTTAAAAAAGAAAAAAAAGAATGGTTAGAGCTAGCGCTCTAGTCTTATTCCTGGTCTTAAAGAAAAGATTTTAGTTTTTTCTGTCGTGTATAATGTTAGCTTTGGGTTTGTCATATATGGTATTTATTATGTTGAGACATATTCTTGTATACCCAATCTATGGAGGGTTTTTATTGTGAAAGATATATTTTGCCAAATGCTTTTTCTGCAAATACTGAGGTAATCATATGATTTTTAGCTTTCATTTTATTAGTGTGTGTGTTGTATTTATTGATTTGCATATATTAAATCATCCCTGCGTCCTAGGGACAAATCCCACTTGATTATTTTGAATAGTCATTGCAATAAGTTCTTGGATTTGTTGTGCTAATACTGTGTTGAGAATTTTTGCATCTGAGTTCATCAGGGATATTGGTCTATAGTTTTCTCTTCTTGAAGTATTATCTGGCTTTGATGTCAGAATAATTAATACTGGCCTCATAGAATAAGTTTGGAAAAGTTCCCTCCTCTTAAATTTTTTGGAAGAGTTTGAGAAGAATTGGTTTTAAATTTTCTTTAAATGTTTGGGATAACTAACCAACGAAGCCATCTGTTCTTGGGTTTTGCTGTGTTGGGAGGTTTTTGATTACTGATTCCATCTCCTTATTCATTATTGATCTTTCAGCCTTGGTATTGCTTCCTGATTTAGTCTTGGTAGTGTCTATGATTTAGGGATGTACCTATTTCTTCTAGTTTATGTAGTTTGTGTTATATAATTAGTTGTTCATAGTAGTTTCCTATAAGCCTATGTATTTCTGTAGGGTCTGTTGTCATTTCTCCTCTCTCATTTCTGATTCTATTTATTGGAATCCTCTCTCATTTTTTTCTCAGTTTCACAAAGGTATGTCAGTTTTGTTTATCTTTTTGAAAAACCAGCTTTTAGTTCCATTGCTCTTTTCTGTTGCTTTCCTGGTCTTTATTTCATTTATGTGTACTCTGATCTTCATTGTTATCTTCCTTCTGCTAACTTTGGGCTTAATTTGTTGTTCTTTTTCTAATTCTTTGAGGTATAAAGTTGGATTACTTATTTGTGAGCTTTCTAATTTCTTAATATATATATATATTTATCCCTATATAATTCCTTCTCAGAACTAGTTTGGAAGTGTCCCATATGTTTGGGTATGTTGAGTTTCCATTTTCATGTGTTTTGAAATGTTCTTTGATTTCCCTTTTGATTTTTTCTTTGATCTACTGATTGTAGAGAAATGTTGTTTAATTTCCACATACTTGTAGATTTTCTAGCTCATTACATGCTATTGATTTCTAGTTCCCTACCACTATAGTTGGAAAAGATACTTGGTATGATTTCAACCTTCCTAAATTTGCCAAGACTTCCTCTATATCAAATGATCTGTCTTTGAGAATGGAGCAGTGTTCTTGATTTGAATGGTGTTTTCACTCAGTGTTTTGATGATAATAGTCTACCACTTTGGTCTTTCACAGATGCTCTTAAAACAACTGCTCTGTCTCTGTCATTTCTCAGAAGCCAAGCTTTCTTTTTTTCTGTACTTGTTAAGGTTATTTTAAAAAATAATTATGCTTCCTAAATCTCATCATTCTTTAAAAGTTCTCAGCTGCTAATACGTTCTCTTCCCCATTCTTCCACCACCTATTGAACTCCAAGTAGATGTATAGTATATCTTTTTTCATTCCATCTTCCATATCCCTTAACTGTTTCTTTCTATATCTTTATCTTTCTATGCTATATTTAAGTAGTTTTTCCCCACAATTATCTTTAACAAAATTTTCTTCAGAAATATAACTTGCTAATTATCAGCTATTTTTTTAAAAAAATTATGATATATATTTTTATTTCTAGAAGCTTTCTTTCTCACATCTGTTAGTCATTTTTTATAGTTCTTGTTATTTTTACAACTTTCAGATTACCTCTTATTTCTTTAAACTTGTAATTGTCAGTCTTATGTTTGTGTCTGATAATCCCAATACCTGACATCCTTGAGGTTCTAATTAGGCTTTTGGTTGTTCCTGAAGACTTTCAGTCAACATTGTTAACTTCTTTGTGTATTGAGTCATTTTAGATTTGGAGTTTAAGTTTGGTTTATCTCAATCTGTGGACATGCAAGGAGACCTGGCTTATGGATGTTTTCTTCCTGAGAGTTTATGTGTCTTCCTCTGCCAGGCTCTCATGGCACCCTAATCCAAAATTGATTTCTTGACTTTACCTCTTCCAGGTAGTGATAGTAGGTGGGTATTTTATAGCCACCTCTTTCAATGAGAATGTCGCTTTTGAAGTCCCAGACTTTATGTGAACATCTTGGTTCCAAGTTCCTGAGGTTTTATCTCTTGTTTCTTCTGAACCATTAGTTGTCTTTAGAATGTTATTGACTTTTTTTTTCTTTTATGAAGATAGAATTCTTACACCTTATAATTCATCCTTACTTTATAGTGTTAAATTCAGTAGATTTTAATATATTCACAAGCCATGCAATATCACCACCATGTAATTCTAAGACATTTTCATCATCCTGAAAAAAAGCTCATGCTCTTCAGCATTCATTTCCTATCACCTCTTCTCCTAATTCCTGAGAACCACTAATCTCCTTTCTGTCTCTATGGACTAGTGACTTCTGGACATATCATATAAAATGAATCATATGCTTGGAGACTTTTGTGTCTGACTTCTTTCACTTAGAATATTTTTAAGGTTCATCTCTGTTGTAGTAGGTATCAGTATCTCCTTCCTTTTTTATGGCTGAATAAGATTCCATTTTTTGACCATTATGTGAATTTTTTTTCATTCATCACTTTATGGACATTTGTATTGTTTCCACTTCAGAACTATTGTAAATAATGTTGCTATACATGTTCATTACCATTTTTTTGTGTGGGCATAATTTTTTTTCATTTGTCTTGACTATATATCTAGGAGTGGAATTGCTGGGTTGTATGATAACTCTATCTTTAACATTTTGAGGAAGCACCAAACTGTTTTACAAAGAAGCTTCATCACTTCACATTTACTGTATTAATTTTCAATGTCTGAAAGTAGAAATTTCTCTACATCCTTGCTTACAATTAGGGTTTTTTTATTATTGCCATCCTCATGAGTGTGAAATAGCATCTCACTGTGATTTTGATTTGAATTTTCCATTGACTAATGATATTGAGCATCTTTTCATATACTTATTGAATATTTGCATATTGTCCTTGGGAAAATATCTATCCAAAACATTTGCCCCATTTTTAATTGGACTGCCCTTTTATTTTTGAGTTTTAAGACAATTCTATGTCAGATACAAGATTCACAAATATTTTCTCCCATTTTGTGAGTTCTCTTCACTTTCTTGATAGTGTCCTTTGAAGCAAGAAATGTTTTAATTGTAATGAAGTCCAGTTTTTTTGATTCCTTATACTTTTAGAGTTCATCTTTTTTTTAAGGTTTTACTTATTTATTTGAGAGAGAGAGAGAGAGTGGGGAGAGGAACAGAAAGAGAGGGACAAACAGTCTCCACGTGAACACAGAGCCCAATGAAGAGCTTTCATAACCCTAAGACCTGAGCCAAAATCAAGAGTCAGATGCTCCCCTGACTGAGCCACCCAGGTGCCCCTAGGTATCATCTTGAAGAAATCACTGGGCTGCTTTTTCACTTGCCTGATATGCTTTAGCCTCTTTATTTATTTCTCCATTTTGATGCTTGGGGATTTCTCTGACATTTGTGCATGCTCAGGTAGGCATTTAATGGAACATTGTCATATTTTTTCATAGCTTTTCTAGATACTTTGTAGTGGGAGACGTTGCCAGAATATCTAGATATTTTGTAGTGGGAGAGGTCCTACTATTTTAATGTGTGGGGTCAGTAAAACACACATCAAAGACCACTTTCTTGGGAACACAAGAGACTTGAATTCAAATTCTGTTTCTACTACTTAATAGCAATATGATCTTGAACACATTATTTAATCTCTTAGTGTGAATATCCTCATAATAAAACAGAGCTTATAGCAATAATATGCAATTCATACAGTTATTGTGGGGGTAAAACAAGATAATACATAATACATATGAGGGGTACATTCTGAGAACTTAGTGTTGTATAGGTATATCATTATTCATAATAAAGTTCTCTTCAAAGTGTCTTTAGGAACTGCATGTGTCAACTACTTAGTGATTTCTTTCAGGAAGAGCAAAATATTTTGGAAATGCTACATTTCCTGAATGGGAGTTTATTGATCACTATATATTTATTAATTTTCTTTATAAAGTAGGACAATGAGGCTGAGGGAGGCATAATAGGCTAAAGAATTGTACAAAATCAGAAAGTAATAGAACTGAGATTTGAACTTAGCTGACTTGGGAATACATTACCATTTTTACTCATTTCAAGAATCTCTTATATGTAATTTCTCATTTTCTCATTCTGTGTAATAATTCTTCAGTAACTTTATTATCCACAAATCTGATCCCATTACATGTGATGGTTTTCTCTCTACATCTGTCCAATACTGTAGTCACTAACAATAAGGAGCAATAAGATTTAGATTCAAATAAATTAAAATGGAATATTAAAATTTTAATTCCTTAGTCGTACTAGCTACAATAAAAACCCTTTCTATCCCCGTGTGTCTAGTAACTACCAGATTGAACAGCACAGATACAGAACATTTCCATCATTGTAGTAAGTTCTGTTGGACAGTATTACTCTAGATTTTTTTCAGTGAGGGAACTACATCACAGCTGTATCAGAGCCTTAGTTTGTTCTTTCATTGCCCTTTGAAATCATATCAGGCACTTTTGCTCACTGCAGTCTGCACTTAACCACATCAACAACTGTAAGCTGGGGAAAAGATTCCAATTTGAATGGCATTTGTACTTTGATTGCTCTATGCTTTGTGTTAGTGAATAACGTACTGCTTTCCTATCTTAAGCTGGGGTTTTGCAACCATCCCTCCTGGGGCATATGACAACATTCAAAGTAACTCACTACCTGAAAATAAGTTGAAGGATGGCCCAAATGCAAGTATATAAAAATTATTTTCTCCTAAGAGTGAACCCTGTATATCCATTTATTTCTATTAGACAAATTGTGGAAATAGTAAATTGTGGAAATGTACCGAGTCCTGTACACTCTAAACCTTTCTGGTATAAAAAGAAAGGATATTGCATCAATAAACATTTATCTCAATTTTAAAGAAAGAAGTTGATTCACAGAACAGGTCACTATTAATAAAAAGTAATACTTAGAGTCTAGTGAAGATCAAAACACCCTTTACTTACTGCTCTTAACCTCATGATTCCTGGCAGAGAAATTGAAACAAATTATAACAAATATGTGACAAATATCAATTACAAAGCTGAAGCTGGAGTACTTCTCTGATACTTGGATCAATGATTTATTTCAGCTTTGGTGTATTTGTATTTTAGAGGACTTCATGGTCAGTATAATTTTGATTTCAAGATGACTCATTAATTAATAACTGAAGAAAAAAGGAATGAGAGCCTCTGAGACTAGAAGCCAACCACTGATTTGGCATTATCCTCATTTTACAATTTCATTTATGTAATAAATGAAGCAATCATACAATTTAGTTTATACAACAAATTTACAATTTATACAATTTCATTTCTCAGTAAAGGGAATATAATTTCATGGATTGGTCCTCAGTAATAAGGCAGTGCTTAGAAAACATAGCACATATTTCCATAATTATAGTACCTGGTGAAAAAAATGTCATCTTTTAAAATTGAAGGTAATAAGAGGCAGCAGAAAATAGATTTGTTTGTAAGAATTTGTGTGTAAACAGTAGACCCTATGAGGTCTCTCTTACCACCTCATTTTTGCTAATTGTGTAGTACCTGGAAAATACCAGTCACTCAGTAAATACTCAACAATTCATGTGGTCAAGATAAAAGGAGTTCCAAATATCACCTGAACACATAGCCTTTATAACCATGACTAAAGAGAATATAAGGTAAACTGCTATTTAATTATGTTTATCAAAATGAATGGTGCCTTAACAGATAGGTAATAGTGTGCATTGAACACAGAAAAAGGAATCCAAAGCTCAGAAATTATCTAAGTAATCTGTCAACAACACTAATGGGGAGTAGAGAGTGGCACTCTGGTACAAATGACCCAGTGTGGTTGGCATAGGTCATCTCTGAACAGAAGTATCTTCAGAGAGGCATGGGTAATTCGTGATGGTTGAGCTTGTTGGAACTATGCCATAAGAATGAATATTCAATTCCCTCTTTCTTATTTCTTTGTTCATCAGCCCAGTTTATGATCACTTTTCCCATGATAACCTTTCCATTCAGGTCACGTACTCTAAATGCATGACTATTCTGACAACCACATTTCTAATTATTATTTTATTAATCAGTTTTCTCTTTTATATGTCAATACCTCCTGTCTTGGGGTTAATGTGACTCAGTTCTCCCAAAACTTATTGTCTCCTAAGAAACTAATAATAGAAAGTTGTTGGCTTGGAAATTTGGGGACCCTTGATCCATGATGACCCCCAAGACACAGAAATTTGATTGCTCAGTGAAAGAGCTACTTTGTTTTTTATCAGCCTTTTTCTGTAATGGCACCATGACTGATGGATAAACATAACAAAACAAAACAAAAAAACAGTCAACTCCTGGTTTCTAGTCTGACCTGTAATGAGCTTAGAAGTCATTATTCTTATCCTCATAACAAAAAAGTGGAACATACTAAACATCGAACTGAAAGACTACTTAGATCCATTAAAGGATTGAGACCACAAGCAAATTGCTTCCCTGAAAACTGGAGAGATGGACAAATAGTGAGAATCACAGTTAACTGGGAACAAAAACTGCCAGGAGTCAGTCAGCAGGTGGCAGGAAAACTTAGTAATAGATTAATTTGGGGGGGGGGTTGATTGTGGACCAGCTTGAGAGAAAAAAAAATGTCTGGGATCCTAGGCTTGAAAGGCTGCACACTTTTATGAGTTATATTCCTAGAAGCTCCACTAGAATCTCAGGGTAAACATCAGAGAAAAATTCCCTTCTGTTTCCAATAAGGTAGAGGAAAAGTAATTATTTTGAAATAAATCCAGATCATGCTGTTCTCCCTAGAAAGGTCTGCCCTCTCAGAAAAGTACATTACCAGAGCCTAACCAACATCAGTTTTGCCAGAGCCTGCTGATGTGGGAAAAGAGAATACCTGGCTTCAGCTCTTCTAGCCTTCTTGTGTGACCTGAAGCAGGGAATGAGGAGCTGGGAGGCACTTGTGAAGGTCACCACCTACAGGCATAGGCCCACTGAAATCCCGAGTCCCTAGATCATGGACTATATATATAGATGTAGATATAGATATAGATATAGATATAGATATAGATATAGATATACCTCTGCACCACATAAACAGAGCTCCTGTATAATAACAGGAGATTACAGCTGGAAGAACTGCCAGGTTCCGACTCTGTTTAAGAAGGAGTCTCTGGGGAAATCCAAAGCCAACAGGTGAGACAAAAACAAGAATGATAAAGTAAATCATAGACTGTAACACCTGCAACTATTGGAAACAGTAAACACAACCTCACTCCCAGCCAGATAAACATAAAACCTCATTCTAAAGGCCTCTTCCCTCAATTCCATTTATCCGAAATATGCCTAGCTTTCAACAAAAAAATACAAAGCAAAGTAAAAGGGAAAAAAACAAAGTAAGGACAGGATTAAGTGTCATAAACAGACTCAGATACAGCAGAAATTTTGCAATTACCAGAGCAGGGATTTAAAATAACTATAATTAATATTCAAAGGATTCTAATGGAAAAAAGTGGGAAACATGCAAGAAGAGATGGCTGAAGTAAATGGAGATAGAGAAACTCTAAAAAAGGATCAAAAGGAAATACTAGGTATTGAAAACACAGTAACAGAAGTAAAGAATGAGGGTGCCTGGTTGGCTCAGTGAGTTAATGCCTCTGCTTTCGGCTCAGGTCATGATCTCAGGGTCCTGGGATTGAGGCCCACATCGGGCTCTCTGCTCAGCGGAAAGCCTGTCCCCCCCCCCCTCTGCCTGCCTCTCTGCCTACTTGTGATCTCTATCTCTGTATCAAATAAATAAATAAAATCTTAAAAAAAAGATTTATTAAAAAAAAACCTAAAGAATGATTTTGATGACCTCATTAGTAGGCTGGACATGGCAGAGGAAAGAACAGGGAAGCTTGAGGATATGTCAGTAGAAACTTCCCAGACTGAAAAGTTAAGAGCAAAATAGTGGAACAGGATATTCAAAAACCATGGGACAATTACAAAAGAACAATGTAAGTATAAAAGGTAATACCAGAAGAAATAAATAAACAGAAAAAATCTTTGAGGTAATAATAAATGACAATTTCCCTAAATTAATGACAGATATCACCAAACCACAGATACAGGAAGCTCAAGCACCAAGTAGGATAAATACCAAGTCTACACCTAAGCATAATATATTAAAATGGCAGATAATCAAAGTCAAAGAGAAAACCATGAAAGAAGTCAGAAGGGGGAAAAACTGACCTATAGAGAAAGAAGAGTAAGAATTACATCAAAAAAAATTACACCAGATTTTTCTTCAGAAACCTAGCAAGTAATAAATAGTGTAGTTAAATGTTGAAAGAAAAATCCATTAGACTAGAATCCCCTCAATTTTTATTTGTTTGAAAAAAGACCTTTTCACCTTCACTTTGAAGGAAAGATTAACTGGAGGCAGAATACATTAAGAGTAGACTTGTTTTGCAAGAAATGTTAAATTCTTCAAAGAGAAGAAAAATGATATAAATCAGAAACTCAAGTATACATAAAGGAAAGAGCATTGGAAAAAGAATAAATGAAGGTAAAATAGAAAATTTTATCCTTCTTAATTGATCTTACAAATAACAGTTTAAAAATAATGATGTATTAAATTATTATAATATGCATAAGTGAAATAAATGACAATACAAGGAAGGATAGAAAAGAGGAATTAAAAATATTCTAAGGTAACTACTTACACATGAATTACAAAGTGTTATTTGAATGTGTACTGAAATTAGTTGGAAGGGTATATTGTAAACTTTAGGGCAATCAGTAAAAATTTTTTTAGAAATATAATTGATATGCTAAGAGAGAAAATGGCAGAAGGCAGAAAATAACAGAAGACAAAAATATAAACAATGAACGAAAGCAAAGAATAAAAAGTTACAAATAGATATTAATCCAACTCTAACAGTAATTACTTTAAATATGAATGATCTAGATACACAAATTAAAAGGCTTCCAGAGCAAATAAATACTACTAAACTGCATGTTGTCTACAAGAGACACCCTTTATTTTTTATTAAGATTTTATTTATTTGTCAGAGCACGCACAAGCAGGGGGAGAAGCAGAGGAAGAACAATGCTCCCTGCTGGGCAAGGAGCCCGATGTGAGACTCGATTCCAGAACCCTGGGATCATGACTTGAGCCAAAAGTAGACACTTGAACCAACTGAGCCACCCAGGCATCCTGAAACACACTTTAAATATAAAGAAACAAGGGGTGCCTGGGTGGCACAGTCGGTTAAACATCTGCCTTCGGCTCAGGTCATGATTCCGGAGTTCTGGGATCAAGCCCTGCACGGGCCTCTGCATTGGGCTCTCTGCTCAGCTGGAAGTTGGCTTCTTCCTTTCCCTCTGTGATCTCTCTCACTTTCACTCTCAAATAAATACATAAAATCTTTATACACACATGCACACACACACGCACACGTAAACAGATTTAAAGTAAAGGTGTGAAGAAAGATACATCATATTAAAACTAATGAAAAAAGAAGATGAGAGGTGTTATATTTCAGACAAAACAGATTTCAGAGCAAGGAACATTATCCGCAATAAGGAGAGGTATTGCATGATCATAAAATAGTAAATTCTCCAAGAAGACACGACAGTACTAAAGTTGTGCCTAAGAACAGAGAATTAAATGAGGCAACAAGTATCCATTGATTGATGAATGGATAAAGGAGATGTATACACAATAGAATATTTTTCAGTCATAAAAAATAAAATCTTGCCATTTGCAATGACATGGATGGAACTAGAGTATATTATGCTAAGTGAAGTAAGTTAGTCAAAGACAAACAGCTTATGATTTCACACATACGTGGAATTTAAGAAACAAAATAAGCAAAGGCGGGGGGGAAGACAAATCAAGAAACAGCTCTTAATTATAGAGAACAAACCAGTTACCAGAGAGAAGCAGAATGGGGGAGATGAGTGAAAGAAGTGATGGGGATTAAGGAGCACATTTGTCATGATGAGGATAGGATGATGTATGGAAGGGATGAATCACTGTATTGTACACCCGAAGCTAACATAACACTGTATTGTCAATTTGACAATTCAAGAAACAACAAATGTTGGAGAGGTTGTGGAGAAAGGGGAACGCTCTTACACTGTTGGTGGGAATGCAAGTTGGTACAGGCATTTTGGAAAACAGTGTGGAGATTCCTCAAAAACTTAAAAATAGAGCTACTCTATGATCCAGCAATTGCACTACAGGGTATTTACCCCAAAGATACAGATGTAGTGAAAAGAAGGGCCACATGCACCCCAATGTTCATAGCAGCAATGTCCACAGTAGCCAAACTGTGTAATGAACCAAGATGCTCTTCAACAGATGGATGGATAAAGATGTGGTCCATATACACAATGGAATATTACTGAGCCATCAGAAAGGATGAATACCCACAATTTGCATTGACATGGATGGAACTGGAAGAATTTATGCTAAGTGAAATAAGTCAAGCAAAGAAAGACAATTATATGGTTTCACTTACTTGTGGAACATAAAGAATAGCATGGAGGACATTAGGAGAAGGAAGGGAAAAATGAAGGAAGGGAAATCAGAGGGGAAGATGAACCATGAGAGACTGTGGACTCTGGAAATCAACTGAGGGTTTTAGAGGTGAGAATGGTAGAAAGTTGGGGGAGCCCAGTGATGGGTATTTAAAGAGGACACAGATTGCATGAAGCCCTGGGTGTAACACACAAACAATCATGGAACACTACATCAAAAACTAATGATGTACTGTACGGTGACTAGCATAATAAAAAATTATTAAAAAGTATAACACTGTATGTTAACTAACTGGAATTAAAATAAATAGATAAGTAATGAGACAAAAATATATAGAACTGAAAGGATAATAGACAAATACGCAGTTCTTGTTGGAGACATAAATACCCTACTATCTGTAATTAACAGATCTAGCAGACAGAAACTAATAAGGCCACATTGAATTGAGGGTACCATCAATCAACTGGATCTAACTGATATTTATGGATTATCCTACAACAGAATATACATTTTCCTCAAACTCATTTGGACATTGACCAGGAAAGATCACATTTTGGGCCAAATAAGTCATCTTAATGAAACTGAAAGAATAGGAATCATGCAAATTATGCTCTTAGATTGCAATAGAATTAAACTAGAAGGCAATAAGAGAAAGATAGCTGGAGAATCTCCAAATATTTGGAAATTAAACAACACACTTCTAAATGACATGTGAATCAAAGAATTCTCAAGATCAAAAATATTTTGAATTAAATGAAATGAAAATATAATTTATCAAAATTTATAGGATGCCACACAGTAGTGCTTAGAAGGAAACATACAACACTAAAAAATATATTGCACCCCAGTGTTTATAACAGCATTGTCCACAATAGCTAAACTATGGAAGGAGCCTAGATGTCCATAGACAGATGAATGGATAAAGAAGATGTTATATATATTATGTATAGTTATTATTTATATATTTTATATAAATATATATTTTATATAAATAAATATTTATATAATGTTATAATTATATAATAGTTATAATATATACACATATACATGCAGTGGAATATTATGCAGCCATCAAAATATGAAATATTGCCATTTGCAAGGATGTGGCTAGAGCTAGAGGGTATTATGCTAAGTGAAATAAGTCAATCAGAGAAAGACAATTATCATATGATCTCATGGATATGTGGAATTTGAGAAGGCAGAGAATCATAGAGGAAGAGAGGAAAAAATGAAAACAAGATGAAACCAGAGAGGGAGATAAACCATAAAACTCTTAATCTCAGGAAACAAACTGAGGGTTGCTGGAGTGGAGGGAGGTAGAAGGGATGGGGTGACTGGGTGATGGACACTGGGGAGGGTATGCACTATGGTGAGTGCTGTGAATTGTGTAAGACTGATGAATCATAGACTTGTACCCCTGAAACAAATAATACATTCTATGTTAATAAAAAATTTTTAATTAAAATTAAAGAAAGGTATATTGGATAAGAAGAAATCTCTAAAATCAAGAATCTAAGTTTCTATTTTAGGAAACTAGAAAAAGAAAAACAAATCCAGTGTGATCAGAAGAAAAAACTTCCCAACTTGATCGATAGATTTAATGTAATTCCAATCATAATCCCAGGAAGCTACTTTGTGGGTAATAACAAACTGATTCTTGAGTGTATATATAAAGGCAAAAGAACCAATATAGCCAACATGACTGACAGTACTCAACTTGAGGATTTGTTTTGAAATTACAGTAATCAAGACTCTTTGGGACTGGTGAAAGAACAGACAAATAGATCACTGGAACAGAATAGAGAGCCCAGAAATGGACCGAAACAAACATAACAACTGATCTTTCAAAAAGGTGTATAGACAATTCGGGGGGAAAAAAGTGATAGTCTTTTCAAAGAATTATGCATAACTATTGAACATTCACATGCAAAAAAAAAATGAATATACACACAGAACTTATACCTTTACAAAAATTAATTCAAAATTGATCATCCTTAAATGTAAAATATAAAGTTATAAAACTTCCAGAAGATAAAGTAAAAAAAAAATTAGGTAACCTTGGGTCTGGCAATGGGATCTTGGACAAAATTTCCAAATCATTAGGCATGAAAAGAAAAATTGATGTTGTACTTCATTAAAATTATAGACTTCTGCTCTGTGAAAGATACTGTTAAGAGAATGAAAGACAAGACTTAGACTGGGAGAAATATTTACAAAAAGCATATTTGTTGAAAGACTGTTATCTAAAATATACAAGTAACTTTTTTTTTTAAGTTTTTTAAAATAAGCTCTTCACCCAGTACGGGGCTTGACCTCATGACCCCAAGATCTAAAGTTGCATGTTCTACAAACTGAGCCAGCCAGGTGCTCCTGCAAAGAACTCTTAAAACTCAGTGAGAGAGGCAGAAGGCTAGAACACAGGCTTTACTGAAGAAGATATGCCGATGGCAAGTAAGTGTATGAAAAGATGCGTAACCTATTTTGTCATTAGGGAAAGAAAAATCAAAGTGATCAAGAGCTACCACTGTTCTCATTAAAATGGTTAGAAACCAAAAACCTGATAACACCAAGTGCTGGAGAGATGTAGAGCCACGGGAACCCTCATTCATTGCTGGTCAAGATGTAAAATAAATGGCCATTTTAGAAGACAATGTAGCAGTTTCTTACAAATCTAAACTAGTCTTAACATATGACCCAGTAATTGTACTTCAGGGCATTTACCTAAATGAGTTGAAAACTTAGGCTGTTACAGTTCTCTACCCCAAAATATGTATTGCAGTTATAACTACGAAAAATAAAATCAAGCCAAGTATCCTTCAATAGGTGGTGAATGGATAGATAATCTGTGGTATATTCATGCAATAGAATATTATTCAGCCATAAAAAACAAGTAAATGTTTTTGTTTTTGTTTTTTTTTTAAGAGAAAGAGAAAGAGACAGCAGGGTTGGGGAGGGGCAGAAGGAGAGGGAGAGAAAGAATCCCCACTAGGCTCCATGCTGAGCACAGAGCCCAATGTGGGGCTTGATCTCACAACCTGAGATCATGATCTGAGCTAAAATCAAGAGTCCTTTGTTTAACTGACCGAGTCACCCAGGTGCCCCCAAACAAGTAAACTTTTAAGCCACAAAAGGCATGGAGGAAATTAAATGTATATTGCTAAGTGAAAGAAGCTGGCCTGAAAAGGCTACATTCAGAACCATCAACTGTATGACATTCTGGGAAATGCAAAACTAGAAGGAGAGTAAAAAGATAGGTGGTTGCCAGGCATCCAGGGAGAGGGAGTATTGATGAACAGGTGGAACACAGGGCATTTTTAGGGCAGTGGAAGTATTCTGTATGAGACTGTAATGGTGATAGATGATACGCATTTGTCAAGTCCCACGGAAATGTACAACACAAAGAGTAAACCTTCATTTAAACTAATAATGTATCAAATTTGGTTTATCAGTTGTAACAAATGTACTATACTGTAATCATAGGGGAAATGGTGTCTGGAGGTAGGGCCAGTGGACAAAGTGTATATATGGAATCTCTTCTGTAATGTTAAAGCTACTCTGAAAAGTCTATAATTAAAAAAAAAATCAGTTTCATGACTAGTAGGACATGCTGAATTGATTTCATGGTATAACTTTGAAATTTAAGATACAGTAACCAGTTGATAGCATTCAGTAAGCAACATGTTAGCTGTCATTTTGATGTACTAATCACTGGGAAAAAATTAACAGCAGCCCCTAAAGATGTCTGGCTTATAACAAAAAGGGAGTTGGGAATAAGAATCTGGCTCAATTATTATTTCCTGCATCATCCCACCCTTAATGCTGTCTGCCAACTTGACTAATCACTTAACTAATTGAGATTTAAAATTTTTTTCATGATTGCATTTAGTGAAAAATGTTGGAACGTACACATTATTATACATTTCGTGATCTGGTAGTATCACTGAGAAAGTTAGAATTAAGAAGAAAATCTATTATTAATCTGCAAGGAAGTGCTACCGTGCCAATAACAATGTACTAACTTGCCTGTACACCCAAAATTTCAACCTGTTCACATCTCAAAATAGTAAAAATATTCACACACAGCTGTTAGCATAAACAAAACTGTGCTCTCTGCATCACACAGAGTGTGTTTATAAAAACTAAAACATAAGCATGGCTGTACATGTCTGTACACAGGTTTAAAAGTTATCATTTGTGTAAAGATCAGAAGTGTACAGAATGTTTGAAAAACCTGAAATAAAAATACAAAACTAAAGGATTTCAGTTGAAACAGAAAATCCTCACGTTATCTAGCTGAAATTAAGTTGATGTTAAAATGTATGGCACTACCACTTTACTAAGGCTGAGTGGGAAGGTTGGGAATAAAAGAGACTATTCTAATCTGTAGACAATGAAACAGAACATTTAAAAGTTCATTCAGAGTGGGCTTTTAGAAATAGATGTTATTAAATAGTTCTATGCATTACTGAAATCTGTTTAAAGGCACTCAATTTCTACCTTCTGATAAATGAGTCATAGATAGCAACTGATAGAATCCTCAAAAGTTAGCAGTCACAAATCCATATCCCCTTAACACTCATCTATCATCTCTGATAAAGCAAAGGAATTTTTAAGAAGTGGTAAAGACACCGCTGGTCAGCCACCAGTGAATATGGATATTAGCTCCACTCACGTCCATTTTCAGTTAGCTACATAACCTTGAGAAGATTGTTAGGACTTTCTGAGACCCAGTACATTTATCTCTAAGTAGAGATAATTACACTTACTGTGATAATTAAATGAAATAATAAATGGTATATGAATTATTATTAAACATCTATAAGAATCCTTGGCAATAAATGAATAAATTTTCTGTTGATGGCTACATAGGGCAATTTTCATTTGGGTTGTAACGTTTTTAAGGAAAAGAAATTTCAGGTTGAGGGAGGGAGTGACGAATAGGTAGCATACAAGAAATTTTTAGGACAGTGAAACTGTTACATATTACGGTAGATACATAACATTTGTCAAAACTTACAGAACCAGGACAGCTGGGTGGCTCAGTTGGTTAAGTGTCTGCCTTATGCTTAGGTCATGATCTCAGGGTCCTGGGATGGAACCCTGCATCAGGCTCCCTGCTCAGCGAGACGCCTGCTTCTCCCTCTGCCTGATGCTACCCCTGCTTGTGCTCTCTCTCTCTCTCTCTCTCTCTGACAAATAAATAAATAAAATCTTAAAAAACAAACAAACTTACAGAGCCATACAATGTAAAGAGCGAACCCTAATGTCAACTATGAGCTTTAGTTAATGTTGTATTAATACTGGTATATAAATTGTGACAAATGTCTTAATGCAAGGTATTACCAATAAGAGAAATTCTGTGTGTTGAGGTGGGGAGAGTAGTTTATAAGAACTCTCTGTAAGATCTTTCTGTAAACCTTACACTACTCTAAAAAAAAAATTGCACCAACTTAAAAACTTTAAAAGAGCAAGAAGGCAGGGGGAAGAGGGACGGTGGGAAGCATCGTGGTGTGGTGAAAGGAAGAGGCAAGGAGGTTTGCATCTAGGTAAGAGGCATGTGAACCAAAGGGCTAAACAATAGGACAAACGGAGGGGAGAGAAAGGGAAAGCCAGAGAGGGAGGAGAGTGTGGGAGAACACATAAATTGGACAGAGGTGGGAAGAAAGGGGGAGCAGAGACAGATGTAGTGCCAAGTGGGTGTCACACTGGGGTCTAGCACACGGCTTTATGAATGTGAGCACCACTGGTCTAAACCCCAGTCTTGATATTATGAAGTAGATGAATTCAAACTGGAGCACGACTGCCCTGGAAGGTATTCATGGACTTCCAAGGGATTCACTGGCTAGCATGACTTCAGAGTTCCCAATTTCAGGTCTTCCAGCATGCATTCATCCTCCTTCCTGATGTCACACAGGGTCCCCTTTCCTCCTCTTCTGTATTCCCTTCTACAGCAGTCTTTCTCCTAATCTCTAAAAGAGAGGTTCCCCCATCCCCTCCTGTATCTTCTTCCGGTGATGCTTCTCCTGGGACTGTTAGCAAACCAGGGAACCAAGTAAAAAGAAAATTCGAAATACTGTTGTGGAGAATCTATCTGTTTTTTTTTTTTTTTAAAGATTTTATTTATTTCACAGAGGGAGAGAGATCACAAGGAGGCAGAGAGGCAGGCAGAGAGAGAGGGGGAAGCAGGCTCCCTGCTGAGCAGAGAGCCCGATGTGGGCCTCGATCCCAGGACCCTGAGATCATGACCTGAGCCGAAAGCAGGGGCTTTAACCCACTGAGCCACCCAGGCGCCCCTGGCTTTTTTTTTTTAAGATTTTTTATTTATTCATTTGACAGAGAGATTACAAGTAGGCAGAGAGGCAGGCAGAGAGAGGAGAGAGGAGGAAGCAGGCTCCCTGCTGAGCAGAGAGCCGGATATGGGCCTCGATCCCAGGACCCTGGGATCATGACCTGAGCCGAAGGCAGCGGCTTTAACCCACTGAGCCACCCAGGCGCCCGAATCTATCTGCTTTTAATGGTCAGTCAAGCCACCATAAAATCATAAGCCTTCTAAACTTACCCTTGTCTCACACGTATTTCTGTTAGAAAATATGAGAAATGGAGTATTCTATCCTTCTCAGGATATCCTGATGCTAAACATTTTGTGGAGTGAGAGTACTGGGAATGTAATTTTTTAAAATTTTTGTTTAATGATCCTACCTCTTCCATTCCTCAATTATTGGAACGGGGCCATCCAAGTTTGGGAGGTTGACGTTTATAAAATTGGGACGCTTCATTATGAAAAAGAATAAAAAATTACTATTACCAAATTATGTACAAAAGTGATGATTTATTAAGAATGAGAAAACAATCCAATATATTTGCTTCAAATTTGAAGATGGTGACAAATGTGACCCAATACCACAAAATTCAGAAAGATAACATTTTTTTCTTAACCACCTGAATGAAAATATCCCTCATTTTTTTCCCTCCATTTTTTGCCTGCATATATTTTAAGCATCTCTTCATTTAACAGTTTGCTGATACCACTTTCTACAGACACAATAGAAGGATAATCAGTCTTTTGTCTAACATGATCGATGGAAATTTTTATCTTAGTCTTGATAACATAGATAATTTTCTGTTAGTTTTAGAACTTGTTATTGGTACTATCTGGTGACTATTCAGGATCATTGTCAAACGTGGGACAGTCGAGAGAAAGTTTCACATGTGAGCTTTAAGATCTGGAAGAACTTCCCCATACTATCTCGTTTCTCCCATGCTATCCACAAATTTCTGGTAGCAAGATTCATCAGATAGGTTCCCATTGTGGGTCTGTAAGTTCAATTCACAATGCAGAGAGTATTCCTGAAAGACTTTTCCATATTAGGACAGTTAGGGTCATCAGGGTATATGGTAGTGACTAACCTGACAGCAAGTGATATAAAAATATCCTATTAAACCCAAAATAAATGTACTCTCAACTCTCCTTTCTTTTAGTCGTTTAAACCAGAAAGCCTGAGGCCACTCCAGCACCCAGGGAATGAGGAAGGAAGGGAGGTCTAAGTAAAAAGTGGCAGCTGTTAGGGCTACTCTATCTTACTGTTACACATTTTATGAGAATAAAATGACCATGTGAACACATTGCTTGGGCCCTTCCAAGGCCTGGTCTTGGAAAAATTTCTGTGCAAATCCCTGATGTTTCCACTTCTGTACTATCACAGGAAATCTACCTTTTGGTTTAAGGGAGACACAAAGGCCAAGCCAGAAAAAGAATTTTTTTTTTAAGTATCACCAGTAGGAAGTAAGGAACCCTAAGAATTACTTGTTTTGTGTATGTTTAAATATAAGCCATTTAAAAAATTATTTACAATTCCCATTTCCAGGTCTTGGTATTAGCAGGAAAGGAATGGATCTTTATATATCTGAAGCAGCTTAATGAGACTGACTCAATTAAAAGTTATTTGAATATGTTCTGGGACAATCAAAATTTTGAAGGTACACTGAATAAAACCTAGGGATAAGATTTTACATACTTTCTTTAGAATCTATGTGTGTTATTTAAAAAAACTTGAAATCTGTTTTGTCAAATCAGATAAAGGATTGTACAATACCAACACACTATACAAGAAAAAGAATGATACAATACCAACACACTATACAAGAAAAAGAATGATATGAAAAATTATACCATAGTAAAATACTCTAAGTGTGCTCTACCACCAAGTTATTTCATTTTACAAAATGTTTAATATTATCCACTTCTTTACAAAAAGTACAATTATAGTCTAACTACCCAACCAGGATTTTTTAGCAACAATTTTTGTCTTCATTGAATGTTGAAGAAAAGTACAATTGGGGCATCTGAATTGCTCAATCAGTTAAATGTTGTGTCTTTGCTCAGGTCATGATCCCAGGGTCCTGGAATCAAGCCCCGCATTGGGCTCCCTGCTCAGCAGGGAGTCTGCTTCTCCCTCTCTTTCTGGCTCCTCACCTCTACTCATGTTCTCTCTCTCTCTCTCTCTCTCTCTCTCTCTCAAATAAATAAATAAAATCTAAAACAAAAGTACAATTATAATGTTTCAGGATATTCATTTTGTTATCTCAGCTTTACAATGTGATTTTTACTTAAATATCCTCACGTGCTAGGCATATATGCTAAACCAAATTTACTGAAGGCATGCCATATGTTACTTCATAAACAGTATAATCTTAACTAGACAATATATTGGATTATAACTAAGAAATAAGTTATAAAGAGAAAGAAAATTTCTTACTTTTATAAATGAGTATGATGCATATAAGTAAATTATGTTAGACCATTTTAATTTTTATGACCTTTTGTTCTCATTCCTTGATATGAACCTTAAGACATGTATCTGAATTGAAAAATCAGCTCAGACTATTTCTGGAAGCTGGATTGAACCAATTGTTGATGGAACTAGATTTGCCTATTAGATTGTATCTAGCCAATTTTTCACAAATTGAAGGAGCTCAGTCAGCAGCTCCAAAATTTGGATTGAAAAAGTTATTTAAACATATGATAAAATAAAGGCATTTAAAAGAAAACCTTATAGCAAAGATGTATTGAAGTAATTAATCCATGTTTAGATTTTTTTCCATATCTTCCTGAATCTGTTGGATTATGCAAAGTGCCTCAAGCAGGCATGATTAATAATTGCTAAATCTTCGTAAAGCCTTTGTTGTACTTCCCAAAAGTTAAAAAATTGAAAACTGCTATTGACTGAGTAACAAATGCTTTTGCAAATCAGGTCATTTCCACTTCTTTCTTTCCAAAATATTTGAAGGAAGACCTAGTCAAATTGTCAGCTCATACATCACTAAGATGTAGTTTTGATACATCACTGTCTGATATTTAGCATAGACTTCAAAAAAATTTGAACAATCAAGTAACATGGTTATAAAATTCCTTCCATTCCTACCTACTTATTTAGATGAAGGCCTCTCAGGCTTTACAGTAATAAGCACAGTGAATTAAATAGCATCACTGTTGTGCCCCACCTTATTCCAGCAATAAATAATATCCATTCATGAACACACGAACTGACGATGTAAAAACAGCTCTAGTTATCTCATCATGAGATTAATTTACAATTAAACTTTACTCTTTGTTTAAATCACTTTCTAAGTTTGCAGTATATTTATTGTGTTAATTATATTAATACATTACTAATCTCATAACTCAATCCAGAAAAATTATTTTTGAACATTCAGAGACCTATGGTCAGAGGGAATTTAACAAACATAAAATTTGAATTTATATACTTATTTTTGTAGCAGATGTGTATTTTGTAAAATTAATACAGGACTCAATAAAAATATATTACAAGAGGAAAAAATGTAGGGAAGGTGAGATAGAGTATGAAGGAGAAAATGTAATACTATAAAGTTTTCCTAATAAAGAAGAGTCATGAATTTTTTTTTTTAAGATTTTATTTATTTATTTGACACAGAGAGAGAGAGATCACAAGCAGGCCGAGAGGCAGGCAGAAAGAGAGGAGGAAGCAGGCTCCCCACTGAGCAGGGAGCCCAATGCGGGTCTCGATCCCAGGACCCTGAGATCATGACCTGAGCCGAAGGCAGAGGCTTTAACCCACTGAGCCACCCAGGCACCCCGAGTCATGAATTTTTTAAATTGAAATTGTGGGTATTAAATTCTTAAGACATTTGAAGTCCACTGAATACAGATATTTTTATTTTTATTGTGGTTAGAACGCTTAACATTATACGTGCCCACTAAACAGATTTCTAAGTGCATGGTTAACTGAGCAGAGTGGTGTAAGGTACATGTCTAGAACTTTCTTATCTCTCATAACTGAAAATTTCTACTCAATAAGCAACTCTGATTTCCCCTTCCTCCCAGCAGCTCCTGCAGATGCCATTCTACCCATTGCTTTTATGTGTTCAACTTCTTGAGATTCCACGTTAAGTGAGATTATGCAACAGTTGTCTTGGTCACCTAAAAATCTTGACAGATCATTAAAAAATATCTCAAGGATACATAGGTTTTCAAGACAATTTTAAGGGCTAACAGAGAAAAATGTTTGAAGACTACTGCTATAAAGGCTATTGAGAACCTGCTAATGGTGTAATTTTTTTTCTCAGAAATAATTTTATTCTCAAGGGAACATGAAACTTAATTGTTAAATAATAACATTGTGATTCTAATGAAAAGTAGTCCTCAGGGCACCTGGGTGGCTCACTGAGTGAAGCAGTTAAGCATCTGCCTTCGCCCAGGTCATGATCCCAGGGTCTTGGGATGGAGTCCCGCATTGGGCTCCCTGCTTCCCCTCTCTGTCTGCCGCTCCCCCTGCTTGTGTGCTCTGTCTCTCTCTCTCAAATAAATAAATAAAATCTTTTTTTTTTTTAAAGAAGGAAAGAAAAGTGGTCCTCTTTTCCCAGGGGTCAACAAAATACTTTCCACCAGCTGTTTTTGTAAAATATAGTTTTATTGGAACACAGCATCTATGCCCGTTTGTTTCCATATTGTCCAAGGTAGCTTTCACACTACTACTACCAGCTTTCACAGTACTATTACCAGCTTTCACATTACTATAAGGAAGGAGATGAATAGTTGTAATAGAGACCATGTGACCCACACAGGCTGAAATATTTAGCATGTGGTCCTTTATAGTAAATCTTTGTCAGCCTCTGCTCTGTCACATCTTTCTCCACTATCTGTGAAGAAATTATAACTTTTTGGGCTGATATTTAACTCTACATTTGCAAATGTTATGTGTATCACTATCTCTTATCCTACATTAAAAGACACACAAACACAAATGCCCCAAATCGACACACAAACACTTCCATTTTGCTTAAATCAGTATTTGGTGTTTTGTTTTGTTTTGTTTTGTTTTGTTTTAACTCCCCGTGACTGTGTTGTTATTGTTAACAGTTGACACATGTTCTCTCTTTCCTGCATAATCTTTTGATCTTCTTAAAGTTAAAATTATTTTGACATGTGCCAATACAAAACAGTACAAATGTAAACCGCAAATTGTATAGCAGTCAGTGTTTTCAGAAGGATTTCATCCATATGCCCCTAATATAAGTGCATAAAAATATATGGATCTTATGTGTGCAGCTTGATAAAATTTTGCAAAGCATCCCCACTACCCAAATCACAATATAGAACATTACCACCCCCAGAGTGTCTCTGTGTTTTCTCCCAGTCATTACAGCCCCTAAGTGACCACTGTTCCAATTTCCATCATTAGAGATGTGTATTCCCGGTTTTTGAACTTGATATAAATGGAATCCTGCAGCTGTTACTCTTTTGTGTCTCATTTCTTTCATGCATATCTCTCAGATATATTCATGTGGTTGCATACAGGTAGTTAAAATACTTATCATAATTAGTTTTATAAGAATTTGCCAAACCATTTTCCAAAGTGGCTGTACCTGTTGGCTTTCCCACCAGCTGTGAATAAGAGCTCCTCTTGCTCCACCTCCCCTCCAGCATTTGGTATCGTTGGTGTTCTGGATTCAGGCCATTGTAACAGGTGTGTAGTGGTATCTCATTGTTTTAATTTGTGACTCCCTGATGACGTATGATGTAGAGCATCTTTTCATATGCTTACTTGCTATCTGTATAACTTCTTTAGAGAGGTATGTGTCCAGGTTTTCAGCACCTTTTTTCTTTGGGTTGTTTGTTTTCTTATTGTTCATAAGGTTCTTTATATTTTCGAGATAATAGTCCTTTATCAAGTGTGTCTTCTGCAGGTATTTTCAGTCTCTGCCTTATTTTCTCTTTTAATGGTGTCTTTTACACAGCACAAGTTTTTAAGTCCAGCCTATTTCTTTCACGGATTGTGTTTTTGGTGTTACATCTAAAAATTCGTCTCGTACCCAAGGTCAACTAGATTTCCTCTTGTTTTTTTGGAGTTTTGCATTTTACATTTAGGCCTATGGGCCATGTCAAATTAATTTTTGTGAAGGATGTAAGGTCTGTGTTGTTTTTTTTTTTCTTTTGTGTATGGATATCTCAAGTCATTCATCACCATTTGTTGAAAAGACTCTTTAATCCATCGTGTTGCCATTGTCAAAATCTTTGTCAAAATCTTCTGGCTCTTTTTAAGATTTCCTCTCCTCTCCTCTCCTCCCTTCTCTCCTTCCTCCCTTCGTCCCTTCCTCTCTTCCTTCCCTCCTTTCCTCCCGAGGGGAAGGTAAAATTTTGACCTGATGTGTCTGGATTTTCTTTTTCACTTGTTTTGAATTTGTAGCCCTCCTTGATTATGTAACATGATAGCTTTCATGGTTTTGAGAAAATTTTGGCCTCAGTATTCTTTTCACAATTTCTTATGTTCCATTCCTTATTTCTCTCTCTCTGTTAATGCACATACTAAATCATTATCCTTATCTTATATGTGACTTAGTTTTCTTTTTTCTTTTTTATGTTTCCTTCCTTCCTTCTTTCTACGCTACACTTTGAATTCTTTTCACTGACCTATATTCCAGTTCACTAACCTTTCTTCTGCATTTAATATGCTGTTAAACCCAATGACTAGGTAAGATTCTTCATTTTAATTCTGTTTTTCAGGTCTAGGATTTCCACATTATTCCTTTTTATATATTTCACATCCTTTTTGAAAATGTCTTTTCTTATATGTTCTTGAGTGTTTTAATCACAGTTGTATTTTAAAGTGCATTTTCCATCACTTATTTTTCATATTACATCTGTCTTCTAGCATAACTTTTTAAAAAATTTTTTTTATTGAAAGCTATCTAGGAGATTCATCCAAGTGGGGTCCATTCTCATTCTAGACTTCATAGTCACAGATTTGTATGAGAATAACAAAGCAGATAGATACACCCACAGCATTTGCTATAATGATTTTTTTCCAACTGGCCCCCTTGTAGTAGACATTTAACAAAATGTAGACATAATTATACTCAAATTATTGTCCATGGATAGTCATTTACATTACTCAAAATATCACCCAGTTTTTGGCCAGCAGAGGCTGCTTTAAGAAAAGCTTCTCCCTTTTTTATTGCTGCTCCAGTGTTATAATTTTGTTGAGTGTAGTGACATATAAACTAAATCAGCATAGAAGCCTCCCTTCCCATAACCTACTGGAATTCTCTGTCTGGGTCAACAATATATCCATTTATTTCTGTCCCTTTTCATTTCTTTCTTTCCTTCTGTCATTTGCATGTGTGTATATACATGTTGTATTGATCCAGGTCTAATCAGTAGACAGAAACAACATGAATTATTTTAACAGATGATTTAATATTTATTACTGTTAACTAGATGCTGGAGGATGCGATAGGCAAAAATTGACCACTTAGGTATCACTGAGCAGGTGCTGTAGGGTCAGCTACCACTCCCAGGGCTAGGAGAGAAAAAAAGGTGCATTTGGAATTACTGTCAACAGATAACTTAGAGGAGAGCAGCATGGAGCTGACACTAAGACCTCTGAGAAGGTGCTGAGAAAGGACAGTGGTGCTGGTTATGAGAATGCCATACACGTGCATACAGCAAGCAGTGCTGCTGCTGGAACCAAATGCCCATGCAGGATAAAGAACTTGTATTGCCAGGATGATGATGAAAAGAATTGGAAACAACCCAGGAAATAGGAGGCAAAACAAGAAGGAGAAATTCCCTTGTCTCTGATCTAGCTTTCCTTTGTTCCTCTGGCAGCCCCCAAGAGATGGTCACCTGAGAAAGAGACAGTAGCATCATATTTCTCCCATTCTGGGATGTACATTTATTTCACATTTAAACATATCTGAAGTGGACATGAATCTTAAAATAGATGGCATGTCATTGTTCAAGTGGTAATGTTTTTCTTTCTTAATGTCATATAAAATCATGATGTTCCTCATAATCAATGATTTCTTCCATTTTGTGAAAGATGATATTTTTAAAAGTGTAAAATGATTTCTGTCATCACAGCTTCCAACCCTAGTAATGATTGTTTTCTCTTTTAAGTTCTCACATGCCATCTGTTAAATAGTTCTGCAGTTTTGCAGGAGTCCACTATTAATCTTTCTGATTTATAGTTTCTGCATTATTTCCCCATGTTTTAAATCATTCCCCCAGGATTATGGTAACATTCTTATTTTCAGTTAAACTTTCTCTCAAAAGACTTTATGACATCTTCTGCATTTTAGACATTGAGTGGTGATTCGGCAATCACATTTGTAGGCCCTTTCCGTGTCTTGGGTTTGAGTCTGATGGCCATGAAAACTACCCTAACAAAATTACTATTCTCTCCTACTTTAGTTTCAAGTTCCCTATTAATAGTGTTGGTTACTCTTCATAGCTTGACTGTTTCGCTTCAAGGTTTATGGCATCTTTTCATTATCCATCAAAAGCACCAACACTAATATCATGACGAATAAATCCATGGTTTCCTGGACCCTTCCAGAGAAAGATGAAACAGAGTGTAGAACCTTATTTCTACTTTACAGAGTACCACAAAAGTACTTTGTGTAAATTCTGTTGTATATTTTTATGATCATAATGTTTTATATGGCTCTCGTGTTAGACATGTTCACTTCGAGTTAGGTTTACAAATGTTATAAATTTCATGTTATAAACATGGTTGGAGGAAGGTTCACACTTTTCCTTCCTCTTTGTATTTGATGTGACATACAATACACAGAAAGAGAAAAAATACCACCTTATAACACTATTGGAGAAAAATAATTTTGCCAGCCAAAATGAGGGGCTCTATTTTATTTATTAAATAATGAATTTAGTTGGCTATTTCTGTTAACTGCCCCCAAACTCAAGATTTTTGTCTGAAAATCTCACTTAGTGAGAAGAGTGTATTGTGTATAATTTCTATTTTCTAGGTTATTGCTGGTGACTCTAACCAAAGTTGTGTTGCTGTATAATATAGATGACCATTTTCTTGGAAGGTTTTGTCACTTTTCATCTTTTATAGTAATTTCATCATTCCCCACCACCTCTGCCTGAATCCTATGTCGCCTATTTCAGGATTATTTTTTACAGAAGGATCCCACCTGAGGATACTGCTATCTAGATTAGTTCATTTATCACCTGCCTCAAAAAAGACCCCTCCAGGGTGCCTGGGTGGCTCAGTGGGTTAAAGCCTCTGCCTTCGGCTCAGGTCATGATCTCAGGGTCCTAGGATCAAGCCCTGCATCAGGCTCCATGCTCAGTGGGGAGCCTGCCTCCTCCTCTCTCTCTGCCTGCCTCTCTGCCTACTTGTGATCTCTCTCTCCCTGTCAAATAAACAAATCTAAATTTAAAAAAAAGACCCCTCCAAATTCAAAAGCACATAATTATCATTTATGTAATTCTTACAGACATAAAGGTCAGTGGGGTTTGGTTGATCTGAACTGGATCAAGTAGCTGACCTTGGCTCTGAGATGCAGGTTGAGCCCAGGTGTGTTCCACAGGTCTCTTCCCTTCTTTGGGCCAACATGTTCTTCTCATGGCAGTGGCTGAAATAGGAGAAGCTAAGCACTTCTCCACAAACATGTTTCAAACTTATACTGAAATCATGGCTGCTAATATTTCATTGCCAATGCAAACTCAGTGGTCAGGGAAGCAGTAGGAAGAGGTTGGGATATGTATTTGCTCAACAATAATTTAAACTATTCTAGTGGTCAACTGTAGAGTAAACATAAACATTTCAGATAAAGCTCCACATTAATTGATCTTTTAGTATTTCTGTCATTATACAAATGTTAGTCTCCTCTTTTTCCACAGTTCAAGAACATGCTTTGGTCATGGTAATTCAAGCAAGAGTCTTTATTTGTGGCACATTTATCCATGACTTGGATGGTGGCACAAAGAGAATAATCTTGAAACTACATAGATAATGTTATAAACTGAACTGTGTTCCTTCAAAATTCATAAGTTATAGCCCTAACCCCAAATGTGACTGTATTTGGAGATTGAGCTTGAAGGAGGCAATTAAGTTTAAGTCAAATCACAAGGGCAGGTCCTAGGCTAATGGAAATTGTGTCCTTATAAGAAGAGGAAGAGCAGGGCACCTGGGTGGCTCAGTCATTGATCATCTGCCTTCGGCTTGGGTCATGATCCCAGGGTCCTGCATGGGATGGAGCCCCACATTGGGCTCCCTGCTCAGCGGGAAGCCTGCTTTTCCCACTCCCCCTGCTGGTGTTCCTCTTCTTGCCTTCTCGCTATGTCTCTCTCTCTCTGTCAAATAATAAATTCTTAAAAGAAGAAGAGGGAGAAGAGGAAGCAGGACCAGAGGGCTCTTTCTCTTCAAAAACACAGAGGAAAGTCCACATGAGGACATACTGAAAAGGTGGCAGAGGGAGAGGGAGAAGCAGATGCCCCGCTGAGCAGGGAGCCCAAAGCAGGGCTCCATCCCAGGACCTTGGGATCATGGCCTGAGCTGAAGGCAGTGCTTAACCGACTGAGCCACCCAGGTGTCCTGAGGTCTGGTGGAGAATTTAAAAAAGAATTAGAAAAATGGTGGGAAATCAGCCTTCTAGACAAAAATTTAAAAAAAAAATTAGTAGATTAAAGAGGAGATGGTACTACAGCCAGAGCATGGGAGTGCTAGAGCATCTGCCCCTGGGGTCCCAAACAGACCAGGCTTGGTCACTTGGGGCTGACAAATCCAAATGCAAGAGATGAGTTGGGGGTGAAACAAAGAAGGAATTTATTTCAGTGAGGCCAACACCAGGAAGTCAGTGGTCCATCTTCTCAAAGACTGTCTCCAAAGTGCCAAAAAGACTTCCAGGTTTATATAAGGAAAATGTGGGCCAAACGTCGGTGGGTACCAACCGGGCGGGGGGCGGGCAGTGAGGTCAGATGGAACATTTTCGTGGGGGGTCTGTCCCTCGGGGTCTTGCTAGCTCAGGGCAGTGCCTGTTGCTTGAGGAGTGAGTTTTGGTGCCCATCATGGCTGCTTTGTCTGCCAGGTCTTTTGCCTGAGTTGAGAGAGAAGCTGGAAAGAAGAACTTAATCAGTTAGAAAGTACAGACTGAGGTCAATGTGGAGGTAGTTGGAGTCTTCTCTCAGCAAATCAAGGACTTTAAGATAGATTATTTATAATTATGACCTACAACTAGTCCCCATCTCTATGGAGATTAGAACTGTAAGAAGCTCACCTAAGGCTCAACATGAATGATATTAATTTGAAAAGAATAAGTAGAAAAGACACAGCTCTGATGACCTGTTGAAGCCCCTGCTAGCTTTATGTCTGCAAAGAGAATTAAATTGAATGTAGCCCCAATAAAGGAAGCACAATGAGTACTCAACTAATAAAAGTGAAAGCTACTAAAATGGAAAATGCTGAATAGAAGACAATCCCTGTCTTCCCATAAAAATATATTTATAGTATTTATATGGTTATAGACACACATGAATGCACATAACATAAATATGCATCTCCTTTCTGACCTTTGGAAATAGCTTTTTCTTGACAGAGAAGGCATGCTCAGAGAGAAACCCAGGAGATTTCCCCCAAATCTGAGCTATGGCTATCATCTGTTAAAATCAGGTGGCTTTGTTTTGATGGCCTTATAAAGAACAGACTCAAAAATATAAAGGAGGTTTAAAAAACAACAACAACAACCAGTGAGAACAGAGTACAATGCATAGTCAGACACAGTAGTTAATAGACCAGTTAGTAAAACCCTCTGTCAGACAGGCTAGCATCTTTGCACCAATTATCATATATTTGTTTTTCTTTTTATGTACAGGTGTTTCAGGCCTCTGTGCTCCCAATTCTGTGAGTTCTGACTATCTCTCTGATATGCGCTCTCCAGATGATCCCTCTTTACTATTACTGTGTATCACTTAAACTGGAGACATTTACTTTGAGGTTGAAGGGGAGGGAAAAAAAGAAACAGTTTTGCTTAGAAGGTGTAAATTTCCCAGTGTACCAAAATATTTTACCACCTTCACTTCCCACAAGGTGCCTGGAACTGTGGTTATATAAGAGCCAGTAACTTTGAACTCTCCCTTCAGGGCCCAAAAGAGAAGAAATCATTTTGATTCTCCTGAGTGTCATTTGGAAATGCTCCCAAACTACTTTCCACATTGTGATAAATAATGTCAACCAATTCCCCAATCCAAATAAAGTATAGTACTAAGACTTATTGACTCTGTCAAAGAGTTGTCCAAATATTGAAACATCCAGGAGGTCATTATGCTCCGAGGATCTGATCTACAAATATATCTTTGGGGCTGATTTTCTTAGGAACAGAAAATAATCTATACTGTCCAGGACAGACACATTGTGTCTGGCAGGTCTAAAGGTCTTTCCTAGGACCATGATTGGACTGTGTTCTGTCCCAGGGTAGGAGAGGATGAGAAGAGAGGGTGGTGGTGATGAATAGTAGAAGGGGGACCAATTTGCATGAAAACACAGCAGCAATCTTTCTCTTTCCTTATGTGCATGAATTAGAAACTGGCTGAGTGGTACTTCATCCCATGAGATCTATTCTCTGAAGCATGTGTCTACCTCCCATTAGCCTTGTATGAATGAGGCTTTTGTAATAATAATGAAGCTCAAAGAGGGAGACCTTTGCTACCTAATCCATAGGGGTATATTCTTCTCTTGATAAACCTATAATTCCTATCATAGCTAATGGGAGTTCTAAATCGACATCAAAAAAGCTGTCTGTCCCATTGAAAAAGGTAAAGGTCTTCTTGCAAGCCTCATTATCATTCAAACTGATCTTTTCCCTCCTGCTTCTCTCTCAAAGGATGTGCCTCTCCCTCGAGGTACTTGTAAGAAGGGAGAGCCTTGGAAATTACCCATCTGGTAAATAGAACAGATTTCAATGCAGTTTACTGTGTGATTCTTAGTCTGTTTCTCTTGGATACCAATGAAAAGGTTTGAAACTCAGAAAAGACATTATTCTTTCAACAAAATGGGTTCACATTTACTCACAGAGCATATGTTCTGCAAATGTGATATAGTGAAGGTTATTCTAAAATCATAAAAGTTTATGAATTCTTTAGTTCTGATGAATGAAATCAGACAAACTATTCAGATCTCTCTCTGCATAGTGTAGCCCTTTTCTTTTTTTCCTACATAGAATTTTTAAAGCTATTAAGAGAATGGAAGTAGGGAGTAGGAAAAAAAACTGGTATGAAAAACATTCCTTTTTAAGAAAGCGTTTTTCAGTGTTTTCAATTTTTGGCTGCAGCCCTTATTCTGATGCTTTATGGAATGGCACCTTACACTATTGAATGGACTATTTGGTCTCTCCTTCGAGATGATGTCCTGCTCTTAAACATGAGCTATGTATGCTGTGCATTATGTACCCCCCTCCCAGATTTTGCACCCTGTTCACACAATTTTCAGTAAACCAAATGGACTGAGGTGGTTTGTGTTGTATCAACAAGGCTCAGCAGAACTACAATTCCCAGCATCCTCTTCATTGTATGTTTCTGAGTTTGTGGTAAAAAGTGAAATTCACATTAAATTTGGAAGGTGGAAGGAGAGTAGCAGTCCCCTCATTCTGTAGGTTCGCATGCTGGAAGGCAGTCTGAGAGCCTGACAGAGCTGTGGGCAATTCTAGCTTGTCTTCCCTCTCCCTCTGAACATGTGGTGACCCCCACACACCCCAGCAGATGCAGAGGCAACAGCCTTCCTCTGAACGTGGAAATGGACCTCTCCACAAGCCTCCCTCATGGCCCCACCCCAGACTCTGGGCCTGCCAGGCTTCCTAGATTCCTTAGCAAATTCCCATCTGCCTCCTTACGCCAGTGCTTCAGAGAGGATGCACAATGATCCTCCTCTTTGCCCACCTTTTCCACATTTGTGTCCAGCCTTATCCTTAGAATAAATCTCTTCTGCTATGATACTCATAGGAGCTTGGCTTCCCTGATTGAATCTTGATACATAAGCTTGTATATACTAGTATAAAATGTGAGGCTTTTGGCATTCCTTTGGAAAATAAAAGTTTCTGATGCATCATAATGTTTGAGGTACAGCAAAAACCTGATTGACTCTGGAAATAATGCTACTTCATTCATTTGACAATGATGTAATGGAACCAAAGGGTACCTTAGTGAAATAAGGGCATACCACATAAATTTACAGTAAAACAAGATCTTGGAATAGTTTCTGAACTGGGAGGAAAAATTACTTTCTCCACTTGTAGTGTTCATAATATATAGAAAAATCTTTAGTATTAAAAAAAGGATAACTTCACCTAACGTTACTTTTTAGATAACTTAAAACAAGTACTTAAAAGTGATACAATGTCACTTGTTCTCTAATTCTGTTAGTCTCTCCCATATTTGAATTAATGAATATATCATATATTCTATTTTGTAAAAAGGGGAAAATAAGAAAAAAGCATTCTGGCCGTCAAGTAAATTAGTATCCTGCCAAGGCTATGTTACACTTTTTATGACTCAAATTATACATTTATAATATTGGGATATATTCTTTGTTCTATAATAAGAGCAAAATGTTTCAAGAAAAATACAACTTGTAGCGTGAAACAGAAATTAAACTTCTAAATAGTTCTAATAGTTATTTTTTGGTGTTATTCATTTAGATAGCATTGGCAATGTTTTATATGTTTAAGGAGTATTATTCTAATTCTCAAATAATTATTTGGTTCTAGTCATAATAAATCCATGCAGTTTCATAGTCATAAATTTGTTCTAAATTCTTTGGTCTCAAGTTTCTTGTCTTGAATATGGCAAATTGTATAGACTTAACCATAACTCTATTTTTATATCCTATAAGGCTATAAATATATATGTAAATATATATTATATATATTTATATATTTTTTATATAATTTATATTTATATAAATACATTAGATATATAGTATATATAAACATATATATACTATATATATAGTTCCTGCCCCAATATTGGCAGACTTCTAGTGACCCTGTTTCACCTGTAACACAATGAAGTGTGTTTGCACTTTACCTTAGGAATAAGGGAAACATTTATAGGAATACATTGGTGTTTTACCATGTGTCCCAAGCCATCTGCAAGTCCTATAAAAGCCTTATGTTCACTACGTGGTTCTTTTTATTTTTGAAATCTAAACAAACTGTAAAGTAGTATTTTAAGTCTAGAATTAAAGTAGATATATCGGGAATGCTACCTGACTCAACTAGCTAGTGAGGTAGGTATAAATCTTCTCAAGTTTTATTCAAGAGCAGAAACATTTCATACCCTTAGCTGTAAGCGCTTAGGGTGCTACCAGAAAATAATAAAATATTGACTGAAAGGTAGTACTGAGGGTTCAAACCAGAGAAGTGTGTGTCTAAGTGGAGAGAGAACTGAAGAGAGAAAGCAGCAGCTGGGAACAGGGGTGGAAGCTGAAAGATAGGACAACCAAGAAGGTCTAAAGTAGGTATTGTCTGATGGTAGTAGGAAAATAGGACGGAAAAGCCTGGAAGACTCCCAGACAGGAAGCTGTGCCTGATGCTGAACTTTTATTCTCTGTTAGTAACAGTGTTTGTGGGAGAGGGCTGGACCCATTTAAAAGCACAACTAAAAGAAAGACAAGCATAGCTTTTGATTATTCCACTCTGTCATTGATTTGAGTGGCCGCTGATTTAGATTCAGTTTTCTCCAACAAAGTCCCCAGCCCCAGGTTTTGAAACTTTTTATTTGCATATTAAAAACTTGTACGTTCCAGTTGTTAAAATCATTTGAGCAAAAAAATGGCACTCTAACTACACTGCATTTTCCAGTCTGCAAGACTCCTGGGACTGGCTTGATTTTTACGCTAAGTTTCACAGTCATCCTACCCTGCTTCTTCCTTCACCAACGAGCAGGTTCTCTTGCCGGCCAGCCGAACAGGCAGAAGGGAGAGGCAGGCTTGGCCTTCCCTCTCAGTAGCTCTCGATTCTTTGATGTGCAAAGGGGAAGGAGTCATTTAAATTTGACCCAACTCTGCATCTTACAAAGTTGAGCTGCTAAACGGAGTAAAATGAGAAGGCAATGCTTGTGGGATGGACAGTGCATATTGGCGGTACACACCTATTTATGATTCTTCTGCTCGCTTCTGTTCTGCCGTCTCTCTTGAAGGCAGTGAATTTTTCTCTTGTGTTTCTGTCTTCTTTAATTTTGACTTACTGAATTTCTCAATCTCAGGCATACTGGCTTTGTCAGACTTGGTCGCCAAGGAAGCAGAGCGAGGTGTGGGAGCTGGCGAGGTCTGATCTGCGCAATGGCCACCGTTGAGTGCCTCCAACAAAGTTTTCATTTATTTTTTTCTTATCCCCAAACTTTTAAAAGAACTGTTGAGCATTAGTATTCCAATTTTGGGTGTGAAACCTACTAAGCATGACCTTGACCTAGCCATCCTGGTTTTTGACCTTGTCTTACGAGTTTTATGGCTCCCAGCTCAGAGTGTCAGGTGGAGAGTTCTCTGCCCATGCTTTGGAACCAGACCTCACTGTGGCCACAGCAGATTGCCAGACCTCACAATGGCCTTGAATCTGTTTCCAGTCCCTCAGTCTGCTGATCCTGATATGCAGAGCTCTGGCTGGGGATTCTAGAAGGCCAGCCAAAGTACTCTATAGCCTATGTAAAGTTGATTCTATGATTCCGCTTAATAATGCAATTTAACTGTATTTTGGAAAATAGAATTACTTCTCAAAACAAATGGGCATAAGCACCCATGAGGGATTAACTGACTTGCTTATCACAGAATGAGGACATGTGTTCCCCATGTGCCTTCTGAGTCCAATGTTGAGAGCACTGTCGAACAAAGGGACTGATGCTCATCTGGCATCAATAGCATAAAGGATGAGGAAGAAAAGGGCAGGGAGGTGTCAGGATAATAGGAAAGAGGAACTCAAAGGGCGATTGAACCCAATGAAGAGAGTGGGAAAACAGGAGGAAGTACATTCTCTCTGTTCAGAAAGGTAATATTTATACTAAAGGTCTGATCCCAGTTCAGAAATTTTTCAACTTTGACAAAGTGGGTAATTGAGGCCCAAAGTAGGAAAACAAATGCCCGATGGTCATTAACCAGTCTTTGCCTGAATTATCTACCTTTACTTTACTTTTCCACTCAATCTTGTATGGTTTGTCCTGGGAGAGAGAGAGAGCGAGAGAGAAAAAACCTACTATTTCCTGGGGACTCTATCTAGCTAGTGGAAAGACAAGGCAAAACGAGGAGGTGAACAAGAAGAAAATAGTACAGCAAACTTGTGCTGTGAAACACACACACACACACACACACACACACACACACACACACACACCATTTAACTCTTAGCAGAGAAAACCTTGGGAATTTACTTGTGGGTATTCTTTTAATAAGATACCAGTTGGGGGGTAGGAGGAATGGGGTGGCTGGTTGATGGATATTGGGGAGGGTATGTGCTATAGGGAGTGCTGTGAATTGTGTAAGACTGATGATTCACAGACCTGTACCCCTGAAATAAATAATACATTCTATGTTAATAAAAAAAAACTTGAAAATAATTTAGCCATTAAATATCTTACACACACACACACAAATGAGATACCAGTCAGGAATAATAATGATACTAACTTTCCTAAAAAGTGCATACACTAAAGTTGAGCAAAGACTATAAACACCAAAAAAAATAATTTCTTGATGAGATTTGGTGGTAACTTCTTTGACTGACTGTGGTTGCACATTAATACAGCAACAAGGGGAACCCAGAATTTCTCTGAGCTCAGTGTGAGGGAAAGGTGAGGGAAAAAGATGAAATACCCAGTCTGTGATTAATAACAGCTCTGTGTGCAGTCAAGTATCATTTCTGTGAAGTTTTTACGGGCATAAAGAAAATGTTTGCAAAACATCAAAGAAGAGCAGGGAAATCGCATCATCCATTATCTAAATATCAAAAGTCTATGCATTTTCAACTTTGGCAAAATTGGAGGATCTCCTTACCCCAGTAAGGACCCTACAAAGCTGCATATATCATCTGAGAGTAAATAGATAGGGAAGAAGAATCAAGGGACAGTAGGTCGATGGAGTTGGAAGACCTGTAATTATTTCCAACTTCTATTGATACACAGCAGCTGTATTTGATATACACAGGCACACTTAACATAATAAAACAACAGTAATCATGGTACATACATACAAAATTGTCTGTTTATCCTTTGTTGAGATTTTCTTTGTGCATAACATTTTCAGTGACTTTATTGGAGCCTGTGAGAAGAATCAAATTATGCTTATTAAAAATATGTGTATTTCTGGAGGGATATGCATTCCTATAACCTTCATTATGATGCTCTTAATTAACCAATATGCCTCATAATAAAGTATCTAGCTGTCACCAAAATCAACACTTTTCAGTTATTAATAGATTAAGGAAAGAATGTTAATTTCTTCAAGCTCCATTTCATTTGGTCTCATTATTTCAGGAGCCAGATGGTTACAGGGCTGGACCTGTCAACAGTTACTGTGAGGAAGAATACATTCAGAAACACCAAACTGAAGTATGAATAACAGCTGAAAAATGAATTTTGAGATAGCTGTGCACAATGCAGAAGTCAGGGCAGAAAGTTATTCTGCTTAGAAATAGAGAAAATTATGAATCAGGCACATTTTAATTGATGGGGTTCCCCCCCCCACTGAACACCCTTTCTTTTCCTCCCCCCACCCCATTAAATTGTCTCCCCCAATAACAGCCACTGGCTACAGCTGTGCTGGAGCAGCCCTCCATTTTTCAGGTGTCTGACGATTTCTCTTGTCCCTCATGCTGCTGGGATTTGACAGTTCTCCTACACTGTTGGTTGATGGATGATGTCAACTTGGAAGAGACAGTTCCACCAGCAGCCAATTTTTTTTCAAGATGTTTTCTTCTTTGATTTTAAAAATTCTTTCTGAGTCCTTCCAAAGGAAGCCATCCTGAAGGTCACCTCCAGCTCAGCTCCTCAGTCGGCTGACTGGATTGAGGGAGGTAAAGGGAAGGAGGTAGTTGCTCAGTCTATGGCACCTGTTGGGTAAAACAATTTCGAGGTTTCCCAACACCTTTCCGGTTCCATCGTGCTGTAATTCAGCTGAATGATGGTCACTGTTCAAAGCTAAGGGACAGCATGTTGGAGTCTGAGACTGCGTGTTTGGTGAAATTTCTGTGCTTTTGAGCAACTCATTTTCTCAGAGTATACCACAGCCTCTGTTACTGGCCAAAGAGGATCAATATTTCCTCCTTGTAAAATATTTTGAGCTATTCAAGAGTGAAGTGTCACCCAGCATGCATATCCATGCCACAGGAAGTCACGTGGTTCTGTTTGTATTTCTAGTCATTCTTAACAACAGATGTCTCCCAGCCCCTGCCCCCTAGTGGACCTGAAGCAGTTTGCAACCTGCTTTTTTTTTTCCTCAAGAAGAGATTGGAGTTGCACAGACTTGCTGATTTCTGGTCAATAGTAGTTATAAACCTTGAAACTGAGCATTTCAGCCTTATAGAGCTTGAAGGAATCCGAGAGTTTTCTTGTCTAAAACTTGTACTTTACACAAGCAAACTGAGAAATGACAAGGGTTTGAAAGACTTGTGTAAGGACCTAGATGACATTTAACCAGCTTCAGATGGAAAAAGTACAGAAACAAAACAGAACTCAGGGCTGACCCCAGGCTATGAATCTTATTAAATTAAAACAGTTACATCTCTTCATAAATCCCAAGTTCACTTATCCATGCTTTTATTATTTATTTATTATTTATTGAGAAACTTCTATGTCCCAGGTGCTCTTGTAGGCATTAGGGGATTCCTGATGAGCAAGCATATCATCCAGTGGCTGTTTTCAACCATCTTTTCAACTTCTACAGAAAATTAACTTTAGAAAATTAACTTGCCCTCAAGCAATTATTTCTTAACAACTAAAATAAAAGGTGTTTAATTAAAAGTATACTACTTTTAGGATACATTTTCTTCCCTACAATGAAAAGAATTCTGCGATTCTTTTATCCAGGCTGGTGATCTGAACTTTAAAAGGGGTGAGCATCTAGTTGAACTGTCTAAAGGAAAGAAATCCTAGTAGATCTGAAGAGGAACACTTATAGTCCATGAACTACTTACTGCTTCTCTCTGAAAGGCACCAGGCTCTTCAATCAGCTCTGTCTTGAAAGTTCCTCTCCTCCTCCTCAAATTGATTGGAACCAATCTTCTGAGAAGATGCAAAGGTGTGAGCAGAGGATGCTTGGTACTAAATTAGTAGTAGGCAAACTTTCTGCAAAAATAACCTTCAGAAAAAGGAAACTGTCAATGGGACACATTATTTTTCTCCCAGAATTCACAATGGTCATAGGTACACTGAGTACCATGGAGAAGTAAGTTATACGTTTCCTGATAAAATGATCTGCATAACTAAGAACAATGCCAAAATGAAACTTGACACTTAATGCTAGGTATTAAAATTTACCATATTGTCGGGCGCCTGGGTGGCTCAGTGGGTTAAAGCCTCTGCTTTCGGCTCAGGTCATGATCTCAGGGTCCTGGGATCGAGGCCCGTATCGGGCTCTCTGCTCAGCAGGGAGCCTGCTTCCACCTCTCTCTGTCTGCCTCTCTGTCTGCTTGTGATCTGATCTCTCTCTCTGTGTCAAATGAATAAATAAAATCTTAAAAAAGAAATTTACCATATTGTCAACAATTATGACACAAGAAAATCTAATCCTGAGAACTCTAGTGGCTCATCATTGGTGTAGACTGAGAACACCACTGACATTTAGACTTCTTTGGGTAAACAAGGTAGGCAGGCAGGTCAGGCCCTGGAAATGTTTATCTGGATAAGAATTGAGTAGCCTCCTGGGAGAGATCCCATCCTAATGGCAGAGCAAGACTTGCATATTAAGTTTGGTTCTATAAACTGTTTCAGCCATTGGAGAGCAGGGTAAATCTTAATATAGTACATTGTTTGTCAGTGGTATTTTCCCAAGCCAATTCATCCACACCTGTGTCCTTGAGACCTGGAAGGGGGAGAACAAATAGAATAAACTGAATAAACTCACAANTAAACTGTTTTCTCACAAGTTTGTTGAAATCATTGGAAATCCAGAGCATCTTGGATTGCAGTGAAAGTGAGGCATTCTGTTCCTTGGGGCATCGGGTATTTGACACACACACGTTGGGCTTCAGCCTATGATTTCAACCACAACTCTAGGTATAATGAGAGCTGGGATCTGGTTTGGTTTTTGTTTGTTTGTTTTGTGGTTTTTTTTGACATTATCCATCACCCATAGCCTCAGCAGCAGCCAGAAGCAATGCCTGGTGGTGCTGGAGGCTGGAACAAAGGTATGACCCTGTCTCAGACTTTCCTTGGCAGGGACCTCCAGCAAGAGCAGGAGCAAGGGTTTAGCTGCCAGATGACCAAAAAGGAACAGAGGAGGAGGAAAAGAGAGTGGGAGGCACCTCTTGCTAGCTCAAAGGATTTGTTTGTGAGTACACAGTAACAGATCCCCAGGCCTTCCTGCAAATAGCTGGGGGAAGGAGGTAAAGACTTTGAAGGGAATAAAAGGTGTTCCAGAGGTTTCACAGTTGGAGAAATAAAGTCCAGGAAATACTGTTAAGTGGCCCCATTTTACACTTAGAAAGATGTGACCTGGGAATTTAAAAAAAATCTTTAAGAAGTAGTAGGTAGTCCTTGGATTCCCCCCCCAAAAAAAACCAAAAAAAACAAAAAAACAAAACAAAACAACAACAACAACAAAAAAAGAGAGCCATGATCTCTTTTTTTTTTTTCTTTTTCTTTTTATTATTGTTATTATTTGGCCGAGGGGTACAGGTCTGTGAATCATCAGGCTTACACCTTTCACAGCACTCACCATAGCACAAACCCTCCCCAATGCCCATAACCCATCCACCCTATCCCTACCCCCCTACCCCCTAACAACCCTCAGTTTGTTTTGTGAGATTAAGAGTGAGACCCATGATTTCTATGTTGTGTCTTTGTCATGCCGCTGACTACCAGACCCTGGAAAGGCCATTCTGTTTTTTAATTCACCATGTTAGAATGTTATCATTGGGATCATTCAGGTCTTTGGGGAACCATATTTAAAAGTCCTATAGCTGTCGCTATTTATTCTCTACTGTTTAAAAGAACCCTAACATTCTCCTCAGCTTGCCTGAACTTGGGACAGCTTTCTTCCTGGCTGTAAGCCCCTGACCTTCCTTTTCGTTGACATTTACTTTAGAAAAGTTGCTGTAATTCTTTCTCTACCCATTTGAGATCTAAATCTCCCAGCCTCTTGCTAGTTTTAATCCAGGGACATCTTTCTCAAAGACCTGGGAACCATTTCTTTGACATGTAATCCTTAAGAACAATAGCACCCTGTCTTCCAGCATCTAATTTCCATAAACACCAATTAGCAAAGCCTGGTGGCCTAATCTCCCCACTAACATTCTTTAGTACTTTTCCCCTAACCTATCCCAGTGCTTAAAGCTCTCCTGCCTCTCCTCTCAGTTCAGTGGAATTCAGTTTACTCTCTCCCCTCTATTGCAGTAGACTTGAATAAAGTGCTGCTTTTTAAATTCTGTCCAGTGCGATTTTTCTCTGATACCACCCATGGAGCAGACTCTTTGTTGGTCTGAATAATCCTGGCTGGGAACTGGAGGGTTTTTACCTGATCTAAGATCCCCTCGCTGCTATTCTGAACCTGATATAAACAAACTTCCCTCCAGTTCCTGAGGTCCAAAACAACCCTCACTCCTCTTGAGGTGTCCTTTTTCTTATAAGTAGGATTTGCCCTTAGTCTGTGTTTCTCAGTTTTTTTTCTGGGGGCACTGCCTGGATTTTGTCTTGTGTCCTAACTGTTACCCTGTCTTGAAGGGTATCAGTTCTACATTGTTCTCTTTCTGCCTGTGGACAACTCTAAGCTTGTTACATCAACTTGGATTTCACATTCCCTGCCTGGACTGAGACTGGCATAAGTCGAGGCCCTTAGGAAGCGATGTTTACCATTTCACTTGATAAGCCTTTGGGCATTTGTAGCCAGGTCACCTTTCCCTGGCTTCCTGTATCTTGACTCACTGAGTTAGTCTAATTTCAAATCCTTACTCCTGCCTATCTGGTTTATTTTATTGTAATCTGGTGAAATTCTCCCTGTTGACTTCTGAAGTTTTTGAAAAGGAAAATTAAGTAGCGTCTGGGTCAACCACAAAAGGTAGATTAGGGTGTTTGACTGGCTTAAATTGATAGAGCATGTGACTCTTGATCTCAGGATTGTAAGTTCAAGCCCTATGTTGGGCTTGAAGCCTACTCAAAAAAGAAAAAAAAAAGAGAGATTATAAGCATTCATTATTATAATCCTTTTAACATCCTATGAAGGAGGTATTTGCTACCTTCATTTTAGAGACGAGTAAACCAGGGCTAGGAAAAGTTGACTTTTCCAAAGACACAGGACCAGAACTCAATGGTATTGTTGAATTTTCTTTTTCTTTTTTTTTAAGATTTTATTTATTTATTTGAGAAAGAGAGAGAGAGCATGAGAGGGGAGAAGGTCAAAGAGAGAAGCAGACTCCCCCATGGAGCTGGGAGCCCGATGCAGGACTTGATCCCAGGACTCTAGGATCATGACCTGAGGTGAAGACAGTTGCTTAACCAACTGAGCCACCCAGGTGCCCTGAATTTTCTTTTTAAATGCTATTTTTAACTGGAATCCTCCTGCTTGTAAATCGTGTGCTCTTTCTTCTGTACCATGCTAAATTCCTTCTGGTTGTAAATAGTATTAATGAAACACCTTCCCACAAAGTTTTCAGGAGAACCAATGTAAAATTTAATTCAGCAATTTGGGATATTATTTTCAGGGGAAATTTAATAAAATTATAAAGACTATAATAAATGTTATACTATATAGAATTATATATGCCTTACATAATTATAAGGCCTACCTTAATACTTTGGGAATTCTTAAAATCTGGCTTTGGTGAGTCTTTTAGTAAATATTTTAGAAATTTGTACTTGTGCTTTTTTATATGTATACTTTATGTTTTCGTGAGAGGTATTTTTCCTTAGCATCTGCTTCTCTCACCCCGTCACATGCATTCTCCCACACAGTTTACTCATGCTGTATTATGTCTTTCTATTAAATATTCTTGCTTTCTATTGAGCTATTTTCTAGGATTCTACCATCATTATCATGTAATCATTTATAAATGATTTAGAACATTTAAAATCCCAAGATGAGAACTGACAAAGCAGTATAATGTTTTTTTGGCTTATATTAATCTGAGAAGTTTGGGGCAATAAGGGAAGTTGAGTCAAGGATTTCCTGAGCACCTTTTAGTTTCTAGGCACAATGGATTCCTTCCCCAGGGCAAGTTGGCCAACTTTTAGAATTCTAGGCATTAGGTGATAATTTTTAGGGCTTTGCACCTTGCTTCCCTCTAAAGTATGAGGATCAAAGTATAGATTACTGCCCCCTGTTCACAGTTCACTTGAAACATTGCTCACTAACTCACTTTGAGGCAGGAATGACACTGGCTAGATCACCTTAAAATGATGTGTTAGTTTCCTATTGCCACTGTAACAGATTGCCACAAACTTACTGGCTTAAAGCAACACAGATTTATTATTTTACAGTTCTGGAGGTCAGAAATCCAAAATCATTTTCAATGGGCTAAAATCGAGTTGTCAGTAAATTTGTATTCCTTCTGGAGACTCTAGGGGGGAATCTGGGTTTCTTGTTTGGTTTTTTTGTTTGTTTAATTTTTACCTTTTCCAGCTTCTAGAGATCACCCAAGCTTCTTGACTCATGGCCACTTCTTTCATTGTCAAAGCCAGTAATATAGAATATTCTGACCTTTCTGACCTCTGTTTCTGGCCTTTTATATTCTCTCTCTCTCTCTCTGACTGTTAAAATGCCACCTTTTTATGATGACCCTGCAGTTACATTGTGCCCACCAGGACAATCCAGAACAATCTCCCCATCTCAAGATCCTTAACTGAATCACATTTAACAATTCCCTTTTACCATATAAAGCAACATATTTATAAGCCCCAAGGATTAAGATGTGGACATTATTGGGGAACAACTTTCTGCCTACAATAAATGGTTTTTCCTTTCTAATGTTGATGGCAATACTGGTAGAAGAATAAAATAGCCTAATCTGTTTTTCTTTCCTTTCTTTCTCTTCCTCCCCTCTTCTCTCCTTGGTTCCTTCCTCCTCTACTCCTTCCCTTCCAATCTCTCTTCCTTCCCCTCTTCTTCCTTCTTTCTTTCAACATTAGATCTGTTCCTACTACAAAGAGTGAGCTTCATGGTATTGGAAAGAGTACATGGTGTGACAAACTATAAACTCTGGGTCCTGGTTTTAACTCTGCCATTGTTTTCCAAGAATTAGAAATACTACTTTCTCTTATTCTGTTATCAATCTGAAATACCTGATTGGAACATTTTTATTGTTATTCAAATATATATTAATACCATTCTCTCTCCTTCAGGGAAAAATTGGTCTAAAATAGAAGTTATACAAAGATCATACCTCATATTTTCTAAATTAATGTATAATAATACATTGCTATACAGTATATCATTTAGGGAACCTCAAAAACATAATTCTGCCATAGTAAAAAAAAAAGACATGCAACCATGTAAAGGAAAACAAAAAAATTTATTACATGAGATTATTTTCTAGCTTTCTTTTTATCAAATTCTGGCTGGATTCCTCAAACTCAAGAAAACTTTTTGACAGCTGAACATATTCTTTCCTAAATTTTAACATATCTTAGGGGGTAATCAGTAGTTTTCAAAAGCTTATACAATAACTCCAACTGCATGCATTTAGCAGATTACTTGTTCCAGTTCTTTTCTAGGCACAAATACACCACAAGGCCAATGCACTTATAACACCTGTGGATTATCTGGAACTTTAAAATTTGAGAAAAGAGCTGTTCCCATCGGTCCTAATAAACAGATGAAAAATAGAATTCTCCAAAGGACTTTACCTACATACATTTTTAAATTTCTCATGTCAAAAGAAACCTCTTCTGCTTTTAATATAAACAAGGGACAAAATTAAATGCAAAAGAGTCTGCTAATACAAGATTGAGATTCTCAGAGGGACATTAATTTTCCCACATTCCACACATTCTGAATATTAAGGTATCACATTTAAGACAGTAGCTAGTTCTGAAAAACACAGTATTTGAAGTATAATGGATACAAACGAAAGGAATGGCAGCCAGTCTCACTTTTTTAGTATGTATGACCACATCAGAGTCAATTCTTGATTATTCAGTCTAATCCTTGAGAGTTAGTATGATCTTTGTCTCTCTTGTTTTCCCCTTTCTTTTCTGTCACCCTTCCACTAAAGGACCTTCAAGCTTAGGGAGAAGAAATAAAGGAGAGTAGGCAATTTGTTTTCCAATTCATTGCTCAGTTACTGGTTCAGGAAATGTGAATGCAGGGCTAGATTGAAATCATCATCAATCAGAAAATATTACCCATATCTTGTCCCTTGAGTAACTTATCATGAAAATCAGGATCTTAGGCTTTCATTCTTAAATGGTTCCTACAAGTGGTCTACAAATGACCATCAAAGATGATTTCCTCTAAAGCCATTTGAATTTTTAAAAATTGTATTTGTTTTTTATTTCAAGGAAAGGTTATATGTATAAGAAATAGGATAGAGGCAAACTTAATGGACAGTTTACCAGAGGTGGAAACAGGTGCATGACATATGAAATAATCCATACATTCTGACTTGACCACCCTTCCCAGCTTTTAAGAAATATGCAGAGAATTTGCAGCAAAGATGCTATTGAATAACAATAGCAACACTCTGTATTTATACAGCACCTTTCTTTCAGAGAGTTCAGAGTGCTTTATAAACAGCATCTCATTAATCTTCACAACTTCCCTATATGGTAGGCAGTTTCAGCTATCATTACTCACATCTTTATCAACAAGGAAACAGTTGCCTGCAGAGTGGCTAAGCAACTTGTCCAAGGTCACTGAGGGAGTGAGTAGCAAAGCCAAGAATAAAACTCAGGGCTTTGACCTTCCAGTTTAGTATTCTCTCCAGGAAGCCGCATTGAAGCAAGAGCAGCTTCTACCATGCATATTCATAAGTCTCCCAAGAAAAATCTAGCATTTCTCAATATTTTCATCAGCCCAACTTTAATGCTAATTGGTGGCCATTGGATATAAAATCCAATGGTTGTAGGAAGAGGGATCTATTCAAACTGTACTGAGATAGCACATAGGTCTCAGTCCTAAGCCTCATTAATCACCTAGATTCTAGCAGTTGGCTGCACATAACTCGTTGGACCAACCAGGTAAAAGAACACTGAGGAGCATACAGTGACCGCACAGGATAGGAAGACCCTGCTTGAAATGACTAAGCTGTCAGTCTCCCTGCCAAAAAATAGATGGGTAATACCTGTGAGAGTAAATCGCCACTAGTTAATTCAATAAGTGTTTCTTTATTGTTTGTCATTTATTGTATGCTCGGCATGAGCTAAGGCTGTACACCTGTCCTCAGGTAGCTTATGATCTAGTGGAAATATAGAGATTTCAGAGGAGAGAATGATGGCTACCATGTCTGAGGTCATTAGAGAAGGCTAAAACCTAACTCCAACTCTCAAAGCTTTTGTCCAGCCATGGCATTAGATTCAAACATGGCATCTTCTTTTCCTGGACCTCTCTTCCACTTCTACCTGTGTGGCAGAATGTTCCAGTCTTCAAGTTAACAGTTTCACTGCATCTCCTCAGGTCTTCCTGACTTTTCCAACAGGTTTCCCCTTGTCATCGTCAGTCACAGAACTCTATTTCTTCCTTAGAGCTTTCCTTTCTGTTGGTTTAGTAGAGCTGTTTGTAACAGTTTATAATCTATCTCCCTCTCCAAACTGTAAGCTCCATGGAAAACAGGAACAGTGATTATTGAATAGTGTGCACTCAGAAAGGGTAACACCCCTTAGCTTCTCTCTCATCCTATATAAAATAAGAATCATGATACTCACCTCTTAACATTATTGTAAGAAATTAAATGTGTAAATAAACACAGTACTTCATCACACAATGTTAGGCACATAAATTCAATAAATGGTAATCTGAAGGTGGAATTAGATGTCCATGGACTTAACAATGTGCAAGTTATTGATTACTTTATCAAATGTAATTTTTCTTGTGTGGTGCAATAGGAGTGGAGTTGAAGAAGTCAAGTAAATGATAATTATTTTTATAGATGTATAATGGTGAAAAGAAAAGATGTCAAAACTAAGATTGCGGGGTGCCTGAGTGGTTCAGTGGGTTAAGCCTCTGCCTTCAGCTCAGGTCATGATCTCGGGGTCCTGGGATTGAGCCCCACATCGGGCTCTCTGCTCAGCAGGGAGCCTGCTTCCTCCTCTCTCTGCCTGCCTCTCTGCCTACTTGTGATATCTCTCTCTCTCTCTGTCAAATAAATAAAATCTTTAAAAAAATTTAAAAATAAACTAAGATTGCATAGGAGAATGTAGGATTGCAGGGTGTATGTGTGGGGGGGCTTGTGTGCACATGTCTATGTGTATGAATTTATGTGTTGAAAGAGTGAAAAATAAAAATACAGGATAAGAGAGGTGGAACTAACGGAAGGTGGTATCAATGAAACATGAAAATATAGAGAAATTAGTCTTGGGCATAACAAGGAATAGCTCTTTGAGATAGGAGAGAATGATGCACAGATGAATGTAGATGTAAGAGAAACTATTTTTATAGTGAACATTTCCTGAGTACTCATTAACTGATAAGCACTATACTAAGTGCTTTCTTACTCAGAAGTACATACCTTTATTTTCAACAGTTTCTATGTAAGGAAACCAGAGATTAGAGGGGTTACATAACTGCCGAAGTTCACACACATAAGCAGTGGTATCAGCGGGTGTTGCTGCCACTATGACTCAGGTTGAAATCACACAGCTAAGTTACTTCTCACATGCATAAGTCAGTGGAGGCAGTTTCTAAATTCAAAGCACTGAGTCCTGACCATCTTTAATTGCCTTGGGAGGAAAGAGATCATTTTTGAGATACACGTTTGTATGAGATGGTAAAAGGGCAATAGGACATGGAAAAATTTGCGAAGAATGTTGTAGGTTTGGAATAATGACCATGGGGTTTGCAGAAGGCTTTAGGGACCAGAAGTTGTGCATTTCCAGTGTCCCCAATCTTCTCAGCTGCATGAGAAGCCTCAGCATTGGAAAGACTAGGAGAATAGCTAGCTTGACCCAATATTGGAGAATTGTTGCTGAAGGCTAAGGGAAAAAGAGGATGGGTGATGCTAGTAAGGAGATGAATACATTGGCTAACCACAAGATCTAGACTGGATAAGTAAATACGTGAGCCCAGGGTAAGACTTATAGCTGCTTAGGGAGGGACAGAAAAGAAAAGTCAAAGAATAGGAAAACAGTAAAATCAGAATGGGAATAAGGTAGCAGGAAAAACAAAAGATCTGATTTAGTAATTTCAGGAATACACTAAAAATGAAAGATGACAAGACCCAGGGGAGGCTCTTGAAATTAAATAATGATGGAGATCTTAAAACAATACAATGTTGAGTTACCCAGAGAAACCGGATTCAAAAACGGGGCTTTATGGTATATAAGCATAAGTCTTGTGGATGTAAAGTGTGGTTTTATAGTAGAGAGACCATTTTTTGTTTCTTATGTGCCTGAATGTACCCTGGAATCCCCACAAAGGAGGCTACCTGCCTTTCCTTGGTTTGTGGTTGATAATGTTAACTATAAAGAAGCCCTTTGTCTTTATCTCTCACACTAGTTGGCATTCTCTTAAAACAATCTACAATTTCTGCCAAAATATGTTCAGGAAATATGAGCTACTGCAGCTTGTGACCCCTTTAGATAACCACAAACTGAATCACAGAGTACAGTTCAGCTGAGTAATAAAATATAATCACATTGGCAGGCAGCATCAGACTCGGCCATGCCCGTACAGATCTTCTTTTAACCCAGTTTAACAAGTTGCTCTCCAAAAGTTATTTATTCCCCCTGTCAACATTCCTATTGTGGAAATGATAGCCATCAAATCTCTTTGAGGTCTTAATCCTATTCTTTTCTCTTTTGCCTCAGGTAGCAAAATGCCTCATAGAAGCAATATCCTTTGAGTCAGCCAAGTGATTTGTTTGACATTGACAATTTGCTCGAAGGAATAGTTATCAACTAAAAATAATAATGATAATAAATGTAATATCCTCATCATTAGCCATGTAGGAAATTCAAAATAAATATCTGCAACCAAAAGTACTTTGAAATCTTATGATGCTTGGATTAATGCAGGTAGTTGTCCTAACAGAGGGAACCTGCCATCTTGCTCCAAACGTTGGTCTTACTTAGTACAGTATCACTGCAAGGTACTGCTAGACTGCATTTCACATGTCACTCTAAACCCCATTCCTTACAGAGCTCTCGGGCTAATAGGGCCAAATGAGGTTGGTGCGATGTAGAGATAATCTTCATACTGAATCCCATATTTAATAGCAATGACAAATTTAAGACATTATTAAATGGATTCATCAATTTAAAAATGATAATAAATCATAGGAAATCAAGAGTTAGTCAGGACTGCTATTTGGCAGATCCAATCCTAGGTCTAACCAAATGTCTTTCATAATTTGGTTTTTATTTATTGACTATTTTCTCTGTGTCATATAGCATTCTTTGTCTTTTTTTTTTTTNACTATTTTCTCTGTGTCATATAGCATTCTTTGTCTTTTTGAGTGTGTTTTTAACTACATGCAATGCTATTATTATCTTTATTCTACAAACTAGAAAAATGAAGCTTGGGGAATTTAAGTACCTTGCCCTGAGCTAGTAAGTGATGGATCCTGAATTTGGACCTAGGTAGTTGGACTCTAGAGACTGAACTTATAAGCACTGTGTTAGTCTATCTATGCATGCCTCTCTTTCCAATGGGATCTAAAAAAGCAAAGAGAATATCTTGCTCAAGAGTTCTTAAATCTTAAAATCTGATCGCCCAGAGAATTTGGGGCAATCACGTTCCTAAAATTAAAAATTAAAAAGTTGTGTTCCTGAAGTTCTGTATGGTCACAAAAGGTCCTCATTATTGAAGTAACAAAAGGAAAACACCAGATCAACTTTAAAAAAAATCATATTTTTTTTTCTTTAGAGGTAAAAAAAGAAAGCTGTGGTTACACAGAAGTCTAAATTAACAAAATTGTGTAGTGAGAGGTCTTTCACTGGTAAGCAGGGGGGCCAGTGACTGCTTCCATTACTGGGATGTTTGCAGAATCTCAAGGCGTGAGCAGAGGAAAAAGTAAGCCTGCCATAGGCAGAAGAAATTTGTTGAGACAAAGAGAAACCAACTAGAATTTTAATAGCTACTCATATCTTGGCATAACAGTTTAAAATACAGAAGATGACATCACTGATAAATTTCATCAAGCATTTAAGAAATTATACCCATCTTATACAAACACTTTCAGAAAAAGAAGCATGCCTCCCAACTTGATTTATGAGAGCAAAATAATCCCCATGTCAAAAGCTGACAATGATATAAGAAAATTACAGACCAATATATATCATAATAGACATAAAAATCCTTTAAAATTAGCAAACTGAATACAGTGTAAGGATAATATACCTTGAACAAATGGGGTTTATGCCAGAAATTAGGTTAACAGTCAAGAAATCAATGTAATTGACCACATTAGCAAAATAAAAAGAAAATACATACTTCTCAATAAATATTTTTTAAAAAGCATTTGATAAATTTCAACACCCATTCATATAAGACTCTTAAGCTAGAAGAGAATTACAAATAATGAAAACATAAAACCTACAGCTAACATCCTACTTAATGGTGAAATATTAGCATTTTCTTAAGATTGGGAATATGACAACAGTTTCTACTCACACCACTTCTATTTGAAATTTACTGGAGGTCCAAGCTAGTACAGTAGAGAAATAAAAAGAAATTTAAAACACATCTAGATTCTTATAAGATTCTTCTAGAATAGCCAAAACAATTTTGAAATGAATAAAGATTGAGGATTCATACTACCTAATTTCAAGACTTACTATAAAGCTACAACAATTAATGCAGCATAGCATTGAGATAAAGATAGATATAAATTATTAAAACCAGAGAAATACAAATAAAGAGGTTATTTTCCTCTAAGTTTCTTCGATTTGGAATTTTCTGTTATTTATAGCTCAACCAAGTCACAAATACAAAATCATTTTGATATTGAGTCACCATTTTTATAAACATGGTATATCTTTTCATTGATTTTTCTACTTTAAGGTCTCTATAGCAGGCAGAAATTTAAGATGGCTCCAATGACTTTAACCCCATGATTATGTTTTTTTTTTTTTACACACAAAAGGATTGTATAGATGTAATTCAGGTTACTAATCAGTTCTCCTTAACATAGAGAAATTACCTGTTTGTGCCTTACTGATGATCCCATGAGCCTTTTAAGAGTAGAGAGTTTTCTTTGGCTGGTAGCAGAAAAGGAATGCAGAGGTTTGGGCTTGACAGGAATTCAGTGTAAGGGAGGGTCATTACTGAGATGGAGGGAGCTACAGAGTAAGGACTTAAAGGCAGACTCCAGTTGCTAGAGTCATCCCCAAAGACAACAGCCAGTAAGAAAATGGGGTGTTTAGCCCTCAGATACAAGGAACTCATTTCTACCATAAATCTAAAATCAGCCTGGAAGTAGTTTCTTTCCTGGGAGCTTCAGATAAAAGCCAATCCTGACTGACACCTTGACTTAGGCCACATGAGTCCCTAAACGGAAAACTCAGCTTAGCATGCCTTTATTTTTTACCTACAGAACTGTGAGATAATAAATGACTGATTGTTTTTAGCTGCTAAATTTGTGGTAATATTATGCAGTAATAAAAATTATTATAGTCCATTAATAAAGTTTTATAATTTCTTCAAAAAGGTAGTGAATATCTCTTGCTATATATATTCCTAATTTATTTTTTTATTGCAATTGAAAGTGGCATGGTTTTTTTAATTTGCATTTTCTGACTGTTGCTCATAAAATTTCTGAATTCTGATCTTACATTCAACTGTTTTTTTAATATTCAACTGTTGAATCTTCTTCCCAGAAGTTTTAATAATTTGTATGAAGATTATCTTTGAGATAATCATATTGTCTGAAAGTAAAGAGAGGTTTCATTCCTCCTTTCCAGGCCTGAAGTCTTTTATTAGTTTTCTTCTCTATTTGCAGTTTGTAAGTATTTTTTAAAATAACAAATAGGTATTGAATTTTACCAAATGATTTTTCTGCTTTGAGCTTAATGATTATATAATTTTTCTCCTTTAACGAGTGAAATTCCTGAGGTATACTTCAGTCATATATATTTTCTCTTTTTTGTATTATTAAGTAGACTTCAGCAAGATAGTTTTCTCTTGATAATCTGGCCTACTCTTGCTCTCCAAGTGACTCATTTCAGAATTAGTTGAGCCATATTTGGTTTTTAATGTTTTTACTGTTTGGCTCACAAATGCATAAAATTTCCTTGTAATCCTTATTTCATGACCCCATCATCTCTAGTCCTTGCTCCCATTTCTGACATTTTTAATTTATTCATTTTAAGAGCAAATATCCATATACCCAGCACACATTTCAGCATCTAAAATACTATCAATAACTTACATCTAGGAGCTCCTGGTTGGTTTAGTGGGTTGAGTACCGAACTCTTGATTTCAGCTCAGGTTGTGATCTCAAAGTGGTGAAACTGAGCCCGCGTTGGGGGGTCCACACTCAGCAGGGACTCTGCTTAAGACTCTTTCTCCCTCTGCCCCTCCCTCCCACAATAAATAAATAAATCTTTAAGAAAAGAATAACTTCTAAACTATATAAACTCCCTTATCCCATCATCTACTTATCCTTAGAAGATGACCACTTTTTTTCCTGATTTTTTTCTTTTGTACTTTTCATTTCCTGACTTAGTTATCTGGTTGCTTTTACTCACATATATAAAGGCCTAAATAATGCAATTTTTTTCATTTTTGAATGTTTAAAGAGAATATCATATTCTATATAGTCCACCGAGACTTGCTTTTGTCACTTCGTAACATTAAGATTTATTCGCATCACTGAATGTTGCTCTAGTTCATTCATTTTCACAGTTTGAAAGTAAATTTATCCTGGGAATATAACACGAAAGCGAACAAATCATAAATGTTGAGTTCAGTGAAATATCACAAACTGAGCACAGTCTGATAGCCACCACATAGATAATACAGAGAAGCTTTTCATCATCCCAAATGCTCTCCACAGTCCTCTCATAATCACTATCCCACGCCCCTCTACGGAGGTAATCCACTGTGTCGATTGGTAATACCAGAGGTTAGATTTCTCTGTTATCTCATAAGGTTGAGCACTTGTTCATATATTAATGGCCACTTGGATATTCATTATTGGAAAGTGGCTGCTGTGTCTTTTGTTAATTTCCTTTTAGATTGAAAACCTTTTTATTAGTGATTTGAAGAGTTGGGTTTTTTTTAAATAAATTCTGAATATGAGTCATTTGTCAAGTGTTCATCTTGTAAATATCTTTTAATACCCTATGGCTTGCCCTTTTACCCCCTTAACGGTGTCTTTTGATGAAGAAAACTCTTCAGTTAATTAAATCCAATTGTAAATTTTTCTTTTTAGACAGGATGTGTATGTATGTATGTACGTATGTTTGTATGTATGTATTTATTTATAATTTTATTTATTTGACAGAGAGAGACATCAAGAGAGGGAATACAAGCAAGGGGAGTGGAAGAGGGAGAAGCAGGCTTCCCTCAGAGCAGGGAGCCTGATGTGGGGTTCAATCCCAGGACCCTGGGATCATGACCTGGGCCAAAGGCAGATGCTTAACGACTGAGACACCCAGGCACCCCTAGGATGTGTATTTATAAGAAATTTTTCCCTACTCGGAAATCAGGAAGATACCTTCCCATGTTACTTTCCAGAAACTTTATTATTTTGTCTTCTGCTCTTAAGGTTTACAAGCTATTTGAACTCGATTTTTATAATGGTACAAAGTAAAGATCAAAGTTCATTTTCCTCCATATAAATACCTTAATGCTCCAGCATGATACATTAGAATGATTCTTTACCCACTGCATTATTGCATAACCTTGCTATAAGTCAGATGACTGTATAGGTGTAGGTGATATATATGGATTTATTTCTGGACCCTATATTGTGTTCTGGTTGTCTGTCTTTACACTAATTCTAAACTATATTCATTACTATATTTTTATAAAAATTCTTGTTATCCAATGGAGTACGTCCTTCAACTTTATCCTCTACATTCAAAAATGTCTCAACTGTTTTTGGCCCTTTGCATTTTTGTACACATTTCAGAATTTTCTTGTCAATTTTTACAACACAAACCCTACCAGGATCTTGATTAGAATTATACTGAATCTATAGATTAGGTTGTAAAAAAGGATGTTTTTATAATCTCCTTTCTGAATACTATATATTCTTACATTTATTTAGATCTTTAATTTCTCTCAGTAATATTTTAAGTTTTCTGTGGAGAGGTCTAGAACATGTTTTACTGTATTTATCTCTAGAAATTTGATGATGTTTGATGCTATTATGAATGGGACCTTGGAAAATTTCATTTTTAAGTTGTTATTTGGATATACAAAGTCCCTTAATATATATATTTATATATATAGACATGCATATATCTTAACTGCCATCTTCAATTACTCTCTCCTAATTGATCGATTTAATGGTAACCCTAAATATTACAACATGCTCACCTGCTTAAGATATAATATGAATTTATACTTTATGACTTCTTTTGTAACTGAAGGACCTTAGAACATTTGAACTCTATTCACTGTGCTTTGTTTTGTGCTATTGTTAATGCATGTTTTAATTCTATATAAATTTTGAATGCTAGAAGCCAGGATTATTGTTCTTTTACTGTCAATGTTTATTTGATTTTTGACTTGTTTATCCTTTCTTTTACTCTTGTTTTCTCCCTGCTTCTCCATACATGAAGAGTAGATGCTGTTGCCTGAAGATTTCCTTTAGAATTTTATCATAAGTCTGCTGCTGATTAAATTTTTCAATTTTTCTCTGGAAAGTTCTTTATTTTTGCTTTCATTCTGAATGATATTGGGGGAAATTATAATTCTAGATGGGAAGTTATTTTCTTTCAACTTTTGTCTTCTCTTTATTTTGGTCTGAATTGTTTATACCCCTGAATCTGTAGGTTGTAGTCCTAGCTCCCCGTACTTCAGAATGTGACAGTATTTGGAGCTATGATATTTAAAGAAGTAATTAAGTTAAAATTAAGTCATGAGGGGGCTCCTGGGTGGCTCCATCAGTTAAACATCAACTTCTCATTTTGGCTTAGGTCCTGATCTCAGTCGTGGGATAGAGTCATGTGTTGGGCAAAATGCTCAGCATGGAGTCTGTTTGTCCCTCTCTCTGTCCCTCTGCCTGTGTGCACTTGCATTCTTTCTCTCTCTCTCTCTCTCTCAAATAAATAAAAATCTTAAAAAAATTTAAATTAAAAATGAGGTCACAGGTTGGACCCTAATACTATATGACTGGTACCCTTATAAGAAGAGGGAATTTAGACACAGAACTGAGGGAAGAACATAGGAAAACAGAGAAGACAGCCATCTGCAAGCCTGGAAGAGAGGCTTCAGAAGGAACCAACCCTGCTGACACATTAATCTTGGGTTTCTATCCTTCAAAACTGCAAAAATGAATTTCTTTTGAAGTCACCCTGTTTGTGATACTTTGTTATGGCAGCCCTAGAAGACTCATAGAAGATAATTGTCTCACTGTTTGTCCTTTAGAGATCCTGCTGCTTTTCCTCCTGGCAATTTTTAAGTTTCTATGTCTCTTGTCATCAACATTTCCATGTGATAAGCATAGATAATGATGTTTCTGTTTGATTCTGCTTGTGTTTTGTAGTTGTCCTTTAACCTGTGGGTATCTTTTGTCAGTTTTGTAGTATTTGTTAGGCCATCCTCTCTTTAAGTATTGATTCTGCCCTCTTTCCTCTCTCCTCCTTCCCAGGACTCCAATTTCACATCTGTTAAGAAATTTTAAACATATGCCATACATCTCTTATGTTTTTTCTTGTATTTTTGTTCTTTTGTCTCTGCTTCAGTTTGAATGTTTTCATCATATCTGTAATAAAATTCATCAAATGTATCGGCTATGTCTAATCTGCTTTAAATTCACCACCGACTTAGCTCATAATTTGTTACATTGTTCTGTTTCAGGGTTGTCATCGGGTTCTTTTTTTATAGTTTTCAATCCTGACAAAATTTGTAACTGTTTTAAAAGCTGTGCTTGATTACTCCAATATTTGGATTTCTTCTCAATCTATTTCAGTTTGCATTTTCCCCCCAGTTTATCATTATTCATCATCTTCTTTGCCTATTTGTTTTTTCCTGAATTCCAGGGAACTTCATTATAAATGAAACTTTGAAGAGAACATTTGAGACTTTGGATAATGATATCTTCATTCAGAGAGGACCTAGTTTTGTTTCTAGCAGGCATTTAGGATATAAACATAACACTTTAAAGCAGACAGGGATTCCTTGATTACTAAGGTTGGTTTTCAGTCTTTCTGGGGATAAATCTATTTCAAGTTCATCTCTGTACTTAGGTATTCTTACCTTTTCGAGACCCCAGTTAACCTCCTGAGGCTTGGGACTTGACTATGACTCCTTACAGCCATTAATATGCAATCAAAGCACAAGTTCTTCTAAGCTTTTCAGCTTCTGAGCTATTGCTTTGAACCAGCAAATGCTTTACATGAAAAAGGAGGACCAAACATTGCTTTCACCTCTTTAGATTCTGCAGTTTGTGCTACCATTTGGGAGTATTTTAACTTCAAGAATTTCTGAAAGTATTTCTTATAGTAAGAGTCTGCTAAAAATAAAGTTTCTCCACTCTCGATTGTCTTGGAACACATCTTCGCTTCTGTTGCAATTTGGGAGCATATTTCAGTGGGTACAGAATTCTAGGTCAGCACTTTTTTTTTCACTACTTTAAAGATATTGTTTATATTGTCTTTTGACTTCCATAGGTCTGTTGTTAAAGCAGCCAAATAAATCTCCCTGTGAAGATGTGTCTTGTCTCTGGCTGTTTCAGACTTTCCATTTGGTCTTGGTTTTTATTAGTTTGACCATGGTATGGTTTTCTCTTTATTGATCCTTCTTTTGATTCCCTTAGCTTTTTGAATCTTTGAGGTGAGACCTTTTAATCAGTGGAGTTAAAAAAAATTATCTCTTCTAATATGGCTTCTGTCTCATTCTTTTTTCTGCTTCTGATAATTCATTTACATGTTAATTTCTGATCTTCCTATTTTTTTCTTCATGTTTTGATTATTTTAGGTGAGTTTTTGTTTGTTTCTTTTCTGTTTTGGACATTTCCAATTAAATTATCTTAGGTTAAATCATCCTGTCTTCTGTGATATTTAGTAAAATTGAGTTCAACTGTGGCTTGTTCTTGTTCCCCAGGCTTGGCCCTCCTTGGTTTTGTTTGAGTTATGGTTTGTCTCTTCTCCTTAGCCTTAAAACTGACATAAGAATAAGTTCTATTCTTTGGAGATTTTGAGCTTAGCTCTTCAGCTTCTATCCCACCCAGTTTAAGATCTGGCAAATGTCTTGAGAAACACTGTGTATTTGTGTCAGATTTCCTACTATAGCAAGACTTGTTTCTGGTGCACTGCTGGAGATTTTACTCTACATAAGATTTCTTGGCTGCACCTCCATGTCTTACACAATCCCAGAATTTAGCTAACATCACATGGTGAAAATTTTCACTTGCTTGGGAGTCTTCCAGCTTCCAATCCATCACATCTGTCAAAACTCTGCTTGTTTCTCTTTTTCCCATCAGGGGGCCTTTTCCTAGGTCAAGTAGATTCTCTTAGGAGGTTAGTAGATTACTTAGAATAAGTAAATCCCTCCAGGGCCAGAAATGGCTAGCAATTATCACCCCAGACAAGAAGAGCTGTCTTCCAAATTTTAATTAATGAAATTCTTGTGACTTCTACAGCATCTTTACAAATATCATTTTTTTTAAATGTACCCATTTTTTAGTTGCTTAATGCTGGCCTGCTGAAATATACTAAACCCAATTTAGAGGTAAAAGTATGACACTGGTAAGGATAGATCCACTATCATTTCTACCACAACATCCTTTATTCCATGAATCAGGCAGGCAGTGTACAGATACTTTCAGTTGTTCAGGGCATCTATTCCTTCTACTTATGCAAGAACTTAAATAATATTCATGATATAACTTGCAGTACATTAGGCCTCTTAAAAATTGTCTTAAAACTCCACTTATCACCAGAAACTCTAGTCCTATTCTGGTAGTCCACAGTTATGAACTTGACTGCCATACCTTTATGAATCCAAAGAAAAGAGTGTTGGCTCTATTAGTGGAAGCACGTATTTATCTCCCCCCACTCATTGGCAGTGTTTAGTTATTTCTTTTTCCCTGGTACTTGTATGACATTTAATAGCTCCTCATTCCTTTAAGAAAAGTAAGGTAGGATTTTCATAGTATATTCTTGTACCATATAGCAGAGTCTTTAATCAAGTGTGGTAAGCTTCTTGCTTTTCAAGGAGCAGTGTATTTGTAAACTGAACCAGCCTAAAGGAATGGGATGAGACAAGTAGTTCAAGTTAGGCCTCTGATCAAAATATCTTCAAGAAATTTTGTTACCTACCACATAACTCCTTAGTGAGTTCCTTGTTCTGTGGACCCTATGATTATTTATCCATAACTGGAAATAGCTGCAGTTTGAACAATTTTTAAGGATATTAAGACTATACCTGTTTTATTGCCTATTGATCTATCCTTGCCCACTTTGCTTCTATGTTCATTGTCTGCCTCTAGGCTGAGCTGCTCCAAAGATCTCCAATCTCAATCCATTACAATTGCGTCTTTTTTTTTTTATCAGATTTCATGGCCTACAGAGACCTGCTTGTAGAATGATTTTTAAAGAAATTCTAGTGCTGCTTTCACCATTATATTCTGCAGGGATATTTTGAGGAACAGGGGAGAAAATGGAAAAAAAGGAAAAAAGTTATACTTACAATTCTGGGATAAACCCTATGTGATCATGTTGGATTATTCTTTAATATACATTATGGTTTGATTTCAGCTTTTTGTGTTATTTAGGATTTTAGCAGGCACATTCATAGATCAATATAGTTTCTTTTCCATGCTACGTTAGGGTATGACTAGCTCCATCAAATTTGTTGTATTCTGTTCCTTAAAACTACATGTTTAATTATAAAGAAATCATTTATCATACTAACTGAGAAGACTGTCTTAGAGGACATTCTCTGACAAATTTTAGGATTTATTCATTTTCAATATTTGATTAAAATTTTGGTTGGTCACCTTTTTTTCCTCTTTGAAAACCACGTGTTTATAAAGATTTTCAAATACATCAACCATGGTCATGATTATGATTCTAATTCCCTCTGTATTTGTTCTCCTGGTCTGTTTGCATTCTCCTTTAGATTTGTAACAGAGGTATCTCTAATTTTTTAAGATGTTGATCTTACATTTACTTATTGAAATGACTGTTTTCTATAATTGTGCTATATTATTTATTATGTATTTTATTACAAAATGATGGCTGTTGTCTTCTTCCTTAGATTTAGAGTTGCTCTTTTAGTTCATATATGTTTAATAATAAAAACTTTAAATGTATATGTTTTCTTGAATGTGGTTTGGAAACATTTTATAATTTTTTTTAAAGATTTTATTTATTTATTTGACACAGAGAGAGATCACAAGTAGGCTGAGAGGCAGGCAGAGAGAGAGGAGGAAGCAGATTCCCGGCTGAGCAGGGAGCCCGATGCGGGCCTCGATCCCAGGACCCTGAGATCATGACCTGAGCCGAAGGCAGAGGCTTTAACCCACTGAGCCACCCAGGCGCCCACATTTTATAATCTTTTGAAAGAAGTTTTTATTATGTTTGAACATACAATGTTTGTCTAGTATAAACATCCATTAGTCTTTTCCCACCCATTGCAAAGTTGTATTTCCCTTCAGGTTAATGGCTGTTTGTTCTTTTTAAGGATAGGCTAAGAGGATTTTTTTTTTTTTTAAGATTTTATTTATTCATTTGACACAGAGAGAGAGATTACAAGTAGGTAGAGAGGCAGGCAGAGAGAGAGGAGGAAGCAGGCTCCCTGCCGAGCAGAGAGCCCGATGTGGGCCTCGATCCCAGGACCCTGGGATCATGACCTGAGCCGAAGGCAGCGGCTTTAACCCACTGAGCCACCCAGGCGCCCAAGAGGAATTTTCATAATATATATTCTGTAAATCTATTGTAATGTGCAAAAGTTTATGAGTGGAGCTTTAAGCTATTTCTAATTTTTACTGTCAAAAATAATACATAATAAATAAACTCATTCATCAGTCATTCTGTATTTTGAAAGTATACCTTCGGAATAGAACTGAGAAGTAAGGTTGCTGTGTCAAAGAATAAATACATGTGAATGCTTTCCAGATATTTCCAAATACCCCACCATAAAGAATTATATCAATTAGCATTTAAATTATCAGCACCAATGTATGAGAGTATCTATTCCTCACAGCCTTGACTGAAGAGTATATTGTCAAATTTGTGGATTTTTACTAATCTCATTGGGTAATTATAGTTTTTTATCCCTGTCATCATTAAAAGGTAATTATGTGTCATGAAATAAGTGAGACTTAAGTGGACAAATATATGAGCTCGAATAACCTACCCTTCTTTCAAGATAAAGAATATTTTCATCATCTTAGAAAGTTCACTCATGTATCTTTGCTCAATTTCCCACCTCTAAGCAATCACCTTTCTTATCCTGACCACCATAAATTAGGTTTGCCCATTCTAGAACTTTATATAACTGGAACATACAATATGAATTCCTTTGCTTCTTTCACTCTGTATAACATTTATAAGATGCATTAATACATGGTAGCACATATTAACTGGACATTCATTTTCACTCCTGAATACTATTCCATTGTGTGTATACTAAAATCTTTTTGTTTGTCTTTTGAGGGACAAATGGGCTGTTCTCAGTTTACCCATTCTAGTGAGTGAGGAGTGACATCTCATTTTGGTTATAGTCTATACTTCCCTAATGTCTAATATTCTTGAGTGCTTATTTTCCTTAGTGGTTATTTATGTATCTTCCTTTGTAAGCTATCTCATCGAATCTTATTCTCATTTTAAAAATTTCAATTTTCTTTTTCATTCTTGAGTTTAGGAGGTATGTATATATCCTATATACATCACCTTTGCCACGTAGATGTGTTGAGAATATCTCCCAATATGTAGCTTTCTTACTCATTTTCTTAGTGGTATCTTTTGATGAGCACAAGTTTTAATTTCATTGGTGTTAAATTTATTAATTCAGTTTATCAAATATATTTTTTAAGTTTGTGCTTTTTGTATCTAACCTAAAAAAACCCCAAAACCTCTTTGTTTAACCTAAGAACTAGCCTCCAGTGGTTTCTTCCCTAGAAACCTGATACTTTTAAACTTTCATTTAGTACATGACCCATCTCAAATAAATTTTTGTGCACAGTGTGAAATAGAGGCAGAAATTCATCTTTTTTTCTATATGGATATCCAGTTGCTCTAGATAAGTAGTTGAAAAGATTTTCCTTTCCCTGTTGAATTGTGGTGACATTTTTGTTGAAAATAAAGTGATTATATATGAATGGGTATCTTTCTAGATAATTCATTATTTTCCACTGATTCTAATAAATATACTGGATAAATGTTAGTGTAAGTTCCCCAAATTTTGTTCTTTTACAATAATTTTCATTATTTTAAATCATTTTCATTTCTATGTAAATTCTGCAATTAACTAATGATTTTGCAAATAATTATTACCCTAATAAGATTGAGTTTTCTGATCCATCTACATGGCATATCTCTACATTTTTAAAGTCTTAACTATTCAAGGGTGTACTTGTATAATTTATTGCTAAGTATTTTATACATTTGAATGCTATTGTAAATAATACAGTTTTAAAATTACTTTTCCCATTTGCTTATTGCCAACTTATATACATACAAGTGGGTTCTTTCTAATGTTTACCTTTTTTGGTATGACCTTTCTAAATTGTCCTATAAGTGTTTTTATAGTTTTATTTGAATTTTGTAGGTGCCCTATCATCATGTTAGAGTAAATACAGTTTTGTTGTTTTCTTCCAGTCCTTATACTCTTTATTTCTTTGTACTCCCTTGTTCACTGGCAAAGATTTCCATTATAATACTGAATAGAAATGGTGAATGGGAGGTTCTTGTTTTGTTCCCAAACTTAAGAGAAAAGTATTCAGTCTTCTACCATTAAGTTTGATGTTAGCTATAGTTTTGATAGAGGTATTTTTACCAAGTGGAAAATATTTCCTTTCACTTCTAATTTGCTGAGACTTTGCTTTCTATAAGTGTTTTTAAGTGGTTTTATTAAGTACACTTGTACACACATGTAATTCACCCTTCTTATGTCTAGATTGATCAATTTGGCAAACCATATACAGTCATGTAATCAGTGCTATAAATAAAATAGGGAATATTTGCACTACTCCAAAAACTCACATTGGTTGTGTTTATGTGAACTTATTATGAGTTCTGTATATGAATTTTCAAGTTGTTTTCTTTACCTCCTACATAAGCCATGTTCTGCTTGCTTTGAAAAGAATCCTAGTTTTATTTCTACTAGTAACTTTTCTCTAAGTGTCAAACTCAAAAGCAAAATAATAACTCTCGATAAACTTTATAATATTTTAGTGCCTCTAATTTTGATTTGCCTCATTTCCAGTCCTTCGTTATTTAATCTGCTTGTGATTGTTATAAAATTACTATTTTGCATTTGTTTGTTAAAATAACATTTTTTGATTTCCAGTTGTTTTTATGGTGATAAGAATTCTCATGAGATCTAGACTCTTAAGTTTTTAAATGTACAATACAGTATTGTTAACCATAGACATATTTATGTCCAGATGATTTTTAGAAATTATCTCGCAAAGAATGAAAATTTATACGAGTTGAACAGCCAAACTCCCCATTTCTCCCTCCCTCCCAACCTTGACAATCACCATCCCCACTCTGTTTCTATGTGTCTATTTTAGATACTTCATGTAAGTGGAGTCATGCAATATTTGTCCTGTTACTGGATTATTTTATTTAGCATGTCCTTTTGTGTTTATCCATCTTATAGTGTATGGCAGGATTTCCCCCTAAGGCTAAATGATATTCCATTTTATGTATATGCCACATTTTCTTATGCAATCATTTGTCAGTGGACATTTAGGTTCTTTCAGCCTTAACTATTGTGAGTGATGCTGCAATGAACATGGGAATATTAATATCTTCTTGAGATATTGATTTAAATTATTTGGATTAATATACAGATTTATTCCAGGTAGGATTGCTAGATCATATGATGGTTCTATTTTTAATTTTTTGAAGAGCCTGCCCATTGATTTCCCTAGGAGCTGTTCCATTTTACATTCCCACCAACAGTGTATAAGAGTCCCAGTTTTTCCTTCACATCCTCACCACCACTTATCAACTTCTGTTTTTTATAACAGCCATCCTTATAGGTGTGAAGTAGGATATCATGGTTTTAATTTGCAGTTCTCTGATCATTAGTGACATTGAGTCTTTTTGTATACTTGGTGGCCATTTATATGTCTTTTTTAGAAGTTCTTTGCCTGTTTTTTAATTGAGTTACTTGGGGTGTTTTACTATTGAGTTGTGGGACTTACTTGTAAGTTTTAGATATTACCCTCTTACCAATTATATGATTCGTAATAATTTTTTTTTTGTAGATTGTCTTTCCACTGTATTGATCACTTCCTCCACTGTACTTAAGCTTTTTGGTCTGATGCAATCCTGCTTTTCTATTTTTTCTTGTGTTGCTTGTGCATTTGGTGTCATATCCAAGAAATGGTTGCCAAGACCCATGTCATGATGATTTTCACCTATGTTTTCTTCTAGAAGTTTTTTTTTTAATTTAATTTTTTTTTAATTCTTTGCCCCAGGGGTACAGGTCTGTGAATCATCCGGCTTACATCTTTCACAGCATTTACCAAAGCACAAACCCTCCCCAATGTCCATAACCCATCCACCCTATCTCTACCCTCCCACCCCCCAGTAACCCTCAGTTTCCTTCTAGAAGTTTTAAGGTTCCTGTCGATAAAGCCTGCAACTCTTTTTTTTTTTACTTTTTCAAGTTGTTATTTAAATTCCAGTTTGTTAGCATACAGTGTGATATTATTTTCAAGTATAGAATTCAGTGACTCATTATCACTTTCATACAACACCCAGTGCTCAGCACACGTGCCCTCCTTAATCCCCATCACCAATTTAACCCATCCCCCTGCCCACCTCCCCTCCAACAAACCTCAGTTTATTCTCTATAGTTAAGAGTCTGTTTTCTGGTTTGCTTCTCTCCCTGCAACCATGTTCATCTCTTTTTTCTTAAAGTCCACATATGAGTGAAATCATGTTATTTGTCTTTCTCCAACTTACTTCACTTAGCAAAATACACTCTAGCTCCATCAACGCTGTAGTAAATGGCAAGATTTCATTCTTTTTGATGGCTGAGTAATATTCCATTGTATATGTGTACCACATCTTCTTTATTCATTCCTCAGTTGATGGACATTTGGACTCTTTCCATAATTTGGCTGTTATGGAGAAGGCTGTCATAAACATCGGGGTGCCTATATACTTTCGAATCAGTATTTCTGTATCCTTTGGGTAAATACCTAGTAGGGCAATTGCTGGATCATGGGGTAGTTCTCTTTTTAACTTTTTGAGGAACTGCCCTACTGTTTTTCAGAATGGCTGCACCAGTTTGCATTCCCGTCGACAGTGTAAGAGGGTTCCCCTTTCTCCGCATCTCACTAACATCTATTGTTTCTTGTGTTGTTAATTTTAGCCATCCTCACAGGGGTGAGGTTTTATTTATTTGACACAGAGAGGGTGAGAGAAGCAGGCAGGAAGAGGGAGAGGGAGAATCAGACTCCCCACCGAGCAAGGAGCCTGATGTGGGGCTGGATGTGGGGCTCAGTCCCAGGACCCTGAGATCATGACCTGAGCTGAAGACAGTCGCTTATCCTACTGAACCATCCAGGTGACCCTCATTGTGATTTTGATTTATATTTCCCTGATGATGAGTAATGTTAAGCATCTTTTCATTTGTCTGTTAACCATATGTATGTCTTCTTTGGAAAAATGTCTGTTCATGTCTTCTGCCCATTTCTTAATTATTTGCTTTTTGGGTGTTGAATTTTGTAAGATCTTTATATATTTTTTATGAAAATCTTTTATCAGATATTTACATCTACAAATATCTTCTCCCAATCTGAGGTTGTCTTTTAGTTTTGTTGATTGTTTTCTTCACTGTGCAGAATTTTTTTTATCTTGGTAAGTCCCAATAGTCTATTTTTGCTTTTGTTTCCCTTGCCTTAGGAGACATATCTAGTAAGAAGTTGCTACCACTGATGTCAAAGAGGTTACTGTCCCTGTTGTCCTTTAGGATTTTGATGGTTTCCTGTCATATTTTGCTCTTTCATTCATTTTGAATTTATTTTATGTATGGTATAAGAAGTTGGTTTTGTTTTATTCTTTTGAATGTTCCTGTCCAGTTTTCCCAACAACATTTGCTGAAGAGACTCTTTTTTCCATTAGATAGTCTTTCCTGCTTTGTTGAAGATTAGTTGACCATATAGTTATGGGTCCTTTTCTGGGTTTTTTATTCTGTTGCATTGTTCTGTGTGACATCTTTTGTTCCACTACTATACTGTCTTGATCATTACAGCTTTGTAATATAACTTGTAGTCCAGAATTGTGATGCCACCAGCTTTTCTTTTCAAGATTACTTTGGCTTTTGGTTTCAAAAAAATTTTTAGGATGTTTGTTCTAGCTCTGTGAAATATGTTGGTGGTGTTTTGATAGGGATTGTATTAAATCTGTAGATTGCTTTTGGTAGTACAAATATTTCAACAATATTTGTTTTTCAATCCGTGAGCATGGAATGTTTTCCCATTTCTTTGTGTCTTCTTCAATTTCTTTCATAAGTGTTTTATAGTTCTTGGAGTACAGACCTTTTACTACTTTGGTTAGGTTTATTCCTAGATACCATATTGTTTTTGGTATAGTTGAAAATGGGATAGTTTCCTTGATTTATCTTTCTGATTCATTACTGGTATAAAGAAATGCAACAGGGCACCTGGGTGGTTCAGTGGGTTAAAGCCTCTGCCTTCGGCTCAGGTTATGATCCCAGGGTCCTGGGATGGAGGCCCACATCGGGCTCCCTGCTCAGCGGGGAGCCTGCTTCCCCCTCTCTCTCTGCCTGCCTCTCTGCCTACTTGTGATCTCTCTCTCTCTCTCTGTATTTTCAAATAAACAAAATCTTAAAAAAAAATGCAACAGATTTCTGTACATTGGTTTTCTATCCTGTGACGTTAGTGAATGCACATACCTGTTCCAGCAATATTTTGGTGGCGTGTTTTGGGATTTCTATATAGAGTATCATTGATTTCTGCTGTTATCTTTATTATTTCCCTTCTTCTGCTGAGTTTAGGCTTTGTTTGTTGTTCTTTTTCTTTCTCCGTTAAGTGTATCGTTAGGTTATTTGAGACTTTTCTTGCTTCTTGAGGTAGGCCTGTATTGCTATATACTTCCCTCTTCTGACCACTTTTGCTGTATCCCAAAGGTTTTGGACTGCTATGTATTCATTTTCATTTGTTTCCATGTATTTTTAAATTTCTTCTTTAATTTCCTGATTGACCCATTCATTCTTTAGTAGGATGTTCTTTAACTTCCATGTATTTATGGTCTTTCCAAATCTTTTCTTGTGATTGAATTCAAGTTTCATAGCATTGTGGTGAGAAAATATGCATGGTATGGTCGCAGTCTTTTTGTACTTGTTAAAGCCTGATTTGCGACATAGTATGTGATCTGTTCTGGAGAGTGCCCCATGTACACTTGAAAAGAATGTATATTCTGCTGCTTTAGGAAGAAATGCTCTGAATATATATGTTAAGTCCATCCAGTCCAGGGTGCATTCAAAACCATTGTTTCCTTTTTGATTTTCTTGTTTAGATGAACTTTGTATTGATGGAAGTGGGGTGTCAAAGTCCCCTGCTATTATTGTATTATTATCTATGATTACCTTTATGTTTGTTATTATTTTATATATTTGAGTGCTCCCAAGTTGGGGTCTTAAATATTTGTAATTGTTAGATCTTCTGGTTGGATAGACACCATTTTTAACAATCTTTGGTTTAAAATCTAGTTTGATATAAGTATTGCTACTCTGTCTCTCTTTTGACATCCATTTGCATGATAAATATTTCTTCATCCCCTCACTTTCAATCAAAGGTCTTTAGGTCTAAAATGAGTCTCTCGTAGGCAGAATAGAGATGAGTCTTTTTTTTTTTTAATCCGGTCTGGCACCCTGTGTCTCCCTCTCCCAGTCCCTATATATATATATATATATATATATATATATATATGAGATACACACACACACACACACACACATACATATATATGTATAATGTTAGCTGTGGACTTTTCATATATTACCTTTATTATATTGTAATATATTTCTTCTATAACTATTTTATTGAGAGTTTTTTATTGAACTTTTTTTGAATTTTGTCAAATACTTTTTCTGCATCTGTTGAGATGATTATGTAATTTTTTCCTTTATTCTCTTAATGCTGTGTATCACATAATTGATTTTTGTATATTGAACCATCCCAGCATCTCAGGGATACATCCTACATGGTCATGGTATACAATTCTTTTTAATGTGTTGTTGATTTCAGTTTGCTTGTATTTTGTTCAGAATTTTTACGTCTATGTTCATCAGAGATATTGTCCTGTAGTTTTCTTTTCTTGCAGTGTCTTTGTTTGGGTTTGATATTATAGTAATGCTTGTCTCATAAAATGAGTTCAAAAGTGTTCCTTACTCTTCAATTTTTGGAAAATTTTGAGAATGGTTGGCATTAATCGTTCTATAAATGTTAGGTAGTATTTATCACTGAAGTCATCTGGTTTTGGCTTTAATTTATCATTATGAAGGTTTTGCATACTAATTTGTTCTCCTTGTTTGTTGTAGGCCTGTTAAGATTTTTTATTTCTTCATAATGTAAGCTTGGTAAATTTCATGACTGAGAATTTATCTGCTTCTTCTATGCTACCAAATTTGTGTATAGTTATTTATAGTAGTCTCTTATGATCCTTTTAATTTCTGTGACACAATAATATATTTCTATTTTTAGTATTTTTATCTTTAGGATCAGTTAATAGTACTCTTTAACAGATCTTTTGGATCATCTCTACAGTTTTGATATGGGCATTTGGGTGTTAACAGTAAGGCACACCAACTCTGTTCTCATGCTAACCCAGAAATTCATATAATGTTTTAAATATATTACTATCATTTTGATAGCTACTGTTTCAGTCCAGGTTTTGTGATTTTCTTAGACTTCAGTACTTTCAGTTTTTGTTTTACCCAATGACTTTTAGGCTGTTGTCAACCAATGCTCAATATTGCACAGATTAGAAGATAAATCTTTGCTGAAGTATATCACATTTATGTCTTCCTTCTATTTCTTTCCACAGAATCTATATTACCTATAAGTTAAGCTTTTTTTAGTTGGAGGTAAGGTACAGAAATGATAGATTTTTCTCTGTGTTTGAACAAAAAAGGACAAAATAGAATGGTTAGAGCAAAAGCAATATGTATGGTCACCTTAAAAGACCTACATTAATAGTGAATAATACAATTTGCAACTCTTTGATAATATATAGGTTTTAAGGGTAAGCATTTATAAATATGCAGTCCCAACCTGTTAAGTTTCCCCAGTTTTAGTGGAAAGAAAACAAAAGAAGGAAATTTCTTATCTTGGCTTAATAACCATGAAACAAGAGCAGAACACAAACGAAGAAGGTAATCTTTGCCAGTATATCCTGCACTTCCTTTTAGAAAATAGAGTTGAGGGGCATCTGGGTGGCTCAGTCATTAAGTGTCTGCCTTCAGCTCAGGTCATGATCCCAGGGTCCTGGGATCAAGCTCCGCATCAGGCTCCCTGCTCGGCAGGAGGCCTGCCTCTCCCTCTCCCAGTCCCCATACTTGTGTTCCCTCTCTAGCTGTGTCTCTCTCTGTCAAATAAATGGAATCTTTAAAAAAAAGAAAGAAAGAAAAAGAAAGAAAGAAAGAAAAATAGAGTTGAAAAGAGAAAATCCTACTAAGATTATGAAATCTGCTTTAAATACAAACATTACACGTTAAATAAAAGAATATAATCTGGGGCATGTTCTAAGTGTTTAGTTAAAACTATCAGAACCTCCAACTTTCAGTGGCTTAACGAAATATAGGACTTTTTCTTAATTTCAGAATATTTATATCCAATAATTACTATCAGTAGTAAGTCTCCTATATGTAGGGATTTAGGAATCCATAATTCTTTCATCTTGTGACTCTACCATTTCCTCAAATCATGGAATCCTTGATTTCCCCCGGCAGTTGAAAGACGGGTGTCTTCATCTGTTTGGGCTGCTATAACAAAATACTATATACTGGGTGACTTACAAACAACAAAAATTTACTTATCACAGTCCTGAAGACTGGAAAGTACAAAGTCTATGTGTGACAAGATTTGGTGTCTGATGAGGATCTGCTTCCTGGTTCATAGACAGTCATCTGGTCTTTGTGTCCTCACATGACAGATGGGGCAAGGTTACTCTCTGGGGTTTCCTTTATCAGAGCACATACCATTTGGGGATGATGGGGGACACAAATATTCAATCTACAGTAATGGGTATGGAAAATAAATCTATCATTCCCAAAACACTGGCCTTGAAATAACATTCATAAGTTGTGTTTGTGTTCCATTGATTAAAAATACATATATGGTCCCTCCTGAATATATGAGTACTGTGAGAATAAACAACAACATGTAGTGTCTATATAAACAGCAATTTCCCTGCAGTGGCCCTACAAATGGAAGGGAAACATTAATTTGTGATAGACCTGCCATTAACAGAAGTGAACTATGAATTGCCTCCTCAGAAGCCATGAGCAAGTCACTTCTTATTGTCTTTATCAAGTGAGGAATATGGAAAGTTAAAATAATCACTTTTCCAGCCAAAATTCACGTGAAGATGATTAGTGATACATTTCTTGTTCACACAATTTAGCCAAAAGCCCCTGTTCCTCAAGAAGAAAGTTGTTTGTCCCTTTGACTTCTGCCCCCCCACCGCCCACGATCTTTTTTTGGGGGGGGGGTATAGAAAGTGACCAGTGAGATCCACAGTTAACAATCGTGAATATGAAGGCTCTCACATCAAAGAATAAAAAGATGGAAGGAGCTTGATCAGTGACATTGTTGAATAGTTGCAGCAGCCTTGACTGCTGACCTCTGGACTTTTTGTTATGTTAGGAAATTAACTATATATCGCTCTTTATTTAAATGGCTATTTATTGGGGTTTCAGTTAGCAAAAGCCATAATACTGATATGTAATTAAATAGATTATCCTATCCACGCATTAAATTTTCCTTGGGACAATTAAAAAAAAAACTAGTCTTAAAGTAAATTCTTAATCTAACTACCCATCTTTTGCTACTTTTTTATTAAAGTCATTCCTTACTTTATATTGCCCCAAACTTCATGGTATTCTTTGCATCATGGTCATGAAGACAATATGAATTCAAAATCAAGCTGTTTAAAGAACTCCTGTTACATTAATTTGGCAAGTACTTTCTAGAAAATTAAAAATTAAAATGTCCATTATTGAAACAAACATGGAAAATATACAAGAGAATAAAAACACTAAAATGACGTGATAATGTGACAGTTATATATCATTAAGGGAAGTCTGTTGAAAGAAAGGAAGCAAAAAAGATTAATTGGTGGTGGGGGGGAGAATGATCTGATTTCAAAGACCAAAGCTGTGAGTACATTACAGAGAGGATGGGGGGGGGGAAAGAAATTTAAGAAATCGAAGTGAATATATTGAGCATGAAAGCAATAGACTAGTCCAGCAGAGGCAGACAATACCCTGTCAGACTGAAAGCTTAGAATCAATTTATAAACATATTGCTCAAATATTATGCATCTTAATTGCTATCCTTTCCTCAAGAACAGATACCCAACAAGACAGACAGATGACTGTCACTGTCAGGAATTTCTTAAAATCAAATAAATGTGACAGGTGTATTTCCAGAAAAGGCTCACATGAAATTTTATCACTTACAATGAAGAAAGGATCATCCCTCCCACTCCTACTTCATTTCTTGCAATGCTGGTTCATTGGTTTTGTTTTTGGTTCTCATAATTTAGAGAGTGAAATTGTGTGCAAAAAAGAATTTCATCCCCTTTTGATTTCCACTGCATCTCTGAGCTTTATGCAAAAATGTATAGTAAGGCATTGGTTGCATATACATTAAAAATATTCTTTAAAATACATACCTTCTTAACAATTCCTCATTAGTGAAGACAGGTCCATGTTTGGATATTACTTTTCCTTTATCTTGGAGTGAATCAATGCTGTTCTGTTCTTGTTACTATTAGTTATGACCTTCCAAAGTGTAAACCTTTGAAAATAAAAATAACAATAATACTATGGGAAAGCAATAATTTCCATAATAAAATTTTAAAGTTTTCCTGACTTACAAAGTTATTGTACACTTTAATTTTGTTACTATTTTCATATGAACAGTTGTTTCTGCAGCCAACTTGCTTACAGAATGTGGCTACTCATCCCACAGAACTGCTTGTTGAACTCTACAAATAGATATTATCACATAATTGGGATTAATGCATAGAAATATCTTTAGCATATGGCAAATTGAAAGGTACTTGGGGAAGCAAATACTGAATGTCACTTGGCAGTGGTTTCTGCGCATTAAATTCATGCTTTTTGCTGAGATTGGAGTAGGGGGAAAATGTGTGCAAAAATCTCATAACTTTTGAAAAATTCACTAATTCCTTTTAGAGTATGTGATTAGTTTTTTGAAGTCAAGTTTGTAGAACCATTTAGAGTTCCCTGTAAACCCTTTAAAATAATGATAAAGCAGAATAGCATATAGGATCTAATGGGTATAGCTAGATTAAAAAACTTATTCTGGGGCACCTGGGTGGATCAGTTGGTTAAGCATCTGCCTTTGGCTCAGGTCATAATCCCAGGATCCTGGGATCCACCCTGCATTGGGCCCCCTGTCCAGCAGGGAGCCTCTTCTCCCTCTCCCTCTGCTGGCTGCTCTCCCTACTTATGCTCTTCTCTCTCTGCCAAATAAATAAATAATCTTAAAAAAAAACTTACTCTGTATGTCTTTTATGATGCTTTGCAAAATTGAAACCCAGGAATAAGATTAAAATTTTTAAAAAGTATTAGAGCTAGTGTTGGAATCATGGAGGTGTTTTTTTTCTGAATAGAATGAAAGATGAAGAAAATTTAGAGTGGATATTAAATATATATGTATATATTTCAAAATAAGAACTTCAATGAAGCTGCAATCATCTCTATTTTTTTTAAGATTTATTTATTTATTTTAGAGAGAGTGCATGCAAGTAGGAGGAGAGGCAGAGGGACAGAATCTTCAAGCAGACTCCCTGCTGAGCTCCAAGCCCAAAGCAGGGCTCAATCTCAAGACACTGAGATCATGTCTTGAGATGACACTAAGAGTTGGAGGCTTAACTGATTAAGCCACCCAGGTGCCCCATAATCAACTTGAAAGGAGATCATAAAAAATTTTCCAAATACATTTAATGAAAACTCTAAAATTCAATTCAATCTAGCAATCTATATTAGGAAAGATGGTATTTGTGAGTGCCAAAAAGTATACTGCCATTCTTAGTTTCCAAGATATTTGCTATTCCTTTGACCATCATTTTTTAAAATAATTTAGTCTGTAGCACTAGAAAGAAATGTGAGCTGTATATGCTTAATACTCCCCAAACAAACAAAAATAACATTTTAGAGACGACAAACTGCCATGGCTGAAGCTATCTGTCTTGTGTTCTATGTCAACCTAGAATTACTAAAATCATGAAAACATGGAAATCTAACAATTCAGAGTTGAATGGTATCAGGAAAACATTTTAAAAACATTGTTTTTTGATCCATGAGCTCAGAAAGTCTTTCCTTTTATTTTTGTTTTCTTAAATTTCTTTCAGGAGTTTTGTAGCGTTCAGTGTACTCATTTTTTCTACCTTGGATGAATTTATTGCTAAGTATGTTTTTCTTTTTAATGGTATGGTAAATGGAATTATTTTCTTAATTTCATTTTAAGATTGTTCATTGATAGTGAATTGAAACACAGCTGATTTTTGTTTCTCTGTTCTGCATCTTTGCTGAATTTTTTATGAATTCTAATAGGTTATTTATGTAACCTTTAGGGGTTTCTATCTTATAGATGTCATCTATTAACAGAGATAATTTTACTTCTTCCTTTCTAATGTGGGTTACTTTTATGTCTTTCTTTTCTTTTTGTTAATTATTTTCTGCCTAATTGCTCTGACCTGGGCAAGTCTATGTTGAATAAATATGTTAAAAGTGTCTTGTCTTGTTCCTGATCTAAGAGGGGAAGCATTAAGTATGTTAGCTGTGAATTTTTCATATATGGCCTTTATTATGTTGAGGATGTTTCTATTTTTTGTTCATTGGTTTTTTTTAATCATGAAAGGATGTTACTTTTTTGCTTTTGCTTCAAAAATTGAGATGCTTATGCAGCTTTATGACTTCATTCTATTAATGTACTGTATTATAATGACTGCTTTTTATATATTGAACCATCTTTGCATTCCAAGAATAAATCCTGCTTCCTCATGTGTATAATTCTTTTCACATGCTGCTGGACTCTGCACTAGAATCTTGTTGAGGATTGCTATATCAGTAATCATGAGGGATGTTGGTTTTTAGGTTTCCTGCAGTGTCTTTGGCTTGGTATTGTGGCAATGCTGGGCTCATAGAATGAGTTAGAAAGTGTTCCTTCCTCTTTAATTTTTTGGGAGAGTTTGAGAAGCATCGTTGTTAATTCTTAAATGTTTGCTGAATTCACCAGTGAAGCTATATGGTCCAGGTCTTTTTGTCATTTTTGGGAATCTCCTAACTAGTTATAGGTCTATGTCTGTTTTCATTTTCTTTTGAAGTAAGTTTTGGTTCATTACATGCTTATAGAGATTTGCTTGTTTTACCTAGGTTACTTTCCTTGTGCTAGCTTTAGGTTTACTTTACCCTTCTTTTTTTAGTTTATTGTGGTGTAAACTTTGGATATTGACTTGAGATTCTTCCTCTCTTTTATTGTATGCATTTACATTTAAAAATTTTACTCTTATAACTGTTTGGCTGCATTACACAAGCAGTGACATACTGTGTTTAGTTTGTCTCAAGATGTCATTTTTCTTGTGATTTCTTCTTGACTCATTTGTTGCTTAAGAGTGTGTTTGTGAATTCTCCAATTTCCTTCTGTTTTTGACCTTTTTTATTTTTAATCTGAAAATATACTTTGTATGACATCAATTTTTAAAAATTTTTAAAGACTTTTCTGTGGTCTACTGTTTGGTCTCTCATGGAGAATGTTCCATGGGCACCATCAGTCCAGCTGGCTTATAGTATTGTTCAAGTCCTCTAGTTTGTTATTGATCTCATCTAGTTTTTCTACCTACTCTTATTTCAGAACTGTATATTTCTCCAGAAATTATATCAATATTTTCTTTATATATTTTGGGGTTGCTGTTTTATTCATGCCTATAATATTTATGATTGTTACATTTTATCAGTTGACCTTTTAGCAATATATAATGTCCTTTGTCTCTTGTAAACATTTTTGACTAAAATCCCTTTATACACACACACACACGTCTAGAAACTCCAGCTAACTCCAGCTCTCTTTTGGTCACTAGTTGCATGAAATAACTTTTTCCATATATTTTCTTTCAAACTATTATTGCCCTTTGGTTTTGGTACTTTCGAAATGATACTTTGGGCTCTTATAATTTTATTTTGTTAAATTCTTGCAATGGGTTTATTCCTGTGTTTTGACTGACTAAAGTATATGCTTTAGGAAGGGAACTGAAATGGTGTTTTGTGGTAATTGTTTGAAGCTATCCTTTAGAACCAGTATTGTGTGACTTTTGAACTGCTAGACGGTTACTAGTGATCTTAGTTTGCCATGTACTACTATGAATTGTACAACATATACTCAGAATGAAGGGAGGTAAGACTTTGGATAGAGAAGCTAGGGAATTATAGCTTAAGGAACTACAGTTAAATCCTGTTTTTCCCTTCTGTTAACCTCTGTCTTTTTATTGATCAGTTTAATCCATTTACATTTAAACTCATTACTAATAAGGAAAGATTTACTTTTGTCATTTTGCCATTCTTATTTGATATGCCTTATAGTTTTGTCCCATGTTTTCTCCATTACTGTCTTCTTTTGTATTTAATTGATTTTTCCTTCTTCATGTAGCCACTCCAGAGGTCCCCAAGGATTGTGTTCCTAGGCAGCACCAGACCCAGGGGTTGGTAGAATCTGGGACAGAGAGGCTGGGCCTCCTCACTCCCTACTGGCCAGACCACCTCCACTGGAGGCTGACAGGTGAACCAAAGGGTTTTTAAACTTCTGTATGGGAAGGGTAGGTACAGAGTGGGTATGGCAGGGTCAGGATGGCACCATAGAGCCAAAGCCTTGAGGCAGACACCAGCCACAGAAACCCTTGGGACACAAGCCTGGATGCTGTTGCCTGAGATGGAATCTTGTCAGGCACCACTACAGACTTGATGCTGCTCACCACTACCTTGCTTCCTCCCAAAGTTTTTCCCTCCACCATCATTCCTAGTACTTGTGGCCCAGATCCCTTGCCCTGGAGGGTGAAGGGCCAAGGTGGAAAGTGGAGTGTAAGAATAGTGCCAGGTGTGGAAGGCAGGGAAAGAAAGGGAGGGCAGTTTCAGAGAGGACTTTGGATACCTGGAGAACCCTCAGCGGGAAATGAGGAGGGATGCAGGAAACGTGACCCTGGAAACTGGAGACTCCAGAGGGCTGGCACCTATTCAGGTTTTATAGTGACCCATTTTAATTCCCTTCTCAAAAAACCTAGACTGCCCCCATTTGGGAGAGAACACCTTTCCTTTGATAAACTTTTTTTGCTTGGGGTTTTCCTACTCTCTTCACTTCCTTCCAGTCCTTACTTTCTGACAGATGTGGAGGAACCCCAAGACTAGTTTTTGGACTTCTCCATTTATTTCCTTTTTTATCTCTTCATTGATATTGTAATGGCTCCCAAATGTGTATTTTAAGTTCAGACCTCTCTCTCACCGACTCCAGATGCATTTCCAACTGCCAGCTTGACCCCCCAATTAAGTGTTCTATAGACATCTGAGGGTTTGTATTTCCAAAATGGAACTCTTGGTCTTTTCCTTCAGATTTGCTCTTCTTTCAGCCTTGCACATCTGTTGATTATAGACTTCAGTTTGTATGGAGGATAAAGGGGATCAGTCTTGATTCTTGTTCTGCTTTCACTCTCCACATACAAATTGTTACCAGAATTTTTGGCTCTACTTTGTAATTACCCAAAGTGTACTTTTACCATCCCCTCCACTGTCATTCTAATCCAAGCAACCATTATATCTCACCTGGATTGCTCTTGGGCAGCTTACTGGCCATTGAGTCTTGTCACTGTTTCTCTACTATTTAGTCTCAACACAGCAGCCAAAATGATGGGTTTAAAATGTAAGTTAGGCTATGATACTTGTCTGCCCAAAACCGTGTAACAATGGGCGCCTGGGTGGCTCAGTGGGTTAAAGCCTCTGCTTTCGGCTCAGGTCATGATCTCAGCATCCTGGGATCGAGGCCCGCATCAGGCTCTTTGCTCAGCAGGGAGCCTGCTTCCTCCTCTCCCTGTCTCTCTGCCTTGCCTCTCTGCCTACTTGTAATCTCTCTCTCTGTGTCAAATAAATAAATAAAATCTTTAAAAAAAAAACCGTGTAACAAATCTCATGTATTTACTCCTAATAACAGCCAATGTTTTTACAGTGGCCTTTAAGTACATATCAGGGAACTTACTGAGTAGCACCTTCATCCAAATCCATAGTGTTGAGTAGATTATGTTAGTTAAAATTCAAAGTCCTAGGCCTCATTCCTGACCTTCTTGATAAGAATATCCAGGAGCGGATCTTAGGAATCTTGAACAGGCCCCTGGAAATTGTTGTGCACAATGAAGTTTGCACATTACTGTTACATACTCTGTATATTATCAGCTTCTCTGATCTCTGCTCCTGTGATTCTTTTTGTTTACTCTGCTCTACATACCCTGGCATCTTGAATGTTCCTTGAAAACCTTACCGTTGAGTAAGAGACTTTGTAGTCACTGCCCCTTTGTCTGACAAGCCTTTCTCTCAGACTAGTGCATGACTCAGACCCTCACTGACCTCGTCTTTGCCCAAATATCACCCTCTCAGTAAGGCCTACTGGGACTCCCCTATTTACACTCACTTCTTGCCCTGCTTCTCATATTGTTGACTTCCTTTAAACCTCCTAAACTTTTTCTTTTTTTCCATGGCATATAAAACTGCTAACATTCTGCGTAAGTTATTAGCTTATCACATATATCATATATGTGTAGCCAATCTAAGCTACACAGGGCAGGGATTCTGAGTTTTGTTCAATCACAAATCCCAAGTGTTTACATTAATATCTGGCATATGGCATGGCTTCATAAATATTTATTGAGAATGATTTGGGGCAGTAATCTATGTTGTGGAAGTATATTCTAAATTTTTATTATCTTTAACGTAGGAAAACATATTAAAAGAAAGATTAAGAAAAGTACTTATAATAAGATAAACATAAATAGGGAAAGAAAATCACTGTATCTTCAATAGATTTCTACTATAAGGTATAGAGAAAGTTTTTAAGGAAAAAAGTTTATAAAAGCAAACACTTTGAAAGAATTTGTTAGAATAGTGTTTTAAAAGACCAACCATCTCCTTCATTAAGAAATACCCAGAGCTATTATAAATTCTTTGAAGAATTTGTTTTGTGGTAAGCAATCTGTCATTTTTAATTTTAACTTTCTCTTTGTCATATTTTTGGTTAATGTTTTTTCTACCAAATATAACATATCATCTTGTATTCCTTATAATTAAAAGACATGGAGATACTAAATTCCATCTAAAAATAAGATATCCCCTTTTGTATGGTAATTGTCCTTTTCTATAGTGAGTCAACTTAAATACCTCTAGTTTTAAGACGGGATAAACAAAATAAAAAGAAGCAAAATATACATTGTCATTAAAAAATATTTTGAGTAGTCACCCATATTTCCATAGAACTCTTTCAAGAGTCTTTCAAGAGTCCAATCTGTAGTTTGGTCCCCCAAATGAATTGTGAACTTGAATTTCAGTGAATTTTGAAAGGATCTTCTTACAACTGTGTAACTTGTAACTACTTGTAATAAATATGTTGCGTAGTGATAATATGAGATAAAGAATATGGACTTAGGTATTAGAGAGAAGGGGAGGCTACTTCCCTCCACCAATTATTTCACCAATTCAAGTGCCATTATGAAGAACCTCCTAATTCTTTGCCCTTAATGTTAGGATAAGCTGAATAGTAGTGCTTGTTATAATCTATGGTTAGAATAATAATAGGAGTAGTCAACAAACTATCCATATTACAAAAAAGTAAACTTTTTAGTAAGTTACGATTTAGAAAGGATGTTTTGAAAGAAAAGCATGAAGAATAGAATTCATTGAAAATAATCATTTCAAGATAACAAAAGTCACCATTCTCATTTTTAACTCTTCTACCTTCCATTGGGCTGTATTATTCATTTTTATCTCTAACACATATCATGTGAAATGTTACAAATGTTTGTTGAATAGAAAATTGAGAAGATGCACTTTAAACATTTTCAGCTAAATTCTCTTTTTTAAAAATACCCCCAAAGATAATGGCTATTCTTCCTCCAGGAGTTCTGATACATTGATAACCTAAGTATCTTAAGGTATTTATGCTAAATAACAAGAGGCTTATTTAATGAAAGTAAAACTCCTCACCCATTAGTTTTGATCAATTTTTTATGGTCATTTTAATTAGACTATTTAATTTGAACCACAATTAAATTTTATCCTTTTAAAAGGTAAAGCAGATTCTTTAGCCATTAATTAAAGGTTCTAACTAAAGTTAGTTACAAGATGGATGTTATGTACCTTTCACTGGTGAACCAACTCAGCAAAATAGTATACTTCTGATTTGAGAAGTAAATATTGTAACTCTAATAATGAAAACTGTACCTTCTTCCTGGAGCAGGTGGACAGGAACTCATAAAATGCTTTCAGGTGTGCTACTATAGCACACTGCTCCCTAGCATTCCATACAGGTTCACAAGGTGCATACCAACAAATCTATAAATGCTATTCTTTATGGGAATATAAGTTCATATATATAATTTATAAATTGTTTAAAATGAGAATGTCTAAATAATGATCTATATTAAACAACTCTTGCCCCTCATTAAAGTGGTGAAATGCATGATGAAATCCCAGCTGTCAAATGCCCAGATTCCATGTAACATACTTGTCTCAAAGGCAATGTCAGAAACAACTCAAAGGTGGAAGTTTCTGCATCTTGGAGAGGTAAAGCCTCAGCAACAGCCAATAATGCTCAAGTCTGCTGTTAGTGTTCTTCTCCCCTCCTGCCTTTAGAAAGCACTCCAAGAGGAAGTTTCCCTTTTGATAAAATCAAAATAAACCTTTTTAATAAAATATTTAAATGAAAGAAGTTGGGTGGAGAATTTAAGTTGTCAAAGAGATCACAGGATCATATGTAAAAAAGACCTATACTTGCAACAAATTGGTTGCTTAGAACAAAAATAAATAAAGAACACTTATATGGTGCTCTTTCTCTTAAATAGTGTTCTTCATTGCTAGAACTCAGGGAAGGGAATACAATGCACTGGTAAAAAGCATTGGCACAGATGTCCAGCTGTCCACTTGTTTATTGCTCCTGTGGATCTGGTGACCTTGTGTATATCATCTAATCATACTGGACTCTCATCTGTAATATAGTTTCTTCTTATAGGTTTGTGGTGGAAATTAAAGGAAATTTATGCAAAGTGCCAAACACATTTTACATATCTAGTACATTTTATCCTTTCTTATTAGTTATGGTTATTAGTCATGGTTACAAAGAATTGTGTAACATAGACCCTACTGTCCACTCCTGTTTTCTTGTCTTTTGTGGGAAAAGTGGCATATCATCATCTCTATGCTAATTCAAGTAAAGGGTCTGATGCAGGTGAGAATGCAAGGAAAGATGCAGAAAAATATTGATGTTAGGCCTCTGTGATGTTATAGCCTCTGTGAAGCTATATAGGTTTGCAGTGCTTGTGTTTGGCTTTAAAACTGCAAGAGGTGGCATGGATATCATTAGATAGAATCTCCTTTTCCTGGTAATTAGGAAGGTCTTGTAGAATTCCTAGCACAGTAGAGTCAAGCACACAGTAAAATGGTGTTAGTAAACATTTTCTGGAGTATCTCCAATCCCCGGGACATTCAGGATTCAGTCAGAAGCAACTTAACTTTCTCAATTTGGATGGAAATCATTGTAGTACAAAAAGGAAGCAAAGGAGATAATTAGTATCAAACATAATGTTTTAGATTATGCTATCCTAGACTCATCCACTTTTCTTCCTTTAGAATTTGGTCCAACCAGGTGGATACATGCTCAGAGATAATAAGAATCTTGCTCAGAGAGAGTAAGAATTGCATAACATACACCCTACTGTCCACTCTTGCTTTGTTGTCTTTTGTGGGAAAAGTGGCATGTCATCATCTCTATGCTAATATGAGAAGCTTCTCTCCTCACTGGTAATGAAGCTGAAGGTATATTAGCCCAGAGGTACTCTAAGCTGTGATTACTGCCATATAGAAGAAACTGGTCTGAAAGAATGGAGATGACAAAAACAAGAGATTATGATGAAGTCCTAATAGTGGTCGAGTTTCTGTTTCCTAGTATCCCTATTCTTCCCAGAATAAGGTTGCTCATGGTTTAAATTGATGAATTACCCCTACGACCTTCTCATAACTTCTTATAGTGCCCTCAGTCCAACCTGTCACCTGCCATGTTGCTTAGTTGGCAGGTGCCATTAAAAATAAAAAGATGTATAAACCCTAAAATCACCTACTATTTATTGAATTTCTACTATTTTGTTCCTGGCACTACTGCTGGGATCTTTTATAAATTATCTTATTTAGTCTTCACAGAAAACCCATACAACGTTGTAGAGCAGAAACTTGGGTACAAAACAACTAAGTGATTTACACATACAGGAATGAAGTGAAAGAACAATGTTTCACATTCATATCCATGTAACTGTAAAGCCCATTATTACTGAGACTACTGGTAGTAATGATACCAAGTATAGGTATTTCTAATCTATTGCACTCACTGAAGCTCTCGAAAACCCACCAAAAAAATCTAAAAATAAAACATTGTCTTCTATGAAAGTAGGGTATAACCATAATTTCAACACAGAAAGAAATACTGTGTTCCAAATTTAGTGCAATTTGGAGTGAAGTAAGGGAGAGCACAAGAGGTAATTTAAGTAGCAGATATAGATATTTCTAAAAGTTAATCACATGCTCCTGAAAGTTTCAAACAATATTTAATTTTCTTGGAACAACAAAGTGTAGGGGTATGGATAAACCAAAGACAAAGGAGGACATTCCTATAGAAACTTAGTTTGATCCCATGAAAAACAAAAGTTAGCAGAACTAAAAGAAGTGGACTAATCCACAACCAAATTACAGTTGCAAACTTAACTCACTTTTCTCAAGGGTTGACAAAAGAAAAAATCAGAGAAAACCTAGAAGTTTTAATCAATGCAACTTCCAACCTTGACTTAATTGGCATATATGTAGCACATCACCCAGCAATTATGACTTACCTTCTTTACAAATATGTATAAAATCTCTCCAAAAATTATATGCTGGAGCAAAAAGAAAACTTTAATAAATTCCAATGATTGAAACAATTCAGAACCTGTTCTCTAACTGTACTGAAATTAAGCTAGAAGTCAGTAACAAAAACATAACTAAAATTCCTAAGCTACCTAGAAATTACAGAAAATTCTTAAGATATATGGAAATTGGACTGCGGCAAGATGGCGGAGGAGTAGGAGACCGATTATCATCAGGTCCCAGAAATTTACCCAGATAGCTATCAAACTATTCTGAACACCTACAAATTCTACGGGAGATCGAAGAGAAGAAGAGCAGCGATTCTAGGAACATAAAATTGACCACGTTCCGGAAGGTAGGATGTGTGGAGAAGTGAATTTGAAGTGACACGAAGCTAGACCCAGGGGAGGGGCCCGCTCCTGGCAAGGGAGCGAGCAGTGGAGCACAGACTCGGAACTGTTACAAGTCAGCTCCACTGAGGGATGTCGCCCCAGAGGCCAAGCAGGGGGTGAAGCCCTCGAGGGGACAGTGTGGTCTCAGGACCCACAGGGACACAAAAAGACCAGGGGTGTCTGAGTATGACTGAGCTCCCAGGTATCAGAGAGAAGCCGATGGGCAAGACAGCCGAGCTGAGAAGGTGTCTCTCAGCTTGGTGATACCTTGGGCTGGGATCCAAAGCACAGTCGGGCCACTGCTCTGTGAGCGGGGACCCCACGGGCGGCAGACCTGGAGAGACCCCCTCCTTCCTCCTCCAGGAGGAGCAGCGCGGGAGCGGCTGCAGGAATCTGCCATGTTCAGAGATTCTAAACGAGGCCATGTCAGAGAGAGAGAGACGCTCGGTCACAGGCCGGGTGAGCTCAGAGAGCAGCCGGAGACCAGGAGACAGGAGGGACTGCTTTTCTCTGAGGTGCACTGAGGAGTGAGGCCGCAAGCTCTTGGCCCCTCTGGGTCAGAGACTGGGAGCCGTCATTTTCAGTCCCATCCTCCAAAGCACTACAGAAAGCGTTCAGGGAACAAAAGCTCCGAGAGTGAACCCGAGCTGATTACTTGGCCTGGCCCCTGGCAAGGGCAGTGTGAATCCGCCTCGGGCAGAGACACTTGAGAATCACAGCAACAGGCCCCTCCCCCATAAGACTGGAAAAAAACATCCAACCAAAGTCAAGTTCGAGATTGCTGAGAATTGTGGAACTCTGGAGCAAGGGGAAAGCAGCATAGAGAATCAATGGCTTTTTCCCCATGATTCTTTAGTCGTTCAAAGTTAAATTCTTTGAATTTTTTTCTTTGAATTTTTTTCTTACTTTTTTCTTTTAAAATTTTTCCTTTTTCCTATTTTAACATTTTTAACTATTATATCTTATCAACACTATTTTTATTTATTCATTTGACACAGAGAGAGAGATCACAAGTAGGCAGAGAGGCAGACAGAGAGAAAGAAGGAAGCAGGCTCCCCATGGAGCAGGGAGCCTGATGTGGGCCTCGATCTCAGGACTCTGAGATCATGACCTGAGATGAAAGCAGAGGCTTTAACCCACTGAGCCACCCAGGCGCCCCTTATCAACAGTTTTTAATCTTTTCTAATTTTCATTGTTATAATCATATTTTATCCCTTCATTGTATTTAACCTTATTTTTTGTATATGTATAGGGTCTGTTCAATTCACCATTCTAATAGAGATAGAGATAGAGTCAGAGACAGACATAGATATAGAAACAAAAATAGATAATATAGATATAGGTAGAGGATTTTGTTTTATTTATTTTTGTTTTGTTTTTGTTTGTATGATTTTTTTTTGTTTTGTTTTTTCCTTTCTTTTCTCCCCAGTTCCAGGTCTCTTCTGAGTAGGTTAGTGTTTATTTCTCTGGGGTCATTGCTACCCTTTAGTATTTTGTTCTCTCATCCATCTATTCTTATCTGCATAAAATGACAAGGCAGAAAAAATCAACACACACACAAAAAAAAGAACAAGAGACAGTAATGAAGGCTAGGAACTTAATCAATGAGGACATTAGTAATATAACAGAACTAGAGTTCAGAATGACGATTCTTAAGGTGCTGGATGGGCTCGAAAAAACCATGGAAGATAATAGAGAAGCCGTCTCTAAAGAAATAAAAATCCTTTCTGGAAAAATAAAAGAACTAAAATCTAACCAAGCTGAAATCTAAAAAGTTATTAATGAGGTGCGATTGAAAATGGAGGCTCTTACTGCAGGATAAATGAAGCAGAAGACAGAATTAGACAGAATTAGTGATTTAGAAGACAAAATGTCAGAGAAAAAAGAAGAGGATGAAAAGAGAGACAAACAACTAATTAGACAGAATTAGTGATTTAGAAGACAAAATGTCAGAGAAAAAAGAAGAGGATGAAAAGAGAGACAAACAACTACTGGACCATGAGGGGAGAATTCGAGACATAAGTGATACCATAAGATGAAACAATATTAGAATAATTGGGATCCCAGAAGAACAAGCATCAAAATCCAGGAGGCACAGAGAACTCCCCTCAAAATCAACAAAAATAGGTCCACACCCCATCATCTAATAGTAAAACTACAAGTCTTAGTGGCAAAGAGAAAATCCTGAAAGCAGCTTGCACAAGAGGTCTATAACATAGAATGGTAGAAATAGTAGACTGACAGCAGATCTATCCACAGAAACCTGGCAGGCCAGAAAGATATATATAGAGCACTAAACGAGAAAAATATGCAGCCAAGAATACTATATCCAGGTAGGCTGTCACTGAAAACAGGAGAGATAAAAATCTTCCAGGACAAACAAAAACTCAAGGAATTTGCAAACACCAAGCCAGCCCTACAGGAAATATTGAAAGGGGTCCTCTAAGCAAAGAGAACCTAAAAGAAACATAGACCAGAAAGGAAGAAACACGATATACAGTAACAGTCACCTTACAGGCAATACAATGGCTCTAAATGTATATCTCTCAATAGTTACTCTGAATGTAAATGGACTAAATGCCCCAACTAAAAGACACAGGGTATCAGAATGGATAAAAAAACAAGACCCATCGATATGCTGTCTACAAGAAACTCATCTTACACACAAAGACACCTCCAGATTTAAAGTGAGGGCGTTGAAACTAATTTACCATGCCAATGGACAGCAAAAGAAAGCTGGAGTGGCAATCCTTATATCGGATAAATTAGATTTTAGCCAAAGAATATCATAAGAGATGAGGAAGGATACTATATCATACTAAAAGGATCTGTCCAACAAGAAGATCTAACAATCATAAATATCTCTGCCCTTAACATGGGAGCAGCCAATTATATAAACTAATTAATAACAAAATCAAAGAAAAACATTGATAATAATACAATATTAGTAGGGGACTTTAACATCCCCCTCACAGAAATGGACAGATCATCAAAGCAAAAGATCAACAAGGAAATAAAGGCTTTAAATGACACCCTGGACCAGTTGGACATCACAGATATATTCAGAACATTCCATCCCAAAACAACAGAATACACATTCTTCTCCAGTGCACATGGAACATTCTCCAGAATAGACCATATTCTGGGTCACAAATCAGGTCTCAACAGGTACCAAAAGATTGGGATCATTCCCTGCATATTTTCAGACCATAATGCTCTGAAACTAGAACTCAACCACAAGAGGAAAGTTGGAAAGACCTCAAATACATGGAGGCTGAAGAACACCCTACTCAAGAATGAATGGGTCAACCAGGAAATTAAAGAAGAATTAAAAAAATTCATGGAAACAAATGAAAATGAAAACACAACTGTTCAAAATCTTTGGGACACAGCAAAAGCAGTCCTAAGAGGAAAGTATATAGCAATACAAGCCTTTCTCAAGAAACAAGAAAGGTCTCAAGTACACAACCTAACTCTACACCTACAAAAGCTAGAGAAAGAACAGCAAAGAAAGCCTACACCCAACAGGAGAAGAGAAATCATAAAGATCAGAGCAGAAATCAATGAAATAGAAACCAAAAGAACAGTGGAACAAATCAACGAAACTAGGAGCTGGTTCTTTGAAAGAATTAATAAGATTGATAAACCCCTGGCCAGACTTATCCAAAAGAAAAGAGAAAGGACTCAAATTAATAAAATCATGAATGAAAGAGGAGAGATCACAACCAACACCAAAGAAATACAAACAATTCTAAGAACATATTATGAGCAACTCTACACCAGCAAATTTGACAATCTGGAAGAAATGGATGCATTCTTAGAGAAATATAAACTACCAAAACTGAACCAGGAAGAAACTGAAGACCTGAATAGACCCATCACCAGTAAGGAGATTGAAGCAGTCATCAAAAATCTCCCAACGAACAAGAGCCCAGGGCCAGACGGCTTCCCAGGGGAATTCTACCAAACATTTAAAGAAGAATTAATACCTATTCTCCTGAAACTGTTCCAAAAAATAGAATTGGAAGGAAAACTTCCAAACTCCTTTTATGAGGCCAGCATTACCTTGATCCCCAAACCAGGCAAAGACCCCATCAAGAAGGAGAATTACAGACCAATATCTTTGATGAATACGGATGCAAAAATCCTCAACAAAATACTAGCCAATAGGATCCAGCAGCACATAAAAAGGATTATTCACCACGACCAAGTGGGATTTATTCCTGGGATGCAAGGTTGTTTTAACATTCGCAAATCAATGTGATACAAGACATTAATAAACAAAAGAACAAGAACCACATGATTCTCTCAATAGATGCTAAAAAAGCATTTGACAAAGTACAGCACCCTTTCTTAATCAAAACTCTTCATAGTGTAGGCATAGAGGGTACATACCTCAATATCATCAAAGCCATCTACGAAAAACCCACAGCGAATATCATTCTCAATGGAGAAAAACTGAGAGCTTTTCCCCTAAAGTCAGGAACACGGCAAGGCTGTCCACTATCACCACTGCTATTCAACATAGTACTAGAAGTCCTAGCCTCAGCAATCAGACAACAAAAAGAAATAAAAGGCATCCAAATCGGCAAGGAAGAGGTCAAACTCTCACTCTTTGCAGATGATATGATACTTTATGTGGAAAACCCAAAGGACTCCACTCCAAAACTGCTAGCACTCATACAGGAATTCAGTCAAGTGTCAGGATATAAAATCAATGCACAGAAATCAGTTGCATTTCTATATACCAACAACAAAACAGAAGAAAGAGAAATTAAAGAGTCAATCCCATTTACAATTGCACCCAAAACCATAAGATACCTAGGAATAAACCTAACCAAAGAGGCAAAGAATCTGTATTCAGAAAACTATAAAGTACTCATGAAAGAAATTGAGGAAGACACAAAGAAGTGGAAAAACATTCCATGCTCATGGATGGGTAGAATAAATATTGTGAAAATGTCTATGCTACCTAGAGCAATCTACACATTTAATGCAATCCCCATCAAAATACCAGCAATTTATTTCAAAGAAATGGAACAAATAATCCTAAAATTTATATGGAACCAGAAAAGACCCCGAATAGCCAAAGGAATGTTGAAAAAAAAAAGCAAAGTTGGCGGCATCACAATTCCAGATTTCAAGCTCTATTACAAAGCCGTCATCATCAAGACAGTATGGTACTGGCACAAAAACAGACACATAGACCAGTGGAACAGAATAGAGAACCCAAAAATGGACCCTCAACTCTATGGTCAACTAATCTTCGACAAAGCAGGAAAGAATGTCCAATGGGAAAAAGACAATCTCTTCAACAAATGGTTTTGGGAAAACTGGTCAGCCACATGCAGAAAAATGAAACTGGATCATTTCCTGACACCACACACAAAAATAGACTCAAAATGGATAAAAGACCTCAATGTGAGAAAGGAATCCATCAAAATCCTCGAGGAGAACACAGGCAGCAACCTCTTCGACCTCAACCGCAGCAACTTCTTCCTAGGAACCTCACCAAAGGCAAGGGAAGCAAGGGCAAAAATGAACTATTGGGACTTCATCAAGATTAAAAGCTTTTGCACAGCAAAGGAAACAGTCAACAAAACCAAAAGACAACTGACAGAATGGGAGAAGATATTTGCAAATGACATATCAGATAAAGGGCTAGTATCCAAAATCTATAAAGAGCTTCTCAAACTCAACACCCATAAAACAAATAACCCAGTCAAGAAATGGGCAGAAGACATGAACAGACATTTCTCCAAAGAAGACATCCAAATGGCCAACAGACACATGAGAAAGTGCTCAACATCACTCGGCATCAGAGAAATACAAATTAAAACCACAGCGAGATACCACCTTACACCAGTCAGAATGGCTAAAATCAACAAGTCAGGAAATGACAGATGTTGGCGAGGTTGCGGAGAAAGGGGAACCCTCCTACACTGTTGGTGGGAATGCAAACTGGTGCAGCCACTCTGGAAAACAGTATGGAGATTCCTCAAAAAGTTGAAAATGGAGCTACCCTACGACCCAGCAATCGCACTACTGGGTATTTATCCTAAAGACACAAAGGTAGTGTTCCTCAGGGGCACGTGCACCCGAATGTTTATAGCAGCAATGTCCACAATAGCCAAACTATGGAAAGAACCTAGATGTCCATCAACAGATGAATGGATAAAGAAGATGTGGTATATATATACAATGGAATACTATGCAGCTATCAAAAGAAACAAAATCTTGCCGTTTGCAATGACGTGGATGGAACTAGAGGGTATTATGCTGAGCGAAATAAGTCAATCAGAGAAAGACAATTATCATATGATCTTTCTGATATGAGGAATTTGAGTTTCAGGGCAGGGGGTCATGGGGGTTAGGGAGGGAAAAATAATGAAACAAGATGGGATGGGGAAGGAGACAAACCATAAGAGACTCCTAATCTCCCAAAACAAACTGAGGGTTACTGGGATTGAGAGGGTGGGGATAGGTTGGATGGGTTATGGACATTGGGGAGGGTTTGTGCTTTGGTGAATGCTGTGAAAGGTGTGAGCCTGACGATTCACAGACCTGTACAAATAATAATAATAATAAAAGATATATGGAAATTAATCTAAAAAGGGCCCCTCCAAAATCTTCCATTCAAGTATCCTTTGCATATTTATAAAATATCTATATATTAAGCAATAAAGTGAAGAATCTCTAAGAAAGAAGAAATATGATTGGTCACATTCTATGAAAAGAATAAAATATAGAAAGCAGTCATAAATACATCAGAAAATAATCCTGGGACATTGATTTGACCAGAACTTTGGGTTAAAGGAAGAAATAAAAATGCAATTTCATTTTTTCACCTATACCTTCTTTTTTATTATTGAAGTGTAGTTGGCAAACAATATTACATTAGTTTAAGGTGTAAAACATAGAGATTCAATATTTGTATACATTATAAAGTTATCACCAAAATAAATGTAGCTACCATGTGTCACTATACAAAGTTGTTACATATTATTAACTATATTCTGTAAGCTGTACAGTGTATCCTGTATTTTATTTATTTTCTAAATATAAGTCTGTACCTTTTAATCCCCTTCCTCTCTTGCCCATCCCCCACCACCCTCCCCTCTGGAAGCCACCAGATTGTTCTCTGTATCAGTGAGTCTATTTTTTGTTTTGTTTTGTTGTTTGTTTCTTTTTTTTTTTTTTAGATTCCACGTGTAAGTGTAATAGTATATTTGTCTTTGTCTGAATTATTTTACTTAGCATAATACCCTCTAGGACCATTCATTCTGTCACAAATGGCAAGATTTCATTTTTTCATGACTAATACTCCATTTGTATACACACCACGTCGTTCTTTTATCTATTGATGGACACTTAGGTTTATTCCATGTCTTGGCTATTGTAAATAATGATGCAGTGAACATAGGGGTGCATATGTCTTTTTGAATTAGTGTTTTTGTTTTCCTCAGGTAAATACCTAGAAATGGAATTGCTAGATTTTATGATTTTCCATTTTTCTATTTTTCATTTTTTGAGAAAACTCCATACTGCTTTTCATATTGGCCGCACCATTTTACATGTCCACTAACAGTGTGTAAGTGTTCCATTTCTCCACATACTCGCCAACACTTGTTCTTTCATACCTTTCCAATAATAGCCACTCTGACAGGTGTTAGATAATATGTCATTGTGGTTTTTATTTACATTTCACCAATGATTGGTGATGTTGAGCATCTTTTCATGTTCGTTGGCCATTTGTACGTCATCCTTGGAAAAATGTATGCTCATGTTCTCTGACCATTTTTTTAGTTGGATTATTTGTTTATTTGATTCAGTCTCAGAAGATTGTATGTTTCTAGGAACTTATCCATTTATTCTAGATTGTCCTATTTCTTGGCATGCAATTGTTTGAACTAGTCTCTTAGGATTCTTTATATTTCTGCACTATCAGTTGTAACTTCTCTTTTATTTCTGATTTTGTTTATTTGAGCCCTCTTTTTTTTCTTAATGAGTATGGCTAAAGGATTATGAATTTCATTTATCTTTTCAGAGAACCAGTTTTATGAAAAGTTAGTTGTATATATCTTTTCTATTTTTTTAGCCTGTATTTCATTTTTTCCCAGCATGATCTTTATTATTTCCTTTCTTCTAGTAACTTTGGACTTAATTTGTTCTTTCTTTTCTAGTTCCATTAAGCGTAAGATTAGGTTGTTTATTTGAGATTTTTCTTGTTTTTGAGGTGGTCCTGTTTCACTATCAACTTCCCTCTTCCTTCTTTTGCTACATCTCATAGGTTCTGGAAACTTTTTAAATTTTCATTTGTTTCAAGGTATTTTTTTAAATTTCCTTATTGATTTCTTTACTGATTTGGTTGTTTAGTTACATGTTCAGCCTTCACACTGTTGGTATTTTTCCCAGCTTTCTTCTTAAAACTGATTTATCATGCCATACCATTGTAATCAGAAAAGATGCTTGATATTACTTCAACCTTCTTAAATTTATTGACTCTTGTGCTTCTGTTACCTATCCTAAAGAATGTTTCATATGCACTTAAAAAGAGTGTGTACTCTGCTGATTTGTGATAGAATGCACTGTATTTATTCAATCCATCTGGTCTTAATATATCACTTAAGGCAAATGTTGCCTTATTATTTTCTGTCTAGATAATCTACTTATGTAAATATAATGTTAATCTCCCCTACTATCATGGTATTGTTGTTAATTTTCCCTTTATGTCTATTAACATTTGTTTTATGTGTTGAGATGCCCCTATGTTGTGTGCCTTGATATTTACAAGTTTTATATCCTCTTGGATTGATCCCTTTATCATTATGTGATGCTCATCTTTATTTTATATTATACTTTGTTTTAAAGTAATTTTTATCTGATAAAAGTGTTGTTATCCCAGCTCTCCTTTCATTTTCATTCAACTGGATTGTCTTTTCCCTTCCCTTCACTTTCAGTTAGTCTGGGTGTGTCTTCAGATCTGAAGTTAGTTAGAATATATATGTCAGTCAGGCAGAATATATATGGATCTTTTTAATCCATTCAGCCACTCCATAAATCTTGATGATAGCATTTCATACATTTATATTTAAAGTAATTTTTGATATATATGTACTTACTGCCATTTTTTATTGTTTTCTGATTTTTTTTTGTAGTTTCTTCTCTTTCTTTGTTCTTTTGCTGTCTTCCCTTGTGACTAAGTAACTTTACTTAGTGTTATGTCTGTATTCCTTTCTCTTTATTTTATATTTCTTACTTATAAATAATTGGTTTGTGGTTACCATGAGGTTCATATATAATATATGTATAGAGCAGTCTATTAGACATTGGTGATCACTTAAGTTCAAATGCATTGTAAAAGTACCACATTTTTACTACCCCCCAATGTTTTATATTTTAACATCATATTTTACATTTCATTATTTGTATATCACTTGGCTAATTATTGTAGGTTTAGACTTTTATCTTTTAACATATGGACAAGCTATGTAGGTGGTTGGTCCACTACCTTTACTATTTGTTTACATTTCAGTAAGATTTTTTCCTTCTTATTTCTAGTTGGGGCCTTTGCTTTCAATTTAAAGAAGCTTCTCCAACATTTCTTGTAAGGGCAAATTGTTGTTGATGAATTTCTTTAGCCTTTGTTTGTCTTGGAAACTCTTTGTCTATTCTTCAATACTGAGTAATAACTTTTCTGGGTAGTGTATTCTTTGTTGTAAGTTTTTTTCTTTCAGCACTCTGAATCTATTGTGCCGCTCCTGGCATTTACAGTTTCTGCTGATAAATTAGCTAACAGACTTACAGAGTTCTCCTTTATGTAACTCGTTCCTTTTCTTTTACTACTTTTAAGATTTTCTCTGTGTCTTTAACTCTTGACGCTCTGATTGTAATGTATCTTAGTGTATATCTTTTGGGCTTATATTATGTGGCATTCTCTGTGATTCCTAAACTTAGATGTCTATTTCCTTTGCCAGGTTAGAGAAATTTTCTGCCATTATTTTCTCACATGATTTTCTGTCCATTTCTCTCTCTTCTTCTGGGACCACTGTAAGTAAAAGTTAGTATGTTTTTTATGCCCTAAAGTTCTAGACAAGTAGAAATTGTCTCAGAGTTTCCTTAAACTGTCCTCATTTTTTAAAATTCTTTTTTCTTCTTGCTGTTCTATTTGAGTGATTCAACTAGCCTGTCTTCCAGATCACTGATCCATTCTTCTTAATCTGCTGTTGGTTCCCACTACCGTATGTTTAATTTCAGTTATTGTATTCTTCAGCTCTGAGTTGTTCTTTTTTGTTTTCTTTTATGTTGTTATTGAATTTTTCACTGTGTTCATTCATTCTAAGCTTGATAAGCATCTTCATAACCATGACTTTGAGCTCTTTATCTAGTAGATTGCTCATCTTCATTTTGTTTAGTTTGTTTTCTGAGGTGTTATCTTGTTCTGTCCTTTGGAATATAGTCATCTGTCTCCTCATTTTGTTTAACTCTCAGTTCCTATTTGGTAGGTAAATAAGTTCTGTCATAAGTATTGAAAGAGCCACTTTATGCAGAAGTTATCCTGTGATGCCCAATAGCATAAACCCCCTGGACATCCAAACCAGGTACCCAGGGTGCCCCTTGTGTAGGTTGTGTGCACTTTCCTGTTATGGCTAGTTTTAAGTGCTGTAGACTCACTGGTGTGCAGGTCCCCTCTAACTTCTATTTGTGAAAAACAACCATAACCACTATGCTATGTGCTGTTTATGCAGGGTTAGCCTGCAACTCAGCTGGCTACCAGGCATAGCTGTGACATCTATATGCTGTGACACAGCATGCTGTGACATGCTGATGGGCAGGAAAGGCCTCTGGCAGAGTTTTCTGTGAAATCCAGCTGCAACCCTGGTAGGCCATTCTGTGTGCAGGGTGACCCCTTGGTGGAGAGCCACTTAGAAGGGGATCAGATACAGCTGAGAGCACCCAGTGGGAGTGGTGGAGCTGTGAGCCAGTTGAGAGGTGCTCCAGGCTGGATGGGCAAGTTAGGCAGGGTGAGTCTTCAGGGGAACACTGGGTGGGGCAAGCCATGCTAGTACAGTAGATAGAAGTGTCAGAAATGGAAACTGTCAGCATTCGGTCAGCTAGTTAGAAAGAAAATGACCCCCAAAATTGTGTCCATTTAGTGCTTCTGTCCCCAGATAATATTCCAACAGATTCCTGTTTCTCTGGAACATGCCTTAAAATTAGTTAATATGTCTCCTTCACATGGAACTTAGGTACTTTTCAAACTGCTATCTCTGCTGGGACTTAGAGTAAGTGAGATTATGCATGTATCCTTTAATAGTGAGTTTTCAGTTTCCTAGTACCTTCCAACTGTCATGGACATAAGCCCCTGCTTTTCAAAACTAGATGTTATGGGGGCTCATCTTCTTTGTACGGGTCACTTGGGCTATGGAGCCCAATGTGGGGCTCAAACTCCTCAGGGAGGGCCTTTACAGTTTTTATATTCCTCATGCTATGGGTCACCGCACCGGGTATCTGGGTCATCACTAAACCATGTCTCTGCCCTTAACCCATGTCAGTGTGGCTTTTTCTTTATACTTTCATTTTATATGATCAGTTCTAGTCTTCAGTTTATCCTCTGAGATAATTGTTCTATATACAATTGTAGATTTCGGTGTGCATAAGAGGAGATGAGCTCAGAATCTTCCTACTCTTCCATCGTGATTGATCCCACTTGGATTTTTTACTGTAAACAACATAATTCAAGACAAATAGGATACTGTTTAAGTCAGTGTTTTGAGAAAATTTCTAGCCTTTGATAGTTAATTTTAAAAAAGGACAAAATGATCACACTGTGTATAATCCCTTTACCACATTGTTACTTTTGATTTGGTGAAAATTTGAAAATAATTTTTTCATCTCTTTGTGATGGTTATTGGTTTGTAATGTTCTGTGATGTCCTTGGTTTTTGTATTAGGATAGTAATGCTGGCCTTATAAAATGAGTTGGGAATTACTGTTTCCTTTTTGATTTTCTTTAAGACATTTATAGATTTGTTGCTATTTCTTTGCTAGATGTTCAGTAGAATTTACCAGTGAATCCATGAGGCCTGGGTTTGTTTTATGGGACAGTTTTTAACTAAAAATTACTTTTATTATTTATAAAGACATTTATGTTATTCATTTCTTCTTGAGTGAGCTTTGGTCATCTGTCTTTCAAAAAATTTGTGTTTCATCTAAGTTGTAGAATTTATTAGCATAAAGTTGTTTATTATGTTCCCTATTTTCCTTTTAATTTATTTGGAGTTATGGTGATGTCATTGATCTCATTCCTAAGATTAATTTATATCTTCTTTTTTTTTCTGATCAGTGTAGCTAGAATTTGATCAATTTTATTGATCTTCCCAAAGAATCAAGTTCTTTCTTTGGTAATAGTTTTATTGACATATGGTTCACATACCATATTGTTCACCAATATAAAGTATACAATTAAATGGACTTTAGTATTTTACGGAGTTCAGCAACTGTTACTAAAGCAATTTTAGTAGAGTTCATTAACTCAACAAATAAAAACCCATGAGGAACTCTAATACACTGCTAGTATGAATATAAAAAAGCATAACCACTCTTTTATTTTTTTTAAAGAAATGAAAATGCAAGTCATACAAAGTTATATACTTGAATGTTTATAACAGCATCATTTGAAATAACCCCCAAACTGCAAATAACCCCCAAACTGCAAATAACCCAAAGACCAAGAGGTGAATAGATACATTTGCAAAATGACTTATTCCTCAGCCTTAAAAATGAACAAAGTTCATATATGTAACAGTATGAATAGATATAAAAATCTTTGTTCTTTCTATTACACAATGAAAAAAGGATCATATTATCAAGACAGTATATTACAGACCCAACATTTGAGCACCTAAATATGTAAGGCAGACATTGGTAGAACTTCCGAGAGAAACAGACAACAATACAATAATAGTAGATTTGAATTCCCCAGTTTCAACCATAGATAAATGGTTCAGACAGAAATCAGTAAGGCAATAGTGGACTTGAACAATTCTGTAGACCAAATGGACCTGAGAAACATATACAGAATATTCCACATAATAACAGCTTAATACTCTTCTCCAGTGCACATGGGTGATTCTCAAAGATAGCCTATGTATTTGGTCACAAAACAAGTCTTAACAAACTTAAGAAGATTGAAATAACACTGAATATCTTTTCTGACCAAAATGCAATGAAACCAAATATTAATATGAAAGAAAAACTTTAAAATTCACAAAAATGTGGAAATTAAATAGCATCTCTTGAATAACCAATGGGTCAAGGAAGAATCAGAAGAGAAATGAGTAAATGTCTTCAGATAAATGAAAATGAAAACATAAGAAACAAAGCTACAGGATGTAGCAAAAGCTGTTCTAAAAGGGAAGTTAAGGGCGCCTGGGTGGCTCAGTGGGTTAAAGCCTCTGCTTTCGGCTCAGGTCATGATCTCAGGGTCCTGGAATCGAGGCCCATATCGGGCTCTCTGCTCGGCAGGGAGCCTGCTTCCTCCTCTCTCTCTGCCTGCCTCTCTGCCTACTTGTAATCTCTCTCTCTGTGTCAAATAAATAAATAAAATCTTTAAAAAAAAAATAAAAAATAAAAGGGAAGTTAATAGTGATAAACCTTACATTTTAAAAAAGAAGAAAGCTCTCAAGTAAACAATCTGACTTTACACCTCAAGGAACTAGAAAAAGAAAAGTGATCCCAAAGTTGGCAGAAGGGAAAGAAATAATAAAGATTACAGCAGAAACAAATAAAATAGAGTATTTAAAAAAAACCCACAGTAGACAAAAATGATTGAAACTAAGAGTTGGTTTTTAGAGAAGATAATCAAAACTGACAAACTTTTAGCCAGCCCAATTAAGAAAAAAAGGAGAAGACTCAAATCACAAATGAAGGAGACATTAAAACTGACATTACAGAAATAAAATAGTTTATAACAGATTACTATGAACAACTTTGCACCAAGAAACTGGAAAACTGAGAAGAAATTAATCATTCCATGTACATACAATCTACCAAGACTGAATTGTGAAGAAATAGAAAATCTGATCAGACCTATAATTAATGAGAAGATTGAATAAGTAATCAGAAACCTGTCAACAAAAATTGCCAGAACCAGAATTAACTAGTGAATCCTCAAGCTTCACTGGTGAACTCTATCAAAAATTTAGAGAATTAACACCAGTCCTTCTCAAGATCTTCAAAAAAAAAAAATTTGCAAAAGGACAAAACATTTTCACACTCGATTTTGAGGGCAGCATTATGCTGATAGCAAGAGCCAAACAAATATATCTTAAGAAAACTATAGACCAATATTCTACAACAAAATACTAGAAAGCTGATTTCAGTAGTTCATTAAGACGATCATACACCATAACCAAGTGGGTTTTATCCCAAGGATGGAAGAATGGTTTGACTTGTGAAAGTCAATTGATGTGATATATCACATTAACAGAATAAAGGATAAAAATAATATGATCATTTCAGTAGATGTAGAAAAAGCTTTTGACAAAATTCACTCTCCTTTTATGATAAGACTCCTAATAGACCAGATATAGAAGGAACATACCTCAACGTAATAAAGGTCATATAGGATAACCCCACAACTAACATCACATTCATTGATGAAAACTGAAAATTTTTTCTCTAAGATCAAGAACAAGACAATGGTACCTACTCTTGCCACTTATAGTCACATAGTACTGGAAATCCTAGCCATAGCAATTAGATTATGAAAGAAAAAGAATCCAAGTTTAAGAAATAAAATTATCTCTTTGTTGATAAATAATCCTATATGTAGAAAACCTTAAAGGTACCCGATTCCTCAAAATTAGAGCTAACCAACAAATTCAGGTTACAAACTCAATATACATAAATCAGTTGCATTTCTATTCACTAATAAGGAAGTACACGAAAGTGAAATAAAAAAAAAAACAATTCCATTTACAACAGTATCGATAAGAACAAAGTACTTAGGAATATATTTAACCAAGAAGTGAAACCATCCTAAAATTTTTATGGAACCACTAAGGTTTACAAATAGCCAAAGGTGGAGGCATAACATTTCCTGATTCTAAAATATACTACAAAGCTACAGAAATTAAAACAGTATGATACTGGCATAAAGACACACATAGAGATCAGTGAAACAGANAAAAAAAAAAACAATTCCATTTACAACAGTATCGATAAGAACAAAGTACTTAGGAATATATTTAACCAAGAAGTGAAACCATCCTAAAATTTTTATGGAACCACTAAGGTTTACAAATAGCCAAAGGTGGAGGCATAACATTTCCTGATTCTAAAATATACTACAACGCTACAGAAATTAAAACAGTATGATACTGGCATAAAGACACACATAGAGATCAGTGAAACAGAGTAGAGTCCACAAATACATATACAGTTAACTAATAATTGACATGGGTGCCATGAACATACAATGGATAAATGATACCCTCTTCTACAAATGGTTCTGGGAACACTGTATATCCACATACAAAAGAATGAAATTGACTCCTTATACCCTACAAAAAATAAGCTGAAAATAGGTTAAAAACTTAAATGTAAGACCTGAAACTATAAAATTCCTAAAATAAAACATAGAGGAAAAGGTCCTTGACATTGGTCTTGGCAGTGATTTCTTGGATATAACACCAAAAGCACAAGCAACTATAGCAAAAAAAAATAAGTGAGATTACATCAAACTAAATACCATGTGCCCAGTTCAGGAAATGACCAACAGAACAAAAGGTAAGCAATGGAATATGAGAAAATATTTGCAAATACAATATCTGATAAGGGGTTAATATCCAAAATATATAAGGAAATCCTACAACTCAATAGCAAAAAACAACCCTATTTAAAAATGAGGATTTGAAATAGATATTTCTCCAAAAAAGACATACAAATGGCCAACAAGTATATAAGTATATTAACATAATTTTTCATGAAGAAACATAAATCAAAACAACAATGATATATCACTACACATTTGTTAGGATAGATTNACATACAAATGGCCAACAAGTATATAAGTATATTAACATAATTTTTCATGAAGAAACATAAAACAACAATGATATATCACTACACATTTGTTAGGATAGATTAAAAAAAAAAGTATTGGTGAGAATGTGGAGAAATGATTCCCTTTTACACCCTTGGTGGGAATGTAAAATGGTGCGACTACTAATGGAAACTGGACAGAGCTTCCTCCAAACATTAAAAATAGAATTACCATATGATCTAAGCAATCCCACTTCTAGGTGTATATTCTAACTTCTTGCTGGAAATGTCTTTAGAGGCAAGGGAAACAAAAGGAAAAATCAGCTATTGGGACTTCATCAGGGTAAAAAGCTTTGCAGTGCAAAGGAAACAATCAACAAAACTAAAAGGCAACCTACAGAATGGGAGAAGATATTTGCAAATGACATATCAGATAAAGGGCTAGTATCCAAAATTTGTTAAGAACATACCAAACTCAACACCCAAAAATACCCAAAAAATTCAGCCAAGAAATGGGCAGAAGACATGAAGGGACATTTTCCCAAAGACATACAAATGGCTAACAGACACATGAAAAAAATGCTCAACATCACTCAGCATCAGGGAAATACAATTCAAAACCACAATGAGATACCACCTCACACCTGTCCGAATGGCTAAATTTAACAGCACAAGAAACGACGGATGTTGGTGAGGATGCAGAGAAGGAGGGGGGGGGGGACAATTTTGCACTGTTAGTAAGAATGCAAAGTGGTGCAGCCACTCTGGAAACACAGTTAAAAGTTTAAATAAAGTTAAAAATAGAACTACCCTATGACCCCACAATTGCACTACTATTTACCCAAAGGACACAAAAATAGTGATTTGAAAGGGCACATGTACCCCAATGTTTATAGCAACAATGTCCATAGTAGCCGAACTATGGAAAGAGCACAGATATTCACCAACATATGAATGGATAAAGATGTTCTTTATCTTCTACCTCTCTCTCTCTCTCTATCTCACAAAAACACACACTGTAATATTCCTCAGCCATCAAAAAGAATGAAATCTTGCCATTTGCAAAGACATGGATAGAACTAGAGATTACTACACTCAGTGAAATAAGTCAGTCTGAGAAAGACAGGTACCATATGATCTCACTCACATGTAGAATTTAAGAATGAGCATAGGGAAGGGAAGGAAAAATAAAATAAGATAAAAACAGAGAGGGAGGCAATCCATGAGAGAGTCTTAACTGCAGGAAACAAACTGAGGGTTGCTAAAGGAGAGGTGGGTGGGAGGGGGTAATTGGGTATTGGGCATTAAAGGAGGGCACTTGATATAATGAGCATTGGATGTTATATGCAACTGATGAATCCTTAATTTTTACACAGAAAATAAATACACTCATTATATGTTAACTAAATTGAATTTAATTTAAAAATGTAAAAAAAAGAATTGAAATCAAGATCACAAAGACATATCCATACTCCCCTGTTAATTATAACATTTTTCGCAATAGCCAAAATATAGAAACAACAAATGTCCATCAGTGTATGAATAGATAAAGGAAATATGTGTGAATGTATAAAATACACTTTTTTGCTTTTTATAGGGGTGATTGCCAGTTTTTATTCTTTTTAATAAAATTTCTCTTGGTTCTATTTTCTTTTATATAAATTTTATACTTAATTTGTCCCATTTCTTATAAAAATCCTGTTGACATTTTGCTTTACATACAATGATTGCTACTTTTACAGTATTGAATTGTTAAACCCACAAGTATTGCAAATATCTAAATTTATTGTGATTTTTAAATATTTCTTAGTTTGCCTTTTAGTTTTGTTGATTTTTTTTCCTCTGCAAAAGCTTCTTATTTTCATGTAGTCCCGATACTTGATTTTTGCTTTTGTTTCCCTTGCCTTGAGAGACCTGTCAAGAAAAGTGTTTTTATAGCCAATGTCAGAGAAATTACTGCTTGTGTTCTTTTCTGGAATTTTTATGGTTTCACCACTATTGAATGGAAGAAGATACGTGTATGTGGTATATCTGATAAGGAGTCAACATGCAAAATATATAAGGAAATTATACAACTCAACACCAAAAAGCAATCCAATTTAAAAATAGGCACAGAACCTGAATCATCATTTTTCCAAAGAAGACATACAGGTGGCAAACAGTTACATGAAAAGATGCTTACTATCACTAAGTGATAATGGCAAATACAAATCCAAACCATAATAAGATCACCTTACATCAGTCAGAATGGCTGAAATCAAAAAGACAAGAAAGAATAAGTATTGGTGAAGATATGTCAAAAAAGAAATCTTTGTGCACTGTTGGTGGGAATGTAATTTGGGCCAGCCACTGTGGAAACAATGTGGAGTTTCCTCAAAAAAATTAAAAGTAGAAAGACTGTATGACCTAATAATTCCACTACTGGCTATATCCCCAAAGAAAATAAAAATGCTAATTTGAAAAGATACATGCAACTTTGTTTGTTGCAGGACTATTTACAGTAGCCAAGATATGGAAGTGTCCCTCAACAAATGAAGGGATAAGGAAGGTGTAGTATAGATATACCATAAAATATTACACAACAATTAAAAAAGATGAGATGACAACACACATGGACAGAAAGCATATTATGCTAAATGAAATATGTCAGATGAGAAAGATGATTACCATATGATTTCAGTCATATGTGGAATAAAATACAAATAAACAAACAAAAAGCAGAGTCTCCCTTGTAAATATAGAGAAATGGGTGGTTGCCAGAGGGAAGGGGGATAGGAGGATGGGAAAAATGGATGAAGGGAGGCAGGAGATATAGGCTTCCAGTTATGGAATGAATAAATCATGGTAATGAAAGGCACAGCATACAGAATATAGTCAATGATATGGTCACGGTGTTGTATGCTGACAGATGGTAGCTACACTTGTGGTGAGCAAAGCATAATGTATAAACTTGTTGAATCACTATGTTGTACTCCTGAAACTAATGGAACGTCAGAATATTCAAGTAAGAAAATTTCTTAATTAAAAAGTTATCTTTTACATTGTTTTAACCTTTTAGTAGGTTTATTTCTTAGCTGTATTAGCATTCTTGTATCCATTATGAATAGTGTTTTCATATTTTTGAACAGTTAAGAAAAGCTACTGATTTTTCTACACTGAACTTTGTACACAACTTCACTGATGTCTCTCTTCAGTTTTAATGTTTTTTTCAAATTCTCTATGTAAATATTACGTGAAGTTACATAACTTCAACATAGTGTCAGTTTTGCAACTTCCCCTCTATGATGTACATTTCCTTCAGTTTTCTTATCCTACTTTTCTATTGTTTGAATAGAAAGTGTGTAAGTGGATATCTTGTGTAAATGACATTAAGGGGATTGATTATGTCTAATACTGAACCATTATGATGTTTGTATAACTTATTGGCAGGGATCCTTTGTCAAATTAAGGTAACTTCTTGTATTCAATATGATCTGTGATTAAGATAAGGTTTCTAAAGCTAGATTACCTGGGTTCAAACATGATGCAGTATTTATTAACCAAAGTTCTAGGAAGATTTGTGCAACTACTTTGTGTCTGATACAGCTTCATCAATATTTGCTTTTGGCATTGTATATGTGCAATATTCGTAGATATTTCCTATATATGTATACTACATCTTTGCCCATTTATTAGTTGATGGACATTTGGACTCTTTCCATAATCTGGCTTTTGTTGATAATGCTGCTATAAACATTGAGATGCATATATCCCTCCAAATCAGTATTTTTGTATCCTTTGGGTAAATATCTAGTAGAAAAATTCACTCATTTTTATGGTTGCGCAATATTCCATTGTATAGACATACTGCATTTTGTTTACCCTCTCATTGGTTAATGGACATTTGGGTTGTTTACTACTTTGAAGTTAATGTAAATAATGCTGCTATGAATATTCATGTACGAATTTTTGTGGGGATATAGGTCTTCATTTCTTTTGAGTATTTAGCTATGAGGGGAATTTGTGGGTGGTATGTTTACTATATGTTAATTCTTTGAAAAACTGCCTGACTACTTTCCAAAATGGCTGCACCATTTTACTTTCACACCAACAACTTATTAAAAAAAAAAAAATCATATCTTTGTCAATCAAGTAACACTTGTTACTATTCGTCTTTTTCATTTCAGCCATCTTAGTGGGTGTGAAGAAGTATCTCGTTGTGTGTGTGTTTTTTTTTAAGATTCTATTTTTTCGAGATAGAGCAAGAACGTGAGAGAGCAAGTGGAGGGAACAACAGAGGGAGAGGGAGAAGCAGGCTCTCCACTGAACAGAGAGCCCAAGGCAGGACTTGATCCCAGGACCTGAGATCGTGACCTGAGTCAAAAGCAGAGGCTTAACCAACTGAGCCACCCAGGCATCCCTCCATTGCGGTTTTGATTCACATTTCCCTAATGACTAATGATGTTGAGCATCTTTTTATGTGCTTATTGGCCATTTATTTTCTTTGGAGATATCTATTCAGATGCTTTGCTTATTTTTAAATTGGGTTGTTCATCTTTTTATTTTTGAAATATATTTCTTTTTAAATTCTAGATACAGGTATTTTATCAGAGCTTAAGAGATACAGAATTTGCTAATATATTCTCCATTCTGTGAATTGTATCTCCATTTACTTGATGATTTCCTTTGGAGCACAAAACATTTTAATATTGATGGAGTCCATTGTTTCTATTGTCACTTGTAATTTTGGTCTCCTATCTAAATAAAGTTTTTGCCTATCCCAAGGAAAAAAAGATTTGCTCCTATATTTTTCTTTTAAGATCTTTTACAGTTTCAACCTTTTTCATTTCGATGTCTTATCTTTTTAAGTTAAATTGTATATAGTGTGAGGAAGAGGTTCAGCTTTTTTTTTTTTTAAATGNTGTCTTATCTTTTTAAGTTAAATTGTATATAGTGTGAGGAAGAGGTTCAGCTTTTTTTTTTTAAATGTAGATAGATAGTTTTCTGAGCACCACTTGTTGAAGAGACTATTTTTTGGACTCTTGTGGAAAATTGACTAAATGTAATGAATTATTTATGTATTCTCAGTTCTGTTCCATAAATCTATCCCTATGCAAGTACTACACTATCTTAGCTGCTGTAGCTCTGTAGTAAGCTTTGAAATTGGGAAACGTGAGTCCCCCAACTTTGTTCTTTTTGAAGATCGTTTTGGCTATTTATGGTCCCTTGAATTTCCATGTGAATTTTAGGATCAGTTTGTCAACTGCAGAGATGCCAGTTGGTATTTTGATAGAGATTCTGTTGAATAAATGTATAGATCAGTTTGAAGAGTATTGCCATCTTACCCATTTTAAGTCTTACTTATGCACGTGTAATGTCTTACCATTTGTTTAGACCTTTAATTTCTAACAACAATGTTTTGTAATTTTCAGAGTATGTTTTGCATTTACTTTGCTAAATTTTTTCCTAAGTATATATTCCCTTGAGGTTATTGTAAATGTAATTGCTTTCTTAATTTTGTTTTTGTCTTTCTTTTTTTTTATGTCCACATAAATTTGCATTTTTCAGAACAAACCAACAGTTGTGCTGGCAAAGATAGCGAAGTAAGCTTTCAATATACTGAAAAGCAATATTATTTTCCATGTCTACAAAGTATACCTTTGCTTTCAAAAATGTGGCAAAATTTATCCTAACAGAACTTTTTCACCAAATCATAGACATAGATATTGAAATCATCATCAGACTTGATGAAATACACAGAGGGTTTGGCTTCCACTTGGTGAATGACCATGCCAGTCTGTTTGGAGCCTGGGATATTGTATGTGTTTTCCTGTCGGGCCATCTATAAATCTTCCTGGCTCCCTCTCTGCAGGAGGGGACCTGCTGGACTCTGTCATGATACTGAGGTCTGCTTTATCATGATCTAGAAGGTGGTGCCTGTCCAAGACAGGATCTTTCTCAAAGGTAACAAATGAAGGGGAATTGGCTTCCCCATGCACCTATCATGAAAGCCTGCTTTAATTTAGTTTTTGGATTGTTTATTGCTGCTATAGAAATGCTTTTGATTTTTGCTTATTTTGAATTAATATGGATCTTGCAACTTTGATGAGCTAATTTATGATTTTTAAATATATTTTACTGTATTCCTTAGGATTTTCTATACACAAGATTATTTCATCTGCAAATAGAGATCATTTTACTTCTTTCCAGTCTGGATAGCTTTTGCTTCACTACATTGCCTTCACTACAATTGCCCTAAATAGAAACTTCAGTAGAAAGTTGAATAGAAGTTGTGAGAGTGGTCAGTGTTGTATTGTACCTGATCTGAGAGGAAAGAATTTTAGTCTTTCAACGGTATGATGTTAGGTGTGGGGTTTTTTTATAGATTCTGTTTATCAAGTTGAGGAAATTTCACGTACTCCTACTTTGTTTTTATAGTAAATGATGTTGGATTTCCTCAGATACTTTTCGTGGGTCTATTGTAATCACGTGGTTTTGTTCTTCATTATATTAATGAGTTATTACATTAATCAATTTTTTGATAGTTAGACAACCTTTAATCCTGGGATAAATTTCAGTTTATAATGCTGAATAAAACTTGGCCTATATGTTACTGAATTCTGTTCACTTGTATTTTGCTGAGAATTTTTGCCTTTATATGCATAGGAGAGATTGGTTTCTAAATTTCTTTTGTTATTGTCTTTGGTGTTGTTATCAGGACTGCTTTATAGAATGAGTTAAGAAATGTTTCCTCTTTTCTATTATTCAAAAAATTTGTGCATAGTTGGTATTGATTCATCTTTAAATGTTTGGTATAATTCTTCAGCAAAGCCATTTGGCTCTAAATTTTTCTTTGTGAGCAGTTTTTGACATTACTAGTTCAACCTTTTTCTCTCTTATACAGCCATTCAGCTTTTCTTTTTCTTCCTTACCAGTTTCAGTACTTTATGTTTTTTTTTTAATAATTTGTCCATTTAAAAAAAAAGTCCATTTAATCCAAGTTATCTAATCTGTTAGCATACAGTTGTTCACATTCTTCTCTTGTAATCCTTTTTTTTTTTCCTGTAAGGTCAACAGTAATGTCCCCCTTTCATACTCCATTTTAGATAGGGGAATGGATTTAAGTTAGGAATACACTTGAGTCTTCCTGTGTTTTTTCTTGGTCTGTCTAAAGTTTCATTAGTTTTGCTGAGCTTTCAAGTAACTTTTGGTTCATTTTTTCTATTTTTCTGTTCCCTTTTATTAATTTTTCTCTAATATTATTTTCTTCCTTCTGCTGGCTTTAGGTTTGATGTTCTCTTCTTTTTCCACTTGGGATCAATTTTTAGTGTTTCATTACCAGTGTTTAATTCCCAAACATGCGGGCAATGTAAATTCAACCTCCAAGTAAGCAAGGAACACCTTACTCAACATCAGTTCACAGGCTTACCCCTCTGGGTTATAATTCCTCTGCTTTTCTTTGAACTAAAAAAAAAAATTTTCCATCTTGCAAATCTGTTTATGTACTTTTCTAAAGCTAACATGTCTAGGTAGTGTGGCAGAATGTCTTTTGCATGTGAATAATCCCATACACATCGCTTATAATTGCGGGTTTGTGAAAAGTTAGGTCTAAAATTTATCCTTCTGTCCAATAGTCAGTCCTTAAGGATGAAGGTAAAGTAGGCAGCTTGTAGGTAGGAAAGCATTTTGCTTACATCTTCAGCATTTAAAGAGTAGAATAAGACTTTAGGTAAAGTCTCCTTAGTAGAGGGTATCTACTTCCCAGAAAAAAACATGAGATAGTAGGTGGAACTATTGTTTTCCTGCACCCAAACTGTTTGGCTCTGTCTTCACATAAGCCATATATAACTTGCTCATTAAAATGAAAATACCTTTCTAGTAAAAGTGTTATATTCAGTAGCAGCAGGTGATTGTTATTATTTTGAGTATAGTTCATATTCTTTGTTAACATTAGTTTTATATGTACAACATAGTGATTCAACCACCCTATATGTTATGCTGGGCTTGCTGTAAATGTAGCTACCATCAGTCACAATCCATTATTATTAATAAAGAAAAGCCAAGTGAGGGTGACACCATTTTCCAATTTTTGCTGTTGTTTTTACACAAATTATTGGTAAATTAGGGAATGGATTTTTTTTATAATTAGTACAAATTAGAAGCTGGTAAAGTAAAATCTTTCATAGCTCTCAAACTTTTAAGATCTTCAAAAAAAATCATTCCTTACTGTGTATCTCATTTCTTTGTCCACAAAATATGATTAATGACATTAATCTGGGGACAATTTATAGCAAAGATGCAAGAGATAGAGCAGAATCTGAAATGTAATTTTTGCCCCTTATCAAGGAAACTTTGTGTAAGAAAAGGCTGCATTATTCAGATGCTGCTCAGTATCCCAATTGCTTGATGTTATTGGAGTTGTGAGTATGCTGTAGAAAGTTAAATAGTTCACTCCGTGAAATCTGCCTTTTTTTTTTTCAATTAACACTTTGAAGAGAAGGAGATCAACTGAATCAAGTGTTTTAAAGTCATCTTTGTTGTTTTCACCCATCATATTTACAAATGTTTTGCTCTAGACTTTTCCTAATTATATTTTGGGGTTCCTATGTATCTTTAATCTAGCTAAAATAATGAGCATTCTTCCAAATGCTGAATGCTAAGCAAAGCCTGCTTGTTGCCCTTGGAAAAGGTCGGTGGCCCTGCATTTTATCTCCCATCATTTTTCTGTGTGTAGCAAGGGTACCAGCTCAGCTGCCAAAAAAACCAAAGTTGAACAAAGAAAAGAATAATCTCAATCAGTTTGATAATCATTACTAATAGCTATTGTTCAGAAAAAAACATGAAAAATAAATCTGAACATGAAATAAAAAATACACTTAGATTTATTAATCAGATTTTAAAAAGATAATTGGTGTCTGGTTTTAGAACATTGTTAACCTCCAAACAAGACTTAAGTTCTAGATTTACTTATTTTTTTAGTAGGATCTAAAAAGAATCCTTGACTTAGCCTTTTCATCTGACTCAGGGACCTGAAAAGAACCTTATTCATGCCAATTTAAACCTCGGAGTTTGAGACTTTCCAATTTGGAACTTAGAGCTTTGTTTTCTTTATATCTAACCCACCTTGAAACCTACTGATCACACGTCATTTTTATGCTTACAAATCTTAGTAAAAACCAAGTAATGCTTGGAGCAACAAACTTACGGTAACAAATGTAATAGTAAGCCCCTTTGGTGACTGGGACTGTGTTTTACCACAGGAAGCCTTCAGTAAATATTTGCTAACAAATAAAATAGAAAAAATTTAAATTTGTGAAAATCACAAGTTGTCAAGAACATTTCAGGTACCATTTCAAGTAATTATAGAGACTTTCGATAGGAGGGATATTCACAAGGAAAAACTTCAGCTATCATCCATCATCCATAGATTGTTTATATCACAAGAAGAATGAGTCTAATTTAGAGGCATTTTTTTAAATTTCCTGAGAGAAAAAAATTAGAAAAGAAATGAAATACCCATTTATATTAACAGTGCTTCAATCTATTCTCTCTCTTTCTTTGCTTGTTTCCAAAAGTAGGCCCAAAAAATGTAAACACTTTCTCAGTGCAGTCATTACCAGGCATCTTTCCCCCATGATCTGGACTCTGCACAAGTTATTAATTTGAATTAAGAGGGCAGGTAATAATCATCACCTTGGCTCAAGTTTCCTACTTCCTGTCACCAAAAGCAGTTCACAGATGCAAATAAAGAAATGGGAAAATACAAAAGTGAAAATGGATGAGAGAAATCAATACTCATAATCTCCTAAGAACATATCATGTATGGTCTTCCAAATCAGTAGCCTTCAGTACTGATGTTCAGTAACAACCTCCATTCTTCATACTATAGTGTGATTGTAGTCTGGACAAAATTATTGCCATTTTAATTAGTCAGAAAGCATCACCATGTATAAGCTCTAAAGCAAACACTGAATCACTTCTTGGAGATACGGAAGTAAACATAATTCTGTCCTTGCCTTTAAGGTGATTGCTGTAGTTCATTCAGACGGTTATGACAAAATACTAAAGAGTGGGTGGCTTATGAATAACAGAAATATACTTCTTAGGGTTCTGGAGGTTGGGAAGTGCAGGAATATGGCACCATCAGATTTGATGTTGTGGCTGGTGAGGGCCCATATCCTGTTTTGTAGACAGCACCTTCTCGCTGAGTCCTCACATGGTGTAAGGGGCAAGAAAGTTCTCTGATGCATCTTTTATAAGAGCAGTAGTCCTAGTCATGAGGGCTGCCTCCTGGTATCTAACCAACTCCTGAAAGCCCCATTGCCTAATACTATTACCTTGGGGGTTAGCATTTCAACATATACATTTTGGGGTGACACAGACCATTGCAGTGATTTTCGACTGAGGAAAGAGACAAGCAAATAGGCCATTACAAGGAATGTTTGAAGATATACAAGGGCTTTGATTAGGTAGTGTTGAGGTAAACTGGTAGACTATCCAATTCTTTTTTTTTTAAGATTTTATTTATTTATTTGACACAGAGAGAGAGATTACAAGTAGGCAGAGAGGCAGGCAGAGAGACAAGGAGAGGAGGAAGCAGGCTCCCTGCTGAGCAGAGAGCCCGATGTGGGCCTCGATCCCAGGACGCTGAGATCATGACCTGAGCCTAAAGCAGAGGCTTTAACCCACTGAGCCACCCAGGCGCCCAGACTATCCAATTCTTTCTTCAGAAGACTATGAAGGTATGTGGGAAAAGTGACTTCTAAGCTGAAAATCAGAAGATGAATAGAAATTAGTGGGCAATAGAAGAAAAAAGAAGCCAAATCATTGGTTTCTTTTGTTACTTTTTGCTCTATTCTAATTTTTTTCACATTCTCTTTGTGTCCAGAAATGGACTTAAAATGTTAGCAGTTAACTTATACAAACCAAAGTAGACAGATAAACTCTTATCCCTTAGCACTCCTGATAACGTATACAGACTCTGAGCTTCTGGTGCAGGTAGGAGTTTTCATTATTCTTTTGTAATTCATACAAATTTTTTGTGTTTCATATGAATATCATAGCTTAGAGTACAATTCTAAAGAAGATACCCAATTAATTTATAAGAGAGAGAGAGAAGACATTCAAAAGTTAAAACATTATTTTATGCTATTGAGTTGTTGGATTTCTTTATATGTAAAATCTTTGCCAAGACCAGTGTCATAGAGCTATTAATTAATTAATTAATTAATTGGATTTTTAGAGTTTTGGTTCTCACATTTGGGTCTTAAGTCCATTTTTAGCTGATTTTTGGGGGGTATAGTTTAACATAAGGGTTCAATTTCATTGTTTTGTATTCAGATATCCAGTTTCCCCAACATCATTTGTTGAAAACTATCCTTTCTCTGTTGTGTATTCTTCATATCTTTGTCAAAAATCAGTTGACTCTGTATGTGTGTGTTTATTTCTGGCCTGTCTGTTCGGTTTCATTGGTCTACATGTCTATTTTTATGTCAGTACTATACTGTTTTAATTTCTCTAGCTATGTAGTATTTTGAAGACAGGAAAAGTGATACCTCCAGCTTTGTTCCTTTTTCTCAAGAGTGTTTTGACTATTTGGGGCCTTCATGGTTGCATATAAATTTTAGGAATTTTTTTTCTATTTTTGTGAAAAATGTCATTAGAACTAATAGGGTTAAATCTATATGCTGGTTAAATCTGTATATTGCCTTGGTTAGCATGGGCATTTTAACAATATTAATTCTTCCACTCAATGAACATGGGATACCTTTCCATTTATTTTTGTCTTATTCAATTTATTTTACTATTGTTTTGTAGTTTTCAGTGTATACATTTTTCACCCACTGGTTAATTCCTAAATACATTATTCTTTTTGATGCTCTTATAAATGGAATTGTTTTCTAGATTTATTTTTCACATAGTTCCTTGTTAGTATATAGAAACACACCTGGATTTTATATGTTGATTTTGTGTCCTGCAACCTTACTGAATTTGCATATTCATTCTAATAAATTTTTGTGTCATCTTTAGAGTTTTCTTTTTTTTTTAATTTTATTTATTTATTTGTCCGAGAGAGAGAGACAGAGACAGTGCATAGGCAGAGGTAGAGAGAAGCAGGCTCCCTGCTGAGCAAGGAGGCTGTTGTGGGGCTTGATCCCAGGGCCCCTGGATCATGACCTGAGCCAAAGGCAGACACTTAACTGACCGAACCACCCAGGCATCCCTAGAGTTTTCTACATATAAGACATTCATCTGCAAACAGAGATCATATTATTTCTGCCTCTCTGATTTGGATTCCTTTTCTTTTTCTTGCCTCATTGCCCTGGCTAGTATTCCTAGTACTGTGTTCAAAGGGAGTGGAAAGAGTGAGAATCCTTCCTTTATTCCTGATGTAAAATGAAGACCTTTTATTTTTTCACAGTTGACTATAATGTTAGCTGTGGTCTTTCTATATGACCTTTATTATGTTGAACTACAGTTCTTCCATATATAGTTTATTGAGAGATTTGATCATGAAAATGTGTTTAATTTTGTCAAATGAGATGATTATATGAATTTTATCCTTTATTCTGTTAAAGTGGTATATCATATTAATTGACTTTCATATGTTAAAACATCCTTGTGTCTGGGAATAAACTCTATTTGGTCATGGTGTATGATCTTTTAATATGATGTTGAAGTCCATTTACTAGTATTTTGTTCAGGATTTTTGCATTTAGGTTTATCAAGAATTCTGGTCTATAGTTTTCTTACAGTGTTTTTTCTGGCTTTGGTATCAGGGTAACATAGGCCTCATAAAATGAATTTAGATATGTGTTCTCCTCTTTCTTTTTTGGAAGAGTTTGAAAATGACTGGTATTGTTTCTTCTTTAAATGTTCAGTAGAATTTACCAGTGATGCCATCTGATCCTGAACTTTTCTTTTTGGGGAGGTTTTTGATCACCGATTTAATCTCTTTACTAGTAATTGATCAGATTTTTTGTTTCTTCATGATTCGTTCTTGGTAGGTTGTACTTTTCCAAGAACTTACTCATTTCTCTTTGGTTACCCAATTTGTTTATCCATAATTTTTCCTCTTAGTCTGTTATTGGGTGAAACACTTGACTAGACAATCTCCAAAGAAGACATATATATATAAGTGGGCAACAAGAATATTAAAAGGTACATATATCACTAATAATCAAAGAAATACAATTCAAAACCATGAAGTACCACCTCAAACCTGTTAAAATGGCTGTTATTTTAAAAAAGGTAACAAGTGTTGAGAAAGATGTACAGAAATAGGAACTCTTGCAGTGTTGTTGAGAATGCAAAATGTTATAGTTGCTATGGAAAACAATATGGTGGTTCCTCAAGAAATTAAAAATAGAACTACCATATGTTTTAGAAAGCCCATTTCTGGGTATATATACAAAAGAATGGAAATCATTCTTTGGAATGTGTACACTCTCTTGTTCATTGAAGCATTATTCACCATAACTAAGATACAGAAACACTGTAAATGTGCTACTCAGTAGATGAACAGATAAAGAAAATGTAGTATGTACATACAGTGGAATGTAATTCAACCTTAAAAAGTAAGGAAATCTTGCCATATGCAACAACATGGATGAACTTGGAGAACATTATGCTGTGTAAAACAAGCCAGTCACAGAAGACAAATACTGTATGATTCTACTTATACATGGTATATAAAATAATTAAATTCCTAGAGAGAGAGAGAGTAGAATAATGACTCCCAGGGATTGAGGAAGGGGAAAATACATAGTTGATGCTCAATGGGCTTTGTTTTTAGTTATGCAAAATGAATAAGTTCTAGAAGTCAGCTTGTGACTATAGTTAACAATAATGCATTGTGTATGGGAAAATTTGTGGTTAGATCTCATGTTAGTGTTCTTATTTTTTTAAAGGTCTAATTGATTTATTTATTTGACAGAGAGAGATACAGTGAGAGAGGGAACATAAACAGAGGGAGTGGGAAAGGGAGAAGCAGGCGGGGAGCCTGATGCAGGGCTTGATCCCAGGACTCTGGGATCATGACCTGAGCCGAAGACAGATGTTTAACAACTGAGCCTCCCAGGTACCCTGAGTGTTCTTACTTAAAAAAAAAAAAAGTAGGCTGGATTTAGCCCATGGGCTATAATTTGTTCTTTTCATGGCATACTTTTGTAACAGAGTCTCAGTCATGATTTTGTTTAATTTCTCTACTTATTTTTTTCCTACTTTTCTTAGTTTTATTTTTCTTCCTGTCCTTTCTTTCTCTCTTCTGTTTATATTATTTGGTTGTTTTATGTAGTTGTACAGCCTTTCTGTTATGTTTGACCAAGTCAGAAATAAATACATAAATATAAAATTTAGAATTAAAACAAAACATTGTAAAACACCTTATTAAAGGGAGATTAAACACATGTGCACAGCAGACCCAGTGGCATTTGGTATCTCTTGGTATTATGCTTCCAGAAAATAGGTGTCCAGAGAAAAATAAAACACAATCTTAATCATACATATTATTAAAATCTGGCTGGAAATAAGAGTGCATGAGGATTTCCCAAGTAGAAAGTAAATTTTTTAATCTTGAGGAAAAATAAAGTTGTTTTCTGAACCACAAAAATATCCCTTCAGGATACCAAAAAGTTAAAAAAAAATGCAAACTTGCTGCCTGAATAAACTTGAACATTTAGTTATTAATGAAGTTATTTTCTAAAAATACATAAGATGGAGTTAGTATTAACGGTGGGTAGTTTTATTCATGAATATTCATTTTAAGTATATATTTTTAATGCAAAAATGCATATATATTTTCTTCAAAATCTTTTTCATTACTGATGAGATATGTATAACCTTAACTAAAAATATATTTGATAGTATATCAAAATCCAGCTGATAGTACAAAGTTTCTAGCTATGCTTTCCTTGCAAAATCACAAGTCACAGTGGGATGGTATGTAGTTAACACTAAATTTTTGAAATAGCTAATAGTTAAGGAATAAGAAATGACCTTTTCTATAGCACTGACTTACTGCAATTCTTTCTTTAGGTGATTAAAATAAAAGATAGATCATTTGAAGAAGGACTAAAATGAAAAGGAAACTTACTTTAAAAAGAAAGGAAAGGAAATGTAAGAATAATTTAATTATATGAGTGGTTGCATATTTGGCAATTTTCCCATCAAACCGAATGATCCTTCCATAATTAATATTAACGTGTGAAGGAAACAGAATGACTCTACTTTTGATTTGAGCTGCATCACTGCTTATCTGCTGATTAGACAAGCTGCTTCTTTCTAATTTATCACTTTAATGTTACTGTTAGTATAAATGACTGGTTTGCAAAACACTAAAACACAATTATAAATAGTCTGACCAGCTTACAGAAGTGCCAGTGTAAGCACCAGCACAGATCTTCCATTTATCACCATTTGCTTTGATAGAGAAACATTCATTTCATTTATCAGTTGATCCCTTTCTATTATTTCTTCCATGGGAGGGTGTCTAATCAGCAATATTTATCTCTGATTGTATTTTCTTGAAAGCTTTTAAGGAGCTTCTAACAAGGGCACAATTGCTGTACTCACTTAAGGAAACACCCAGCCCCACAAGTCAGAGGTTCATATTCTGATTGTGCTTTTAAAAAGTGAATTGTTTAAAGAGATCTAAAAGATTAATTGTAAACCTGATGTGGCTTCCTGCTCTGTGTGTGTGTGTGTGTGTGTGTGTGTGTGTGTGTACTAATCAAGACAATACTCATTAAAATGAATGGACTAATGGAGTGCCACTTCTTAATTAACATAATCAGTAAAAAATGAATGGTTAAAGGCAGATTCTATAGTCTGATGGTTAGTATGCCAAATGAAGAGTTAAAAATTGTGGAATCTTTGCAGTGAACTCGTGAGGTTCCTAAGGATTGTAGGTTATCCACATTGTAAAGTTACCCACTGCTGAAAGAAGAGACACTGAGCATTGCTGTTTTTATCTCTTACTGGCTAGCACCCATTTGCTTTTTCATTTCCTCTGAAAGCCCAGAACAGTATTAAACATCATGTTTTACATGATAGGAAAGATCTGAGAATCTTGGACAAAATGGCTATTTTTTCAAATTTTNTGTTTTTTTTTTTTTTTTTTTTTGGCTAACAGGACATGCTCCTCCTTGTACTTTGAAGTTCTTATAGCAACAGTACTTGCCTGTGTAAGTGACAGTAGCCACATAAAAACACTGATGAAAAACAACTAGGTGGAATTTGAAGATGAGAGTGGGACCCAGAAAATCAATTCTAATCCAAGTTCTGGCATTAAGAGGCTGGGCAACTTGCATAACTTCTAATATCTGTAGAATAAGTATATCTGAGTAGACATTCTAATAACTTTTAAGTCATTTTTGTCATATTCATATTCAAATGTAAAAACAACATGCACAAATATGCTGGGTATGTTTCTAATAACTTTAGCTTTATTACCTCATTTAATCTTCATATCAACACTGTGATGTAGGTACCATCTTGATTCTTATTATACAGATGCAGAACGAGAATTGCACAAATATTAAGTGGTAGAACTTGGGTTTCAATCCAGACAGGCTGGTTCCAGAATTCATATGGCTATGCACTGTATTGTTATGCAATTTATTGACCTCTCCTCAATGTCATTTCTCATTTTTAAATGTTTCCTTTTTATTTTAATAAATTTACTGCAAAGGAAATATTATGTCCCAATTATAAATGTAAGACCAATGTCATCAACGTAAACAGAAGGTTGCTAAAAACATTAAAAAGATACAAAATAATATTGTTAATTTAAAAATAATAACATAGAAGTATTAAGAAATCTAAGTATGTCTAACTTTACTCAGGAGACAGACTGATTTGCCCCAGATTTCAGAGTGGTTTCTTTGAACTTAGGGAAGACAATGTCACTGTTACTATTTTTAGCCAAGAATTCTGTTCACCATATCTTTTTCATGTTATAGTAGTTCTTCAGCCTGCTGGCTCCTCACAAGGCCTTTATTTCCTAGAAATTCCAACTCCACTACTTTTTTTTTTAACATATAATCTATTATTTGTTTCAGGGGTATAGGTCTGTGATTCATCAGTCTTACACAATTCACACTACAGACTGTAGCACATACCCTCCCCAGTGTCTCTCACCCAATCACCCCATCTCTCCGACCCCCCTCCCCTCTAGCAACCCTCAGTGTGTTTCCTGAGATTAAGAGTCTCTTATGGTTTGTCTCCCTCTCTGGTTTTGTCTTGTTTCATTTTTCCCTCCCATCCCCTATGATCCTCTGCCTTGTTTCTCAAATTCCTCATATCAGTCATATGATAATTGTCATATGAGGTCATATGATAATTGCCTTTCTCTGACTAACTTATTTCCCTTAGCATAATACCCTCTAGTTCCATGCACATCATTGCAAATGGCAAGATTTCAGTTTTTGATAGCTGCATAGTATTCTATTATATATATACATATACACACACACACACACATACACACACACCACATCTTCTTTATCCATTCATCTGTTGATGGACATCTAGGCTCTTTCCATAGTTTGGCTATTGTGGACATTGCTGCTATAAACATTCCCAACTCTACCACTCTTACCAGCATTTCCTATTTCTCTGTCTCTGAAAGCTTTATTGTTCATTTCCTATTCTGTATGCCTTCTCATTTCCTATCCCATATGTTTTCCCAAGCAAGCATTCTTCTCTTCTGCTCTCAAGGGTGTGGCTCCCTTTTGGAGTGCCGAGTTCTATAGCCAGAGTCCTCAGTATATCATGGAAGGACTGAGAAGTCAGTGTGGATCACTGAAGCCCATCTCTCTTTGGGTGTTTTCTGCATCAGCCCTCTCCTCTGGGCAAGTGTACACATACATACAAATGTCTCTCCCTCCTACTCTCAAACCTTACAACTCCCAGTATTCTAGGAGTCAAATACCCCTGCTTTAGTTCTAGATGGGTTTCTTGGCCTCCCTTTTTTTTCTTCTGGCTCACCTTCTCTTTCCTCTATCTCATTCCTTTCCCTCTGCTATCGCCTTCCTAGTCTTGATATTACTGGGAGTGATTATGCAACGGTGGGAAAGATAAATGCCAAGATCAAGATATTTGATCCTATAGTCCCTAAAACTTCCTTATAAACTACGAGCAGCACATAGCCTACACTTTTACAAGTGCTTCCTAGATGATATATATGGCCCTTTTCAGTCTTAAAATTAAGAGATCTAAAGTGAGCCAGGTCAGTCACCTGAACATCAGAAATCTTTCCCTAATAATCACATGAAGACTTCATAGCAATTGGAACCAGTTGGGTGATTAGTTTCTGACCCGAATCTAACTAGCACTGGTTAGAAGGCATTGCAGCTCTAGAACTTTTTGTGAGAGCCTTTTAATTGAAATTACACCCTGTCCCCTAATATGACTGTGAACTCCTGTGGCAATATGTATATAGAATGAGGGTGCTTGGGTATCTGCAAGAAGAGAACTTATAAAAAGGGGTTTGCACTGACTTGAATAGGCTAAGGGCCTAATTACACAGAATCAGGGCAGTTCAGAATCTAACTAGCACTGGTTAGAAGGCATTGCAGCTCTAGAACTTTTTGTGAGAGCCTTTTAATTGAAATTACACCCTGTCCCCTAATATGACTGTGAACTCCTGTGGCAATATGTATATAGAATGAGGGTGCTTGGGTATCTGCAAGAAGAGAACTTATTAAAAGGGGTTTGCACTGACTTGAATAGGCTAAGGGCCTAATTACACAGAATCAGGGCAGTTCAGAAAAATTAATTTCACAGAAACACAAATGTAACATGGAATGTTATACTTAAAGGAAACATTTCATAATATTTGAAAGAGTTCTTGATCATGGAAAGGCACAACCTCCAGAAATAATGTGGCAGGAAAAATGAGGTTTGAGGACTAGAAAACTATACCTTAAGGACTAAAGTGAATGTGTATGGGGACATTTTTCACAAGTCTAGAGTAATTGAATCTAGAGGCTACATGAAAAAATATAGGGATCATTGTTTTTCATCATATAGTATANTGATCTCAGGGTCCTGGGATCGAGGCCCGCATCGGGCTCCCCGCTGAGCGGGGAGCCTGCTTCCCCCTCTCTCTGTCTGCCTGCCTCTCTGCCTCCTTGTGATCTCTCTCCCTCTGTGAAATAAATAAATAAAATCTTAAAAAAAAAAGAAGTAAAGAGAAAAGCACATTTCTTACTAAGATCCCATATATATGTCTTCAACCACATCCATGTTACAGTGGGGAATTAGAGCTAATTTTTCAATTGCTTGATTACTTGGATACTTGCCCCAATAGATATTACTGTTTCAGGTCATATTTGATTTTACTATATGTCAGAGTGAGGCAGAGGTAGCTAATATCTGGTTGGAAAGATGCACATCCATTTCATTCCAAAATACACTGTCCTCATTCAAAAATTTCATCTAAAAGGTCCAGATGTACAAATGTATTCTCACCCAATCCCAGGAGAGCACTATGCTGGATGGGCCTATACTGTATATACCATTTGCCATGAGTAGGTAGAGAGGAAGGCTCCTGAGTCTACTTTGATTTCCAGGTAGTGTGGAAAGAATTCAGATGTTCCCCTCTTCCAGATGGAAGAAGCCAGAGGTGAACAATAATTGCCTAAGGTCACAGTCCTTGAATCTCTGACCCCTTTCCAGAATGAAAGCTTGAGTGTACTGCTAACACCTAGCTGCCATTTGGGGGAAGTGGGAGATGTAGGAAAACATCTAAAAGACTGAACATTTACCTAGTACATTCAGTTGCCTAAATGACATGGCTTAAATACAGGATATCAAGGCATTTAATTGGCAAGCTTAATGCCCTTCTTTTCTCTTTCAAGCCCTGGTAGAGTACAAGTAAGATTAAAAGATCAGTGTTCTTTTGCACATCTGATTAATAGCCTGTAATTTTTTTTATTGTGTTATGTTAGTCACCATACAGTACATCATTAGCTTCTGGTGTTTTGAATAGCTTGTAAATTTGTGGCCTTACTTGCTCTTCTCTCCCTCCCTTCCTTCCTTCTTCTTTAACTTCCTTCTCCATCCTGTATTAAACAAGCACTTAGTGCATTCTTCCTAGGTCTCTGACACTTTAATAGGTGTTTGGAACAAAAAGGTAACAACTGTAGGTCCTGTGTCCAGGGATCTGATGGTCTAGGGGAGGAGAAAAATTCATAAATAAATAATTACATTACAATAATATAAGTGCAGAATACAGAGGTGTTGTGGGTGAAGTGATTGGAGGGACTAGTTTCCTCTCTGTGGTTAGTACTGGAGATTGAATATGATTTGGAAAAATGAATAAATGGATTTTCAGACAATATTATAGTTTAGGTAGAAACCCCTAAGGAAGTGATTTTAGAAAGGTCAGCAAATACCAAAACAGTATGTGAGGATCAGTTCTGACATATCTATATACCAGAAATGAATATTTGTAATGTGAAAAACAATCTCATTTATACTAAAACCCAAAGCAGTTAAGTATTTCACCAAATATGTGTAGGGATCTGTACGTTGCACAGAACCTTAGTGAAAGAAATGAAAGATGTGTACAAATGGGGCACCTGGGTGGCTCAGTGGGTTAAAGCCTCTGCCTTCGGCTCAGGTCGTGATCTCAGGGTCCTGGGATCGAGGCCCGCATCGGGCTCTTTGCTCAGCAGGGAGTCTGCTTCCTCCTCTCTCTCTGCCTGCCTCTCTGCCTACTTGTGATCTGAGCTCTCTCTGTGTGTGTCAAAGAAATAAATAAAAAAAAACTTTAAGATGTGTACAAATGGATAGATCATGTTCATGGATTGAAAGACTCAATATTATTAAGATGTTAGCTCTCTAGTCAGTTTGATCTATAGATTCAACTCAGTCATAATCAAAACACCAACAAGCTTCTTTGAAGATAATAAATTGAATCAAAACTTTATATGGAACAGCAACGAAACTGGAATAGTCAAAATAACGCTGAAAAGAACAAAGTCAGAGGGTTAACACTGCCTGGAGACAGGACCTGAAGTTGTTGTCTGATTTGAGTCTTACTATAAAGTACAGTGATCAAAACATGTAGTTTTGGTAAAAGGATACATGTGTCAGTTGTCAATCTGTGAAAAATAATAGAGATCCCAGAAATAAACCCACACAAATATAGTCAATTAATTTTGGCAAAGGTAAAAAGGCAATATACAATGGAGAAAGGCTAATCCTTATAACAATAATATTAAAACAAATAGACACCACATGCAGAAACATAAACTTTCACACAAATCTCACACACAAGAAAATTAACTCAAATTGACCACACATTTAAATACATATTTAAAACAATAAAACTTAGAGAAGTAAACACAGGATGAAAGTCTTTGTGGCCTTGAGTTTGGTAATGAATTTTTAGGTACTACTCAAAAACCACATACCAGGGCACCTGGGTGGCTCAGTGGGTTAAAGCCTCTGCCTTCAGCTCTGGTCATGATCTCAGGGTTCTGGGATCGAGGCCCACATCGGGCTCTCTGCTTGGCAGAGAGCCTGCTTCCTCCTCTCTCTCTGCCTGCCTCTCTGCCTACTTGTAATCTCTCTCTCTGTCAAATAAATAAAATCTTTAAAAAAAAACACATACCATGAAAAAAATTGATAAATTAGACTGATCAAAATTACAACTATTACTCTTTGAAAGACACTGTTAAGAGAATGAAAAGACACCAAAAAGGGAAAAATATTTGCAGATTATATAAACTTTAATGAACTTGTATCCACAATATACAAAGAGTCCTTAGAGCTCAACAGAAAGTGAACAACTGATAAAGGGCAAAAGAACTGTACAGATACTTCACCAGGAAGATATGTAGATGGCAAAAAAGTATATAAATAGATGTTCAACATCATTTACCTTTGGAGAAGTATAAATTAAAACCATAAGATACTACCACATGCGTATTTGTGTGGCTAAAAAATTATTTGAATAAAAATTATGTATATCTGAAGTGTTTAACATGTTTTAAAATATATGTACATCATGAAATGACTACTATAGTCAAGCAAATTAACATATCCATATCCTTACATAAGTATCATTTTGTGTGTGTTTGGTGAGAGCACCTGAAATCTATCTTAGTAAATTTCCAGTATATAATATAATAATTTAATAAATAATATATAAAATATAAAAATAAAATAATGTAGTACATTAGATCACTAGACATATGCAGTGTAAATAAATTCAGCTTTGTACTCTTTAACCACCATCTCCTGTTTTCTCCACATCCCCATCCCTGGCGATCCTCTTTCTACTTATGTCTCTATGTATTTGACTTCTTTAGATTTTTCATGTAAGTGTTATTGTGTAATATATTTCTCTCTGTGTTTGGCTTATTTCACTTAGCAAAGTGTCCTCCAGATTCATGGTGTCACAAACAACAGGATTTCCTTTTTTAAGGCTAGACAATATTCCATTGTTTGTGTGCGAGTGTGTATCACAATTTCTTTATCCAAGGATGGCTAAAGTTTTTTTTTTTAGATTTTATTTATTGATTTGACNTTGACAGAGAGAGATCACAAGTAGGCAGAGAGGCAGGCAAAGGGAGAGGGGGAAGCAGGCTCCCTGCTGAGTAGAGCCCCATGCGGGGCTTGATCCCAGGACCCTGGGATCATGACCTGAGCCAAAAGCAGAGGCTTAACCCACTGAGCCACCAAGGTGCCCCAAGTTTTTTTTGATAAGAGAAATTGATAATATGAAATGCTGGTGAGAATACAGAGCAATAAAAATGCTTATGCATTGCTCTTTTTATTTTTTTTTAAATTTTTTTATTATTATTTGTCCCAGGGGTACAGGTCTATGAATCATCAGGCTCACACCTTTCACAGCATTCACCAAAGCACAAACCCTCCCCAATGTCCATAACCCGTCCACCCTATCCCTACCCTCCCACCCCCCAGTAACCCTCAGTTTGTTTTGGGAGATTAGGAGTCTCTTATGGTTTGTCTCCTTCCCAATCCCATCTTGTTTCATTATTTTCCCCTCCCTACCCCGCACAACCCCCCACCTTGCCCCTCAAATTCCTCATATCAGAGAGATCATATGATAATTGTCTTTCTCTGATTGACTTATTTTGCTCAGCATAATACCCTCTAGTCCCATCCATGTCATTGCAAATGGCAAGATTTC
>LNAC01001325.1:0-67293 GCA_002007465.1 Ailurus styani | reverse complement strand
TTGTGTCTTTAGGATAAATACCCAGTAGTGCGATTGCTGGGTCATAGGATAGCTCTATTTTCAACTTTTTGAGGAACCTCCATACTGTTTTCCAGAGTGGCTGCACCAGCTTGCATTCCCACCAACAGTGTAGGAGGGTTCCCCTTTCTCCGCAACCTCGCCAACATCTGTCATTTCCTGACTTATTGATTTTAGCCATTCTGACTGGTGTGAGGTGGTATCTCACTGTGGTTTTGATATGCATTGCTTTTAGAAAGCAAAATGGTATAACCACTTTGGAAAACATTTTGGCATCTTCTTCTAAGATTAAATATATATTCACCATATGACCCACCAATCCTATTTCTGGGTATTTACTTAATGAAATGAAAATACAAATTATTATAACAGCAGTATCCATAATTGCAAAAAAATGGGAAACAGCCATGATGCCCTTCAACAAGGAAATGAATAAGCATACCATTGTGAATGCAGAGAATGGCACAGTATTCAACAATAAAAAGAAAAAAAACACCTTGTGATTTGTGCAACAACATGGATGACTCTTAGGTATATTTTTTCTGAATGAAATAAATGAGACTCCTAAGAAAATTTGTATTATGATTCCATTTATATGACATTCTAGAAGTGGCAAAACTGGGAGCAGAAAACAGAGTTATAACAGTTTCACCTTATGTTGACCTTTTGGCCTACCTCTTGTCTCACTCAGCCTCGAGAATTTGGATCTTGCATATGACCAGATCTCAGAGCCTAACACTGAGGGCACCTATTCTGTTCTGAGCTAGTCTCTTGAAGATACACTTGCCTCCTATAGTCATCTAGGCTTATATATACCCTTCAGACACACACCCTAGCTAACCTTACTCTACTTATTCCTTAACTTCCTATTCTAGGAAAGACATAAAACCATTTTTATAATATATTTTTTATAAAGGCCAGCATCTGGCCTTTTCAGTATTACCATAATCATTCTCCTTTGGCATAGAATACATTCTTCACAAGAATAGTACAAGCAGTAGACCTGTAAAATCTCAAACAGGAGGAAAAATATCAAAGAAAAGACCAAGTGCAAACTAATAAAGCATAAAACACTTGCACTGTAAAAAACTGGAGAAGTATCATTAGTGTTGCACATTATTGGAAGAGTAATTATCCCCAAGATGTTCAGGTAGTTGCTACATCTTGCCTGCAAAGAACTGACGTAATGTGATAGGGAAATAAAAGTGTCAGCCCTCACATGTTTGGGAGGATAAAGGTTTGAACATTAGATTAAACTAGCTATACAAACAAGTTCAATGACAGCGCAGTGAAAATCGGACCGTGTGGGTGTTTTAGGGTGTGTATGTGATGGGATCATTTTTATGCCTGTCACAGGTGACCTTGGACTGTTTCACTGGGAAGAGAGGAAGATTAAATTTGCCTCTCAGATGCTGCCATTAGTTGCTTTTCCAAAGTGAAAAAGGCACAGAGACTGTGTATGTGCCTGAGAGGCTTACTTATTGGAGTGATGCTCTAGTTGCACTAATGTCATATAGGATGTAGAGGATTCTCAACAGTTGTACGGATGTTGAAACATCCTCTGACTAGCTCATCAGAGGGCTTGCCAGGTCTTTGACTTTAAAGATAGTCTTGGTAATGAAATTAGACTCCCCAAGACCAGTGTCATCCAAACCACTCATACAGCAACTAGGGCATGAGCAGGTAGTTCTCATGGGCTGATTCGATGGCATAATAATGCACTGGAGCTTATGACATACTCTCATTTAAATTTGATTGTATTCGGGCATCTGGGTGTCTCAGTCAGTTAAGTGTCTGCCTTCAGCTCAGGTCATGATCCCAGGGCCCGGGGATGAAACCCCGCATTGGGGTCTCTGCTCAGCGGAAAGCCTGCTTCTCTCTCTCCCTCTGCTTCTCCCCCAGCTTGTGTTCTCTCTATCAAATAAATAAATAAATAAATGAAATTGCTGTCAAATAAATAAATATCTTTAAAAATTAAATTTTATTGTATTATAATGTCTTTTAAAGAAAAAAAACCCCTAAATTCTGAAGATAGTCACACCCTAGTTTTTCCCAATTCCTAAGCCATTTACTAATTGTAAATTAGGGAAGCAATTCTTCTGAGTTCTCCCTTAATGTAAGCCAATTGTTCACTAATTTCTACTGAACTAAAAATATCCCTATGTTACCAGGAAAAACAACCTTCTTTTCCTAAAGATACATGTCCATGGATCAAGGATCTCTGAATCCTATGTGTTCGCTTGGCTTATGATACTTTTGCCCTCCATATTGTTGGTTGGCACTAGAATAGGTCAAGTCCCAGGGAAATTTCAGAGAATCACATTTCATTATGTGGCTGTTTAGTGGTGGTGGCTTGTATACTATTGTTTTATAAATGAGGATAGTTTGCTTTGTCTTTAGGCTTGTTTTCCTCTTTGGAATCTTTGGGAATATGCCAAATAGAAATTATTAACATTTATATAAGGCCTTATGTCTTTTATGACACTTTCACATGTATTTTTTCCTTAGATTTTTCTAGTTATCATTAGGAAGTTTGATAGTATTTTTATTATATATAAGGAAACAAAGACTTCCAGAAATAATTTGTCCAGGATCACTTGGTCAGTAACAGTAGGGCCAGGATTTGAGCCCAGATCAACCCATCCCAAAGACTAAGCTCTATCCAGTATCCCAAGCTTTGGTACTAGATGGAGTTTGTTCTGTGTAAGGATAGAGGTTATGTCAAGTCTAAGCTATCTTGCCTACAAAATCATTTGATAACCAGAGATCTAAGTAATAAGTAAAAACCCATTTGGTGATGTTTGAACACAACAGAAAAAGTTGGTTGAAGGAAAGATGATGAATTCCACTTAGTACACATGGTTTAAGTAAGAGGAGATGTACAGGTGACATGGAATGTAGGGGTCTAGAACATTAGAGAGAAATCTTGGCTGGTGATAGGAATTTTGGAAGCCCTAGTTGTAGATGGTAATTAAAGCTCTTGGAATGGAAGAGACCTCTCTGAGGCTGTTGCTATAACTTGTATTATGATGTGAATAATGTTCAAGTGAAAGAAAAGTCAGTTCTGCTTACATTTAGCTTGTAGCTTTATAGCCATTAACATATTAGAGAAAAAACAAGGAACAGAATGCTGTAGTCTTGAAGTACTACCCAGTGAACAACAGCAAAAAATTTTTGCAGTTTGCTACATATTACATAGTGATAAAACATGACATTTAGACTTAAGCACTTTAAATAGTCCTTAGGGCTTTGTTCAGGGCACAGAACAGCTGTACGTGTAATTAAATAAAGCTAATTTAAATAAATTAGTTTAACCAGAAAATCACTCAAAGTTTGCATTCATAAAGTTTTTTATGTAAGTTGTCGGTGCTATTTCTTCAATTTTTATTTTAGAAAATGATGGGCTCTGGGATAAGGAATACATTTTAAAGCTGTAAAAATAGAAAATTTTTTCCTCACATTTCATATTGAAAGTATAATTTTACTGATATTTTACACAGATGAATTAGAAGAGAATGTTTGCAACATAATTGTTATTGAAGGCACCAAGAAAGACAGTGAAGTAGAATGAAAAATATGCTTCTTTTCGTTTCTTTTACTGCAATCATTTTAAGCACAACACATGCATCTGGGAAATATTACTTTTATTTTTTGTAGAAGCTACCATCTGAACACACTGTCACATCAGTATTTATATGAGGATCTATATTCAAGAAATTGGTCAGTTGTATTTGTTCCTGGACTTGAAAAGGGGGATGTTCCTTTATCAAAGCTAAGAATTTTTAGAGTAAAAATGAGCATATAACTAGCTTTAATGTTCCTGACTGCTAGACTGTTACAATGTAATCATCATGGGCTATGAAACTGTTTTCATCAAAAAGCTGTAAGGACCGTTTCTGGGAACCAAGGTGAATTAGGGTTTGACCTTTTTTAATATTGTCTTTCTCAACACTCTCTTTCATAGATACTTTTTTTCAGGTTTCAGGAATAAAGTTCATTGATCCCATTTTTAGAGATCAGGCATAGAGGTAAACAGAAGGCTCTGTGATTTATGAGCAAACCTGCTGATAGTTCCTTAGAGAGGTAAAACATTCACAGATTGAGAACTGTTGGAGGTACCAGGGATTCAAACATTTCAGGGAAACAGCTCCACTCAGTCCCCATTTTTGAAATGACAGTAGCTTCAAGTTGAAATTTATTAGAAGCCAATATAAAGATATCCAATGTCTAGCCAATCCATAATAAATTTTTTTCCTTTCCTCATGTATGATTAATCACCTCATTTTGTCTCATTTCTTCTTTGGATGTTCTTAGCGCAAGTATTTAAAAAATGCACTTACATCAAAGATGGAGAGAGGCTTTGGGCTATTTAACTTAATCCTGTCCTAGAATCAATGGTCAGGGGAAACAGAAGGGTTTTAAGAAAAAACTTATAGAACAGTAGAATTGGCTATCATCTGCTTTCAGTATGATTTCATAGCAGCCATGCAAAAAGAAAATATATGTTGGTACATCTTTGTTAGGCATTAAGTGTCATGGATACAAAATAAAGCAAATGCAATAATTACAGTACAACACATTAATCAAAACCACTTTTTATATACAGGTCTTTCAAATTAGACTTTACCGAAAGTATTTTATAGAAGATATATCACATTTCCTGAAGAATTATATGCTGGTATGTCACAGACTTAGATGTTTCACTTGTTTTTAAAAAGCATATATAAATATTTATATATACTATTTTTTTAAGATTTTATTTATTTATTTGACTGAGAGAGAGATTAAAAGTAGGCAGAGAGGCAGGCAGAGAGAGGACAAAGCAGGCTCTCTGCTGAGCAGGGAGCCTGATGCAAGCTCGATCCTAGGACCCTGAGATCATGACCTGAGCCGAAGGCAGAGGCTTTAACCCACTGAGCCACCCAGGTTCCCATTATAAATAAATAAATAAATAAATAAATAAATAAATAAATATGACTTTAACCCTGAGCATTTAATTTTTATTAAATAAAGATGTTTTGCAAAGCTTAGAATTATTTGCTTAGTTCTGCTTCTTTTTAAAATCAGAACATAAAACAGCAGTACTTTGCTACTCTCTTCAAATTCCTCTCAATTATGAATGGAAATCTTATTTATTTTTTCCCTTAAAATGATTCCAGCATTCTAATTCTCTCCTAACTTGTGATTGCTCACAAAACCAGAAAGCAAGGAATATATATATATATATTTTTTATCCACACCCCTTTGTGCTCAGAGCTAATTTTGTTTTCCCAGTGTTGTTTGGATCAAGTGCTTCTGGTAAAATGTACTTATGGAATCAAACTGTTTACTATTGACTGTGAGAAATAGGTAATAATTATTTCACATTCCCAGTTTGAAGATATTTGAGCTTATACTTTATTGGGTGTTTTCAGCTTAGTGTTCATTCTTTAGTTTGCATGTAATAAAGCCTGTGGTTGTGATCTCCCTGGGAACTGGTTCTATAACTCATAGATATAATGCTTTTGGGAGATTTAATGACAGTTTTATTAATTATCTACAAACTACCCATATGTCATGATGAAGAGACCAATAAGCTTCAAAGTCAGTGCTTGAAAGTTTTTTAAATAGTGTAATCAGTGCACAAATTCCAACTACAATCATTTACATCTAAGATGTGTGCATTTCTTCCTTTCTGTAAATGCCAAGTATTTTTAGAAGCACATATGTACTCTGGTCAACATTTTTAAAATTTCATTTAATTTGGAAGCAAACTATTTCTTTTTATAACTAGAAAATGATACTCTTAATGTAATTTAAGTTGTTTTATCATAATTGCACTAAAAACCAAACTGTACTTAAACTAGTGTGCCTCATATAAATAGCTTAGTTGATTAAATCCTATTGGGACAAAGTTGTGGTCTTGATATATAATTCAAAGAGCTTTGCATTAAGAAAAATATTTACCACAAGAATTTCATTTCCAAGAATAATAATAAGAAATACCTTGCTCAATCCCCCACAGGTCAAAAACTGAACAATTATGGATAAAGTTTTTTATAGTCTTAAATTCACTGAAAAGTGGGCAAGAAAATAAATTCCCAGGTCAAAAAAATCTGGGGAGTAGTTGGGGCCCTTCCCTGTGCTACCTTTTGCCTGATGGCCCTCTGCCTAAGATGACTGGTAATATACTTTTCCAGAACTCCAGTGGCACAGGACACAGAAAACAAAGCGCAAGGACTACCAAAAGCAAAAAGTCTAATATATCTTCCTATTTGGAAGCTGGGTTACCCCACCCAAAGGCATTGTAATATTTAACCAGAAATATCTCCATCCCCTGCAAGAATTCTCACAAAGGATAAACTTACCTCTAACCAGGTGCTAGGTAGAAGGTGGGAAGAGTGACGACTGATCACTTAGAATCAAAGGATGGCTATTAAGAAAGTTTACAGCTGAAATTCACGTAACTTTGGGTGCCAATGAATCTTTTTTTTTTTTAGATTATTTATTTATTTGACAGAGAGAGAGATTATAAGTAGGCAGAGAGGCAGCCAGAGGAGGAAGCAGGCTCCCTGCTGAGCAGGCAGCCTGATGCAGGGCTGGATCCCAGGACCCTGGACCATGACCTGAGCCAAAGGCAGAGGCTTTAACCCATTGAGCCACCCAGGCGCCCCAGATGTCAATGAATCTTAAGGCAAATGTAATTTAAAGTTGTCTTGGACAGTAATGGCCAGAGCCATCTAGAAAAACCAAATGCAAATTCTCTCTAAAGGGATTTATCTTCATTCCAGGAAATGCTATTGCTTATCCAGAGTGCACTAGTACATTCATATATTCATATGGAGTTTGTTTTGTTTTGTTTTACAGTTGGTGTTGATTTTAAATGAGCCAGAATCTTTTTTTAAGTTTTTATTTAAATTCCAGTTAACATGCAGTGTAATACTAGTTTCAGATATACAATATAGTGATTCAGCACTTGAGCCAGCATCTCTTTAGATTACTGGATATCCATGACATACCAGTTTTTATTTTTATTTTTTTTTATTTTTATTTTTATTTTTTTTAAAGATTTTATTTATTCATTTGACACAGAGAGAGAGAGAGATTACAAGTAGGCAGAGAGGCAGGCAGAGAGAAAGGAGAGAGGAGAAAGCAGGCTCCCTGCTGAGCAGAGAGCCCGATGTGGGCCTCGATCCCAGGACCCTGGGATCATGACCTGAGCCGAAGGCAGCGGCTTTAACCCACTGAGCCACCCAGGCGCCCGACATACCAGTTTTTAAATATTTTTAATATCAACCCTATTGGAACTGTCATCAGTTTTGATTTCATAATGTTCACCTATCTCATAGAAGTTGTTAGATTTGATTATAATTCTGACCTCAACCTAAAAGAATTGCTAAAAAGAAAATTCCAAGGAAATTGAGCAGCTCATATTAGTAATATTAACAACAACCACCACCACCACAAACACAAATAGAGACAAGATTTTCATAAAAGAGAAATGGCAGAACCAAGAAGCGGACTAAATCTGCAAGTACTTCAGATACTGTAATATCAAACCTTATCATGAAAAAAACAATGTTAAATATGTGTCCAAAACAAAAGGAAAGCTTGGCAATATATATGGGGGTGGGGGTGAAAACTATCAAGAATGACCACAGAGAATTTGAAAAAGAACCAAAAAGAAGTGAAAAATTTATTCCTTGAAATTAAGAAATACATGAATGATTTAATAATCACAGCAAAAGGGAAATTAGAAGGCTGGAAGTTAGATTTGAAGAAATCAACCAGAATTCAGCAGAGATTGAAAGAAATTGAAAATATGAAAGAGATATGAGTGAGAGAGGGAAGAAAGATTAAGAAATATAAATTTTGTTCACTAAAGAGATTTAAAAATTCAAATAAAAAATTCAAATGATGCTGGCAATATTTGTCAAGAAAAAAGGCAAAGATAAATAGTAAAGGAAAAGAAAAACATTAACTATGGGTTCTTCAGATGTTTTAAAAGGTAATAAGTTAATATTATGGACAGTTTTATGCCAAGTATGTGAAAACAGTTGAAATAGATTCATTATTAATATATAACATATAAACAGGCTTAAGAAGAAATGAAAGAAAGTGAGACGATGGCCAAATGTCTTACATAAAGGGATGTTCATTGCAAATGTCTTATTTTGAAGTTCTACCAAATATTCAAGAATATATAATTTCAATTTTAAGTAATCTATTCCAGACTATAAAGAAAATGGTACTCCTTGCTCCTTCTGTGAAGCTAGAATAACCATAACTCCAAAATCTTATAATGACAAGGTGAAAAGACCACCCCAAAATGTGGGTGGCATAGAAATATATAAATAATTACTACAAATCATTCAGCAAAATGTAAATAATCTAATATGAAAATGGGCCATATTATGATTGCCCCACAGAGAGCAGAATCCAACATTTCCCCCAGTCTAAAGTGGTTCAGATGTCAATACTGATGACGCCATGTATGCACTAAGGGGAATAAAGTGATTTATATCTCATGTATTGAAGCTTTTGGGGGAAAGTAGAGTAGTCATCCAGTGCAGTCTGAAAATGGCTTGTGTTTTTATTGTCATTAGGAGGTGGGTTGGGGTGACTGTTCCCTTATGGAAGCCAGGATTTTGAGGGTCTAAATTTCTCAAAGTGCAGAAAGAATGATTGCTTGGGCTTTCTTACCTAAATGTGAGGCAGAAGGGGAAAAGAGAGAGATGAGGCTTGAAACCTGCCCTCTCTCAGACATTGAAAATGGAGTCAGACTGTGGATTGCATAGACAAAATACATAAACAGGTACTTTACAAAGAGAAACCTGAATGCCAACAATAAGGGGAAATATTCTCAACCTGATTAGTTATGATAGTACAAATTAAACCGCGAAGAATCAAGGACACATGACATCACCAAAGGTCATAATAGTCTTCTAATAACTGAAACTAAAGAAACAGAGATCTGAAATTTACCCAGTAAGGAATTCAAAACAGCCATTTTGAGGAAACAAAATGAGCTACAAGGAAACACAGACAATTCAGTGAAATCAAGAAAACAATACACAAACAAAAGGAGAAACTTAACAAAGAAGTAAAACTCATTAAAAAGGAAGCAAACAAAAATTCTGGAGATGAAGAATTCAGTGAATAAAATGGAGAAAGTAATACAAAGCATCAATGGCAGAATAGATTAAACAAAAGACAGAGTCACTGAGTTTTAGAGAATAGAAACTCTGAAATAAATCAAAGGAGAACAAAGAAAAAATAATGAAAATGAATGAAGTAAGTCTATGTGATCTGTGGGAAACCACCTAAAGAATAAAAATCAGAATCATTGGAGTCCCAGAAAGAGAAAACAGAAAGAAGGGGATGATGCTTATTTAAAGAAATAATGGCTAAGAATTTCCCAAACCTACATACCATGCATATTTTCAGAATACAATGCATTGAAACTTGAAATCAACCACAAGAAAAAATTTGGACAGATCCCAAATAAATGGACATTAAAGACCACCCCACTAAAGAATGGATGGGTTAGCCAGGAAATTAAGAAATAAGTCTAAAAAAATACATGGAAGCAAATGAAAATGAGAACACAACAGTCCAAAACCTTTGGGTTACAAAACAAAGACAATCCTAAGACGGAAGTATGTTGCAATACATGCCTATCTCAAGAAGTGAGAGAAGTCTCAAATACACAATTTATTTTTTTTTACTATTTGCCCCAGAGGTACAGGTCTGTGAATCATCAGGATTACACCTTTCACAGCATTCACCATAGCACAGACCCTCCCCAATGTCCATAACCCATCCACCCTATCCCTATCCTCCCACCCCCCAGTAACCCTCAGTTTGTTTCATGAGATTAAGAGTCTCTTATAGTTTGTCTCCTTCCCAATCCCATCTTGTTTCATTTTTTCCCTCCCTACCCCCCATGACCACTCACCCTCCCCCTCAAGTTCCTCATATCAGAGAGAGCATATGATAATTGTCTTTCTCAGATTGACTTATCAAATACACAATCTAACCTTACACCTAAAGAATCTAGAAAAGGAATAGCAAATAAAGCCTAAAGCCATCAAAAGAAGGGAAATAAAGATTAGAGCAGAAATAAATGATCTAGAAACATACAAAAACAGAACAGATTAAGAGTTGGTTCTTTGAAAAAATTAATAAAATTGATAACCCCCTACCCAGACTTATCAAAAGAAAAAGAGAAAGAACAAAAACAGATAAAATTGTGGAGAGATGACAAACACCACCACAGAAATACAAAAATTATAAGAAAATATTGTGAAAAATTGTATGCCAACAAACTAGGCAACCTGAAATAAATGGACAAATTTCTAGAAACTTACAAACTATCAAAACTGAAACAAAGAACTAGAAGATTTGAGCAGACACATCCAGGAAAGAAATTGAATCTGTAATTGAAAATCTCCCAACAAATGAAAGTCCAGGGCCAGAAGGCTTTCCAGGGGAATTCTACCAGACATTTAAAGATGAGTTAATACCTATATTTCTCAAACTTCCAAAAAATAAAAATGGAAGGGGGAAAAAAGATGAATAAATCCCTGATGAACATGGATGCAAAAAATCTCAATAAAATACCAGCAGATCAAATTCAATAGTACCTCAAAATAATTATACACTACGATTAAGTGGGATTTATTCCAGTGCTGCAGGGTGATTCAATATTTGCAAATCAATCAATATGATATACCACATTAATAAAAGAAAGGATAAGAAGCATATGATCCTGTCAATAGATGCAGAAAAAGCATCTGACAAAATAAAATATCCTTTCTTGATAAAAACCCTCAACAAAGTAGATTGAAAATCATAAAGGCCATATACAAGAAACCCTCAGCTAATACCATCCTCAAGAGGGAAAAACTGAGAATCTGTCACCTATGGTCAGGAACAAGACAAGGATGTTCACTCTCACCATTGCTATTTAACATAGTACTGGAAGTCCTAAACTCAGCAATCAGACAACAAAAAGAAAAAAAGTATCCGAATTGGCAAGGAAATATTCACTATTTGCAGACGACATGATACTCTATGAAGAAACCCCAAAAGACTATACCAAAAAATTTCTAAAGCTAATACATAAATTCAGAAAAGTTGCAGGACATAAAATCAATGTGCAAAAATCTGTTGCATTTCTATACACCAATAATGAAGCAGCAGAAAAAGAAATCAATGAATTGATCCCATTTGCAATTGCTCCAACAACAGTAAGATATCTAGGAATAAACCTAACCAAAGAAATAAAAAGTCTGTACTCCAAAAACTACAAAACCCTTATGGAAGAGATGGAAGATCACACAAAGAAATGGAAAAACATCCCATGCTCGTGGATTGGAAGAACAAATATTGTTAAAATGTCTGTACTACCCAAAGCAATCTATACATTTAACGTGGTCCCTATCAAAATACCACCAGCATTTCTCACAGAGCTACAACAATCTTAAAATTTGTATGGTGACTAACATAACATAATAAAAAAATATTTGTATGGAACCACAAAAGACCCCAAATAGCCAAAGCAATTCTGAAAAAGAAAAACCTGGAGGCATCACAGTTCTAAATGTCAAGCTATATCACAAAGCTGTAATCATCAAGACAGTATGGTACTGCACAAAACAGACACATAGATCAATGGAACAGAATAGAGAACCCAGAAATGGACCCACAACTATATATGGCTAACTAATCTTCAACAAAGCAGGAAAGAATAGCCAATAGAAAAAGTATACAGTCTCTTCAACAAATGATATTGGGGAAACTGAACAGCAACATAAAGAAGAAAGGAGCTGGACCACTTTCTTACACTATATGCAAAAGTAAATTCAAATGGATTTTGGTGAGACAGGAAACCATCAAAATCCTGGAGGAGAACACAGGCAAAAACCTCTTTGACATAAACTCTAGCAACATCTTACTAGGCATGTTGCCAGATGCAAGGGAAACAAAAGCAAAAATGAAATATTGGGACTTCTTCAAGATAAAAAGCTTCTGCACAGTGAAGGACACAATCAAGAAAACTAAAAGGCAACCTACAGAATGTGCAAAGATATTTGCAAATGACATATCTAATAAAGGGTTAGTATCAAAAATCTATAAAGAACTTACCAAACTCAAAACCCAAAAAACAAATAACCAGTTAAAAAATGGAAGAAGAGTTGTTGATTTTAGCCATTCTGACTAGCGTGAGGTGGTATCTTACTGTGGTTTTGATTTGTATATCCCTGATGCTGGGTGATGTTGAGCACTTTCTCCTGTGTCTGTTGGCCGTTTGGATGTCTTCTTTGCAGAAATGTCTGTTCATGTCTTCTGCCCATTTCGTGACTGGGTTATTTGTTCAATGGGTGTTGAGTTTGTTAAGTTCTTTATAGATTTTGGATATAAGCCCTTTATCTGATATGTCATTTGCAAGTATCTTCTCCCATTCTGGCAGTTATCTTTTGGTTTCATTGACTGTTTCTTTTGCTGTGCAAAAGCTTTTAATCTTGATGAAGCCCCAGTAGTTCATTTTTGACCTTGCTTCCCTTGTCTTTGATGATGTTCCTAAGAAGAAGTTACTGCAGCTGAGGTCAAAGAGGCTTTTGCCTGTGTTCTCCTCAAGGATTTTGATGTATTCCTTTCTCACATTGAGGTCTTTCATCCATTTTGAGTCTATTTTTGTGTGTGGTATAAGAAAATGATCCAGTTTCATTTTTCTGCATGTGGCTGTCCAGTTTTCCCAACACCATTTGTTGAAGAGACTGTCTTTTTCCCATTGGACATTCTTTCCTGCTTTGTTGAAGATTAGTTGACCATAGAGTTGAGGGTCCATTTCTGGGCTCTGTATTCTGTTCCACTGATCTATGTGTCTGTTTTTGCACCAGTACCATACTGTCTTGATGATGACAGCTTTGTAATAGAGCTTGAAGTCTGGAACTGTGATGCCACCAACTTTGGCTTTCTTTTTCAACATTCCTTTGGCTATTCAGGGTCTTTTCTGGTTCCATATAAATTTTAGGATTATTTGTTCCATGTCTTTGAAATAAATGGCTGGTATTTTGATGGGGATTGCATTAAATGTGTAGATTGCTCTAGGTAGCATAGATATTTTCACAATATTTGTTCTTCCCATCCATGAGCATGGAATGTTTTTCCACTTCTTTGTGTCTTCTTCAATTTCTTTCATGAGTACTTTATAGTTTTCTGAATACAGATTCTTTGCCTTTTTGATTAGGTTTATTCCTAGGTATCTTATGGTTTTGGGTGCAATTGTAAATGGGAGAGACTCCTTAATTTCTCTTTCTTCTATTTTGTTATTGATATATAGAAATGCAACTGATTTCTGTGCATTGATTTTATATCCTGACACTTGACTGAATTCCTGTATGAGTTCTAGCAGTTTTGGAATGGAGTCCTTTGGGTTTTCCACATAAAGTATCATATCATCTGCAAAGAGTGAGAGTTTGACTTCTTCCTTGCTGATTTGGATGCCTTTTATTTCTTTTTGTTGTCTGATTGCTGAGGCTAGGACTTCCAGTACTGTGTCGAATAGCAGTGGTGATAGCAGATAGCCCTGCCATGTTCCTGACCTTAAGGGAAAGGCTCTCAGTTTTTCTCCATTGAGAATAATATTTGCTGTGTATTTTTCATAGGTGGCTTTGATGATATGGAGATATGTACTCTCTATGCCTACACTGTGAAGAGTTTTGATCAAGAAAGGGTGCTGTACTTTGTCAAATGCTTTTTCAGCATCTATTGAGAGGATCATATGGATCTTGTTCTTTCTCTTATTATTGTCCTGTATCACATTGTTTGATTTGCGAATGTTAAACCAACCTTGCATCCCAGGAATAAATCCCACTTGGTCGTGGTGAATAATTCTTTTAAAGTGCTGTTGAATCCTATTGGCTAGTATTTTGTTGAGGATTTTTGCATCCATGTTCATCAAGGATATTGGTCTGTAATTCTCCTTTTTGATGGGGTTTTCCCTGGGTTTGAGATCAAGGTAATGCTGGCCTCATAAAATGAGTTTGGAAGTTTTCCTTCCATTTCTATTTTTCAGAACAGTTTCAGGAGAATAGGTATTAATTCTTCTTTAAATGTTTGATAGAATTCCCCTGGGAAGCTGTCTGGCCCTGGGCTCTTTGTTGGGAGATTTTTGATGACTACTTCAATCTCCTTATTGGTTATGAGTCTATGCAGGTTTTCAATTTCTTCCTGGTTCAGTTTTGGTAGTTTATATTTCTCTAGGACTGTGTCCATTTCTTCCAGATCGTCAAATTTGCTGGTGTAGAGTTGCTCATAATATGTTCTTATGATTGTTTGTATTTCTTTGGTGTTGGTTGTGATCCCTCCTCTTTCATTCATGATTTTATTTGAGTCCTTTCTCTTTTCTTTTGGATAAGTCTGGCCAGGGGCTTATGAATATCAGAGGATTTCTAAGCATAAACTTTATCGGCCAGAAGAGAGTGGGACGTGGCCCTTTCATAAGCGTATATTCAAGTGCTAAAAGAAAACAATTGCCAAAAAGGATACTATGTAGGGCAAAGTTTTCCTTCAGAAAGACTTTCCCATATTAATGAAAGGTGAGTGAGTTTGTGGCCACTATACCTGCCTTACAAGAAATGCTGAAAGGAATTTTTTTAAGCTGAAATGAAAATACACTAATCAGTAACATGAACAGATACAATGCACTGGTCAAAATAAACATATGTCAGATTCAGAAAAGTCTAATTCTGTAATATGGTGTGTTAATTGATTATATTAATATTAAAATGTAGAGCTATAATTTCTCAACAAATACACAATATAAAAAGAGGTAACTTGTGACATTAAAAAATAAGAGTAAAAGGATGGATATTTTTTATACCCATTTAAGTTTTTATCATCATAAAGTGGATTATTAACATCTATGAGATGTTTTAGGTAAGCTTCATGGTTACTTCAAAGCAAAAATCTAGGTGGATTCCCAAAAGATAAAGAAAGGGATTCAAAGCATACAGCTATGGAAAAACATCATTCACAAAGGTAGGCAGCAAGGAAGTAAAAAAGAACCCTGGAAATACAAAACAATTAGACAGTAATTAATGAGATGATATTAGTAAGTCCTTACATGTCTAAAATTACTCTAAATTACTCTATGAATTGAATTTCCAGTTAAAAGGAACAGAGTAGCTGGCTGGATAAAAAATAAGGCCCACATATTTACTGCCTACAAGAGCCGGACTTCAGCTTTAAGGATGTACATATGTTCAAAGTGAAGGAATGAAAAAAGATACTCCATACAAGTGGGAACCAAAAGAAAGTACAGGTAACTATGCTTCTGTCAGACAAAATAGACAGTAAGCCAAAATAGTAACAAGAGAAAAAAGTCATTATGTACTAAGGGGTCAACTCATCAAGAAGATAAAACAATTGATATACATGCTCAACACTGGAACACCTGAATATATTAAGCAACTACTAACATATCTGCAGGAAAAATAACAACAGTACAATAATAGTAGGGAATTTCAACACCCTACTTTCCATAGTGGGTAGATCATTCAGACAAACCTCAACAAGGAAACATTAGACCTGAACCATACTTTATTTTTTTTTAAGATTTTTATTTATTTATTTCACAGAGGGAGAGAGATCACAAGGAGGCAGAGAGGCAGGCAGAGAGAGAGAGAGGGGGAAGCAGGCTTCCTGCTGAGCAGGGAGCCCTATGCGGGCCTCGATCCCAGGACCCTGAGACCATGACCTGAGCTGAAAGCAGAGGCTTTAACCCACTGAGCCACCCAGGCGCCCCTGAACCATACTTTAGATCAAATATAAATATATAACATTCCACTCAACAGCAACAGAGTACGCATTCTTCTCAAGAGCACACAAAATATATCCAAAGTAAAGCATATAATGGGTCACAAAAAAATCTAAGCAAACTTACCATCTTTTTGACCACAGTATTAAGAAACTAGGAATCAACAAAAAGAAGGAAACTGAAACATTTACAAACATGTGAAAATAAACAACACTCCTGCACAACCAATGTGTCTAAGAAGAAATCTAAAGGGAAATAGAAAAATATCCTGAAACAAATGAAAATGAAAACACAACAGACCAAAACCTATCAGATATTGCAAAAACACTTCTGGGAGAAAAGTTTAAGTAATAAATGCATGTATTAAGAAAAAAGATAATAACCCAATACCTCAGGTACTAGAAGAAGGGACAAACTAAACTCAAAATTAGCATAAGGAAAGAAATAACAAGGATCAGAGTAGAAATAAATGAAATAGAGACCATATAAACAATAGAAAAGATCAACAAAACTAGGAGATATATTTTTAAAATATAAACAAAATTAACAAACTTTAAGGAAAAAATAAGGCAAATCAGAAATGAAAAGGAGATATTACAACTGATATCACAGAAATACATAGGATCATAAGAAGCTACTATAAACATTTAAATGCCAACAAATTGAGTAACCCTGAAGAAATGGATAAATTCCTAGAAACATACAACTTTCCAAGACTGAACCAAGAAGATAAAATTTTAAACAATCCAATAAAGAATAAGGAGATCAATTCAGTTTGGAGTAGAATGGTTGTTTCCAGGAGCTAGGGCTGGTGGTAGAGGAATTGGGAGATGTCAGTAACAGGGTACACACTTGGAATAAATAAGTTCTGGAAATCTAGTGTACAGCATGATGGTTATAGTCAGCAGTACTGTATTGAATAAATCAAAATTGCTAGGATATTAGACTTTAAGTGTTCTTATCAGAAAAAAGAAATGATTATGTGGGCTGTGACAAAGATGTTAGCTAAAGCTATGATAATAATCATATTGCAATGTATTAATGTATCAAATCAAAAGGCTGTTTACCTCGAACTTATATGATGTTTTATGCCAACTATATCTCAAAAAATACCAGATATGCAGATTTGATCTATTTCTGAGTTCTCTGTTCCATTGATCTATATATGTATTTTCCACCAGTTTTATTGCATGAGTTGTAGTTGGTGTTTTGAGGAATTAGTTCATTTCATGAAAATGTGTGTTGTATTCCCTCATTGCCCTCTTAATGAGGGTAGAGTCATTAGTGATATAGTTCATTTCATTTCTGATATTGGTTGTTAGTGTCTTCTCACTTTTTGTTGTGTGTCTGGCTAGATGTTCATCAATGTTTTTGATCTCATCAAATAAACAATTTTTTAGTTCATGATTTTCTCTGTTGTTTTGATGTTTTCATATGATCTGTTATATTTATTATTTCGTTCCTTCTTGATTTGGGTTAGTGATGAGATTTCTAATTATTGATATGGATTTTTTTGTCTTTTCTAATGTAAGCATGTAGTGCTATAAATATTCTCTCATTACTGCTTTCTCTGTGTTCTACAAATTTTGATGTTACAACTTTATTTTATTTTTATTCAATTCAAAGTAATTTTTTTTTTACTTCCCTTGAGACTTTCAGAAGCTTGATGTTTAGTTCCCATGTATTTGGAGGTTTTCCTATTATCTTTGTTACTGACTTCTAATTGATTTCATTGTAGTCATGTGATTTTAATTATTTAAAATTGTTGAGTTATGTTTTATGGGCCAAGATATTCTGCTATTGTTAGATGCAGTGTCTAATCATGTCTATCAGAGTCTTCTGGTTGATGTTGTCGTTGGGTTCTTCCACATCCTTTTAATTTTTTATCTGTTGTTGAGGGATGATTGTTAGTGTCTCAAACTATAACTGTGGACTTCTCTATTTCCTCTTTCATTTTTATTAGTTTTTTCTTCATATATTTTCAACTTTATTGTTTGATGTATACACATTCAGGATTGCTATGTCTTTTTAGGAGAATAACACTTTTATCATCATGTGATGTTCCTCTCTTTAGTAATTTTACATGCTTTGAAGTTAACTTTATCTGGTATTAATATAACCACTTCTTCTTTCCTTCGATTAATGTCTGCCTGATATCTTTTTCCATTCTTTACTATCAACTTGCCTATGTCATTGTATTTGATGAGTTTCTTGTGTACAACATATAGTTAGGTCATGTTTTTAAAGCCAACTGCCAATCTCTATCTCTTAATTAGTATAGTTAGATCATAGATATTTCATGTAATTATTGATATATTAGAGTTTAAATGTTTCTTATTTTCTTATTTTCTTTTTTTTTTCTTTTTTTTATTAAAGATTTTTATTTATTCATTTTGACACAGAGAGAGAGATTACAAGTAGGCAGAGAGGCAGGCAGAGAGAGAGGAGAGAGGAGGAAGCAGGCTCCCTGCTGAGCAGAGAGCCCGATGTGGGCCTCAATCCCAGGACCCTGGGATCATGACCTGAGCCGAAGGCAGCAGCTTTAACCCACTGAGCCACCCAGGCGCCCAAATGTTTCTTATTTTCTGTTTGTTCTTTTTCATTGTCTTTTCCCTTCTTGTGGATTACTTGCATATCTTTTAGAATTTCATTTTGACATTGTTTCTGGAGATTTTCTCTGATCCTTTCTTATCACTGAAGCATTTTTATGACAGCTGCTTTAAAATCTTTTTCAGATAATTCTACCCTCTCTATGTCTTATTTAAGTCTTTTGTTTTAGCTGACTTTTCTCTGACATTAGTAGTAAAGCAGACAATGGAGGGGCTGCCTTGTTACTGCTGAATGGGAGTAACTCTTGGTTTCTCATTTTATTGTGTTTACACCTTGGAGAAAGCCTCTTTGTTACTTCTGGTCTCTTTGTTTCCCTCCGCCATACCTTCCTAGCTGGAAGAAGTGGGAGTGTCTTGTTACTACCCCTCATGTGGCTTTCACCAACATAATGGGAAGAGGGAGGTCTTATTACTTTTGGATAATAGTAAAGTTCCTAAATCCCCAGTAGGCTACTTCTGATACCGCCTCAGCAGGAAGGTGATGGGGTATCTTGTTATTGCTGGGGGGTGAAGGGGGACAGAGCGCAAGCCCTCAACATGGTCTCCACTGATACCACATCAGCAGGATAGGAATGTGTGGTTCATTACCACCCAGTGAGAATGAAAGTGTTAAATCTGTACCTGGCCTCTTCTGACATCACCAAGCAAGGGGCTTTTTGTTGCCTCATTACACAGTCTGGCAAGGATGGGTGTGTAGGCTCCCATTTAATATTTGCTAGTAGGGGTCAGAAAAAAATCTGTGGTATTTGGAGTAGAACAATTATTTCTTAGACCTTTTCTGTCTTGCTAGGCTGTCCTTTTCCTGTCCTTTGGCTGGAGACAACAGGATTTTGCTGGAGTTTTTTTCTCCATCTTGTTGACATTTCTAGGTTCCCAGGTTCTTCAGTTCCAAGTCTGGGATATATGAATCAGAAAGAAAACCCAGAGGACTTGGTCTTTTTTTTNTTTTTTTTTTTTTTTTTTTTTTTTTTTTTTTTTTTTTTTTTTTTTGGTATTCAAGATCCCTAGCCATTCTACCTGCTTCTCTTCACCTCTAGAGTCCTCTTATATATGTTTTACATGAAATTTCAAGGGAAATTTCAAAGCAAAGAGGGGAAAATACATCTACTGTATCCTCCTTGAGGCAGAATTCTTCTGAGCCTTTTTACATATCCCCCCCATTTTTCCCCTCCTCTAAGAGTTTTTTTCTTTGTTGCTTATAGCTATATTTACCACACTTGTTCAAGCTTAAATGAGTTCATATGATTTCAGAGATTACTGACATGGCTTTATCTGGTTCCCCTTCTTTAAGTATTTCACTTTACTTACTATGGTGTACTAGAAAGTAAAACTTTGATTGATACTTTTAGGAAAGAGATAACAAGTGTTTACTTCCTTAGCCCTAAAATATCTAAGAATATCTTTCTATCTCCATCATATTTGTAGCACATGTCAATGTAGAATTCTTGGACATCCAATTTTCTCTCCAACTCTCTGAACAAAACTTCTCAATATTTCCTAATACCAATTTGATTATTACCTTAGGGTTACTTGTTTTATCTCCTTAGATACTTATAGAACTTTATTTTTAGGGCACCTGGGTGACTCAGTTGGTTAAGCGACTGCCTTTGGCAGTCATGATCCCAGAGTCCCAGGGTCGAGTCCCACATTGGGCTCCCAGCTCCATGGGGAGTCTGCTTTTCCCTCTGACCTTCTCCCCTCTCATGCTCTCTCTCACTTTCCCTCTCTCTCTGTCTCTCTCTCTCTCAAGTAAATAAAATCTTTAAAAAAAAAAACCTTATTTTTACTGTACAATTTTCACCACATAGTTAACATACGGGGCACTTTTTTTTTCTTGGTTGCATTTCTGTATGCTGATAATGAAATAACAGAGAAATTGTTTTAAAATTCTATTTATAATGGCACCAAAAATAATAAAATACTTAGGAATAAACTTAACCAAGGAAATGAAAGTCCTATATTCTAAACACTTATAAAACACTGATGAAGGAAATTGAGGATGACACAAATAAATGGAAAGACAGTCCATGCTTGTGGATTGGAAGTATCAATATTGTTAAAATGTTTATACTATACAAAGCAATCTGCAGATTCAATGCATTTCCTATAGAAATACCAACAGCATTTTTCATAGAACTAGAACAAAAAATTCTGAAATTTTACAGACACAAAAGACCCCACATAGCCAGAGCAATCTTGATAAAGAAGAACAAACCTGGAGATATCACAGTGCCAGATGTCAAGATACACTACAAAGCTATAGGATACACTACAAACAGTATGGTACTGGTACAAAAAAAAAAGAAAAAAGTGAAAAGAAAAAAAAAGACACATATATCAATGGAACAGAATTAGAGAGCCCAGAAACAAACCCATATTTATATGGTCAATTAATCTATCACAAGGAGGCAAGCATATACAATGAAGAAAGACACTCTTTTCAATATATGATGCTGGGGAAATTGCACAGCTACGTGCAAAAGAATGAAACCGGATAACTTTCTGACACTGTACACAAAAATAAAGTCAAAATGGATTAAAGACCTAAATGTGAAATGTGAGATGTGAAACCATAAAAATCCTAAAAGAGAACATAGACATTAATGGAGACGTTAATAGACATTAATAGAGACATTAATGTCTCTAACATCAGCTGCAACAACTTTTTTTCTAGATGTATCTCCTAAGACAAGGGAATCAAAAGCAAGAATAAACTATTGGGGACTACATCTACATAGTTTATATTTTTGATTCACGACTTTGATGACTTTCCCTGGTCTAGAAATTTGTTTTTAACTATGTAAGTGGTTATTTCATTTGGTCCTTCTGCACTAGTTTCTAAGCAAGTTTGTAAGTTGCAGTGGTTGCTTTGCAATTATCCCACTGGGATCTCCATCTGGTCTTTGGTCATACAGATTGTTTAGCTTTTCTTTCTCTAGTGTGTTTTGCAAAGATTTTTCTAGATTATATTGGTTTAGGTTTGCTGTCCATCTGGACATGAGCAGGGTCTTACATGGCTATGGCACAAAAGATATAAATTATATCAAAGTCCACCACAGAGAGATGAGACAGGTTCCACTTGTCTAGTAAGAATGAATATAAATTCCTCCTAATCTCACCATATTCAGCATGATGAAAACAGGTAAAATAATTTCTTGGTGAGGTTCGATTTTATAATTTCTACAAAACTGGAAGTTGAAAGTCTGCTACTTTAAAAGGTCTATGTCACTTCCTTGGTGGCCATTCAGAGTACATAAGACAATTTCCCTTCAACAGGCAGCTGCCAGGATATGAGGGATAGCTCAAAGAGGCTACATATTAAGAAAAGTTGCTGCTTTGACAAACCCAGTTGTCATGGAATTGGTGCAATATAAAGACATCCCAGAGTTGGGATCACACAGGAACCATCTAAATAATAAGAAATCTAGGGACAATAAATCCTGGTTCTTTTTTGTCTTCCTTGACATCTTCACATTTTCTATGGGCTGAGGACAAAGACCATGCCCCTGGACAAAGAAAAAGAGGAATGGGTCACCTTGTGCATTGAAATTGGGAGTCATTTTCAAGGGGCATCAAACTTCAGTTACTTAAGATGAATAAATTCTAGAGACCGGTGATACCGTATAGTGTCTACAGTTGAAAAGACTATATTACACACTTAAAAATCTGTCAACAAGGAATAGCTCATGTTAAGCATTTTCACCACACTAGAAAAAAAGAAAAGAAAATTACATGCAAGCAGAAGCCAGGAGTGGGGAGGCAGGGGTTGGCAGTGGTTTTGTGAATGCATTTGTAGCGTTGTTCACACATCACTAAAATCACCTAAATCTCTATGCCCTTTATTACTCTTTATTTCCCCCCTGAATTCTGAAAGAATTGTTTATTTCTGTCTTCTGCTTTACAATTTGGTTTTCTGCATCATCTAATCTGACGTATATGCCACCAGTCTGGTTTTTATTCTGTAATCATTTTTAACTTCATGCAGTCTCTTGATTTAAGTTTTTCTATTTTTTTTAGATACTATGTTCTCTTAAATGACATAAATAACATGAATCAGGAATTTTCTCCTTTTTCAGTAAATCTATATTAGGGGAGGGCATCTGTTTTGATTCTTTGTAGTATCCCTCTTATTTGGGACTGGACTATTTTATCCCAGATCTGGTACGTAACATTTCTGCTTGCTTATCCTTACAGCAAGAGGTCCACTGGCTTCTGGTGAATTCGGCATTGAAATGGGGTCTGTCAAAGACTGATGTGGAATTTTGCCCAATTCTTTCATATTTAGACAATAGGGAATGGGAAAATATAAATCTACTGTAAATTATCATTACCAATTCACAATACAGCAGCCTGAGGGAAGTGGAGCAGAAGCTGAAACCCTGGGCAGTCCCCACAAAGATCTGAGTCTCGGGGTCATTTATTCTCTGTGTTTAGTAGACTGCTGTGCTAGGTTCAAACTCTCAGGACAACTACTTTCTGTTTGGTTAGATCAGTGCCAGGTATGAGCTGCAGCAATACCTGGCAAAGGTAATACCCCTCTCATCTACAGTGCATTCATTCATTTTATTCTAGCTCATCCCCCAAGTGCAAATCTGAGAATCTCCCACAGTTGCAGGTGGCTTCTGAGAGTGAAAACAGAATGTTTACAGTGAGTCCCCAATAGGTCTCAGGACCCATCTTTGCTCTCTCCCCTCTGCCATCCATCTGACTAATGTGTTGTTAGTTGCATTTGCCACTATGGTTTTACTTACTTTCTTAGGGTACTTTTTTATTGGTAAGATTTATCTCTCTCATAAGGAGTTTTAAGTCAGAAGGATTTCCTGTATATTCTTTGTTATGTTCAGTTAGTCAGTTCATCAAGAATCTAGGAGGTGGCCATTAGCATCACTCTTTTCTGCTCAGTATCTTACTCCAAAATCTCTCTTATCAAATTCAACACTAGTGTCGAACATCACCTTCGGACCCTTACTGCTGATGTCTTTTTTCTTCTTTTCCTTTTCTTTAAAACATTCTGAGCAGACTAAAATTGTTCTAAAGATTTAAAAGCAAAGTATGGCACCATCAGGAACTGAGAGGCTTGTACCATTAAATTAATCGCTGCACTAAATATGGAAGACCTAGCAATCATATTCATCCATTTTATTCATGCAACAAATATTTATTCACCACCAACCATTCAAATTCCATGGTAAACATTGAGAAAAAATACTCTTAAAAATATATACAACCTCCTTTAAAACACCTTGTGAGATTAATAACAATTATGCACACCGTTATAATTTAGTGTGTTAAGAGCAATAAAAAATGTGGTGGGAGCACGTAAACAATGTTATTCTAATGCAGATCAGAAAAGATTTCTCAGAGGATTTGATAATTGAATTTTGAAAAAGAAAAAACCCAGATGTCATTCTGAAAGTGCTGCTTGATGGGGATGGGAAGAGAAAATTTCCACTACTACCAAAGAAGCTTCTGCAGCATTATCATTCAATACCCATATTTACATATTCCCATGAGCATCACCATCAGAAACCCATATCTAAATTCTCCTGTGAGCATCCCCACACAGTATCCATATCTACATTACCCATGGCAAGCATCACCATCCACACACCCTTATCTGTCATTCTCCCATTATTCAAGCACAACTGGTTCTACCCTGATAAGTCAATATATATATATTTTTTAAATAGATAGAAAGTTTTCATAGCCCCCAGAATGACAACGAGAAACATAACAAGATTTAAAGAAAATGGTTCTTATGCATCTGTCTTCTTTTTGTTTGTTTTTGGTTTTGTTCCTAGTGTCACTATAGCTGTGAGTACTGGGGGAAGGAGCTTCAAAATCAGATGAGCAGCTCACATTTGACGTGTCCCTGTAGAGACTGATAAAACCCAGGAAAAGCAGCTATGGCTGTGACTTCTAGCAAGATAAATCCATAGTTGTTCTTTGCTTTTATAAATGCCCAAAACACTGATGTTAGGGGGCATGATCTAGGCAAGAATGAACTCAGTGAAAGGATACACCAGTGTGTGCTAAAACAATCAAGGAGCTCTCGTGAATGAAATGGGACTTCAGCTAAGTTGTGGAAGATAAATTATAAAAGGCGAAGTAAAGGAGGATGGATAAAGTGTTAGAGTGAGGTAAAACCTTGACTTGTTCAGGAAAGAGTGAAGAAAGGAACAGGAATAGAAGGAGGGAGTCAGAACTGTATCTGGAGGGAGTACTGTATCTGGAAACATGGGTCAGTGCCAAATTGCAGAGATTCTTAATTGTCCCATGGAGAAGTTAGAATTTTTTCTTTTTGGAAAACTTTTGCGATTTTTGAGAAGAGTAGTGACATACTTTAAAAAATAAAGTTAAGAGAAGATTAATCGGACATTTGCATAGTAGCTGATATAATAAAATGAGTTTAAACAGGCATTTAATATATTGATCACTCCCTCCTGTCCCAGCAGTTTTTCCTATGTTGTGCAACTACACACTGTATTCATTAGCCTTACTTCCAACTACTTTCATCTTTGTCTTTTTTTTCCCTCAGGCTCCTTAAAGACTTTTCTTCCTTTCATTCATTCATTTTTATCCATCTATTCATTTAAGACAGATATTGTCTGCTGTTGGTGTGGAGTTAGTGTAGTGAACAAACTAATCATGGTTCCTGATAATTTGGAGTTAAATATAACTTGCACCATTGTTCAGTCTTTGATCATATTTTTATCTAATTTTACCCTTTTACCCATAATCCGACACTTCCATGACTTTACTAACTCCTTATTCACATCCCTTGTATGGTCTTTCCTCCTAAGCTTCGTTCTTAAATTTCCACTTCTAGACTATTTTTCTCCTCCTGACACCTTGCACATGCCCCAAACTAAACTCATTATCTCATCAATACTACATAACAAATCCTTCTCCTCCAAAAATCTCTCTTTTGCTTGACAACAGCTCAATCTACTCAATATTATAAGGTATAAAAATTAACATTTCCTCTTTATTCCTTATATGTAAGTGATCTCCAATCCTGTAGACAACTCCAGAATGGCTCTAGAATTAGAGCCCATCTTTTTTCATTGTCTTTGATGCTACTCAAAGTTTTTGCCAGTCTTCCTCAGTTTATTTGGATACAATTAGTTTCTTTGCCTCTGATCTCTCACTAGCTCCAATTTATACCCATAGTCCTTCACAAAATACAAACACAACACTGCTTGTTAGTCCCCTTTGTAAAACCTTCCTACACCATTCGTTTGGTTATGAATATTCAAACTCTGTAGCATTGCATTCAAGAGCATTCACAATGTAAATCTAACTGGTCTTCCTCACCTCATCTCCAGTTCCCCCAAGTCCATTCTCTGGTGCATTTTTGCACCCCTATCTTTGTTCTTCTGGGATAATCTATTCACTTTCCAAACACAGAAAAATCTTCCTCAATCCCATCTGTAGATGGGATGAAACTTATTTCCCTCTAGCCACCTATTTCTCTCCTGTAGCTTATATTGGAAAGTAATGAGGTTTTATGAGAAGAGCAATGGGCTTTGGAGCTAGATAAACTTGGAATTAGTTTGGATCTTAGCATCACAATTCAGTGTCTGGGAGACTTGAGCAAGTTATTTAACCTCTCAGAGCTTCAGTTTCTCAAATGAGAACAGTGAAGAAACATGCCAATCAGAATTATAAAAATAAAACAATATAAGTGAAGTGCTTTGCAAGAGCCAAGCATTCATCCATTTATTCACTGGTTTTTGAGTGGCTCTGTGTACTAAGAACATTGCAAGTGTATTACATATGTACACAACAGATATCTACTTTCCATTAATGTCTAAGGTTGAATTTACCTTTTTTGGTAAATCTATCTCTAATTTTCATTCTTATTTCTTTATGTAAGCAAAATTATTTAAACCCACCTACATAAAGAATATTGACATTCTCTTATCTCTCTTTTGACTCTTTCATAATCTGAGTGATTTGAGTGATCATAATCTGAGTGATCTCATAGGGTGCTGTGAAATTCTAGCTGACATGTGTGTTTACTTCAGTATTACCTCATGGAAAGTAGAAATGTCAGCCTGCAGAAAAAGTCATTAATAATATTATTTATTAATTGACCCCCTTATGTACTGTTTATGACATTCAACATATATTTTTAAGCTCTTTTTTCCAGGTATGACATGCTAGAATTTGAAACCATATTGAGCAAAAGCATTGTTTCTATTCTCATGCAGTTTATAAAGAGACATCCATGAAATCCTCACACTCAGGGAGGAATAAAGCTATCAAAGCAGTAAGTGCTGTAACCAAAAGGGATATAGCACCATGGTAGTGTCTAAGAGGCATGGGTGTTTAAGAAAGAAATTTGACTAGTCTAGGAGGATAGTAAAAAGCTTCCCCATAGAAGCATTGATTGATTGGAGCTATGAACATTGTGTAACTAAGTTGGATTAATTTGAGGGAAGAGGGGAAGAAGCTCTAGTGACAGGGAATATAGCACATCCCAGGACTCCATAAAATACTTGTGCTGGTGTTTGAGATGGATGATTTTAAAAGCTGTCTCACAGAGTTGTGATTTATATCAACTTTTACTGAATGTAATTAATGACATTCTGAAAACATTGATCTGACATAGCCTGGGCATATTCAGTGAAGGAATGATCCTTGATGTAAAGGCACCCTACGTGATTTATGCTTTAAAGGAGACAGAAGCAAACAATGGAAGAAACATTGGCTTTGATGTCACACAGATCTGGATTTGGATTTTGCTCTAGACACTATCTGGATGACCTTGAACAAGATTTTCACTTTAAGTTCATTCCACAGGTTTATCTGGAGAACTAAAAGAATGAAATAGCATGTGTACACTATCAGACATTCAGTAAATGTAACTTCCCTTAAAGAAACATATTTAAATGATCCTAGTGGCATAAGGGATGATGCTTCTTTGTGTTTTGTTATTTGCATGTTGTTAATGATCTCAAATTAATTGGTTTGGCACATAACTGTGTGTGATAATTATTTAGGAGTGTGAACAGATTAATTTTTTTTGTTATTCCACTTTCACGTGTTTAAGTGGTTCTATCCCTCACTTATGCCTTTGTCTTTTCTACCAATTAAAATTTGATAATGTGTGATCCCCTTGCAGTTTAAGTTCCATTTTCAGTTTAAGTTCTGTTTCCTCACCTATACTGAAAATACTGGAGGTCAAGGACTCCATCTTATGCCTCATCACAGCCTAACTGCCCAGTAGGATTTCCCACTCATAACAGGAGCTGAATGATACTGGCTCACAGTAACAATAGACTAGACCAAGTCATAGGATTTTCTTATATAGAACCACTATCCTAAGCCTCAGTAATTTTAATATGATATCTTTAAAATTTGATGGGAAAGAGTGTTACATGTCATAGCTGCTCATAGAGATAGGCAACCTTACTGGAATATAGAAGAAATAAATATGAAGAAAAGTAGTACCTAAAAGAAACTTTGTGTAAGTTTGGGAAGGGCCTGAGAAAGCATTAATGAAATAAAATTCTGCATGTTAAACCTTAATTACAATAACTTATAATGATACTGATTTTATTTTTACCTTAGACATAAAAGTCCCCATTCACAGTATAAATGAAGACACAGTTTTAGTAAAGTTCACACTTCAAAGCTTTTCGAAGTTATGCATTGGGGATAAAAAATGACAAACTTTATAAATATAATTATAACCCCACCAGCTCCAATCTTACAGCTCTTGGTAAACTATGCCCCTACAAAATAAGTTTATTTGCAGCAACTGAAATTAATTAGGAGAACTTTAATTAATGAAGCACTATAACATCAATAAATTTCCAATAGCAACGGTTCTAACACACAGTGAGAAGAAAAGAAAAGAACAGAACCTGGCATTCAGTTGAAAATAAAAATTTGCATTTTGGACTCCTGAAAAAGAAATGAATGACATGTGACATATGACATATTACATGGGTTATTGGACAACATGGTAAATTTATGTAGGTGCCCATCCTCAAACACCTGCCAGAAAGACCTTCTATTCACATGAAGTTTTGACTGGACAAGCTAACTCCTTTAGTTCTTATTTTTGTTGACTTTAGAATGTAAAATATAGTCATCATACCTCCAAACTAACTGTCATGTTCTTATCACTAATAAACTGATGGCACTTAGTAATTATTGACCATCAGAAAGATCAGACTGATTTCACTCTTGATTTATTTTATTTTATTTATTTTATTTTTATTTTTTTTTTAAGATTTTATTTATTTATTTGACAGAGAGAGAGAGAGATCACAAGTAGGCAGAGAGGCAGGCAGAGAGAGAGGAGGAAGCAGGCTCCCTGCCGAGCAGAGAGCCCGATGTGGGCCTCGATCCCAGGACCCTGAGACCATGACCTGAGCCGAAGGCAGAGGCTTTAACCCACTGAGCCACCCAGGCGCCCTCACTCTTGATTTAAAGTGAAAGTTGTGTTACATATAGCCAGTTGTATGCATGATATGCTCCCCATATCCATGGATGGTCCCTGATGTGATTTGACCCACAATGTATGGGGGAAGAGAAACACATAGAAAGTGCTGATACTCTTTTCAACCAACAAGATTAAATAGAACATCATTTATGCTTCACTGGATAATGGGATTGGCCTGTCATTCTTTGTAGGAATATCTCTTAATATATTTTATCTAGTGAGCAGTACATATTGGATATATTTCTCACATTCTCATCATTGAAATGCACAATATTACCTGACTCAACTATGTCTGCATTAGAAGGAGGTATTGGTTTAATGGAATGTTTCCCCAGGATTTCAAGGAGAGCTATATGAATATATTCCTTTTATTTTTTTTTTTGGTTCAAATTACTTGATGTTGCAGGGCCTTTGGCACAAGAAAACAGCACCTCTGTGTAGTAGCAGCTCTCTGTTTTGCAACTTTATTTCTCATTTCATCTCAATCTCTTGAATAATTAAGCCCTGATCCAGTGTGAATTTTAAATCAATACTTTTCTTTCCTCCTATTTCCAAAGCCAATTCCATCCCTAAGGAGTATGATACTTGATTTCTCACATATTTTTAGCTCAAAATGCACCTGATCTCCCACAGATATTAGTGCCTTGAATCTTAAATCTCTCCCTCTTCACTGATACCTTCCACAGTCTTCATACATGCACTATTTTCTGCTTATTAAAAAAAATAATTTGAAGTGTCTTCCTCTTCTTTTAACTTTCTTCTGATTCTCCTCATTTTTAGTTCTCAAATTCATAATTTCTATCCACACTTAAATTTTCTCTATACTCATTCCTTACCAGGTCTTTGTAACTGCTTCTGTAGTCCGTCAAATCACCCGTGACACATTTCATGTCATATTAACTGACCTTAACGACTTCTCTGTGGATTTGGGTGTTTTTTTTTTAATCAGCTTCTCATTCTGAATGTTCCCCACTTACTGTTTCCATGGCTATGCACATTACTGAGTCTCTTCCTATTTGAATCTGTTTGGTTGAATTCTATTTCTTTTTCTATCTTATAATTGTAAAAAAAAAATGCCCAAGTTCAGTTTTTGGATATTCTGTGTCTCTGATCTGAAGTGCACAAAAGAATGAGCTGCTCCAGCTTCATTGCTTTAATCATTACCTCCTTGAGGATGATTCTCAAAATTAATTTTATCAGTCTCTCACCTGAGACTTAAACCTTCATCTCCAACCCATTGCTGCATACTTACATTTTTTTCTTTTGCTTTATTCCAAGCCCAATATGCAAGTATCGATTTTACAGGCTGGTGCAGAGTAGATCTTTAATAAATTTTTGTTAAACACATGAATAAATAAACCTTTAAGAGATATCCTAATGTTTACAGATTCCATTATTTATTACTTTGTAATTATTTAATCATCTTTTTAAAATTCCCATCATCACCCTTTTAGTTCTTGCCTTCGTTATTTTATGCTTAATGAAGACAATTTCCTATAAAGTTACTCTGACTCAATTTCTCTTGGCTGTAAATTTCAGCCCATGTATTGGTACCACTTGATACTTCCAAGGCCCAAATTTAATTATAGTACTTCCTTACTGATAAATCTTTATGTTTCCCACTACTTAGATAATTTAACTTGGCACACAAGGCCCTCCCTAATATGAACTCACCGTTAAACCTAGATTCAATAGTTTATGCATTTGATAGGTGTGATATATTGTCTTCTGTTAAGTGTTTTAACAACAATTCCAAGCTGTCTTCCCAAAAGTAAGAAACTATCAAGCCATGAAGAAGACATGGAAGAATTGTAAATACATATTATTAAGTGAAAGAAGCCAATCTGAAAATGTCACATACTGCATGATTCCAGTTATATGACTTTCTGGAAAAGGCAAAACTATAGAGACAGGGAATAGATCAGTGGTCACCAGGGGTTTGGAGGAGGGAGGGATGAAAAGGCAGCTCAGAGGACTTTTAGGGCACTGGAACTATTTTAAGTCTAATGATGGTAGATATATGTTGTACATTCATCAAAACCCCTATAATGTACAACACAAAAAGTAAACCCTAATAGGGAGTTCAGGTAATAATTATGTGTCAGTGTAGGTTTATCTGTTATAACCAAAGTACTCTTCTTGTATAGACGTTGATATAGTGGAGGAGGCTATGGACATCTTGGGGCAAGAAGAATATGGGAACTCTCTGTATTGTTTGCTGGTTTTGTTGTGAATCTAAAACTGCTATAAAAAATAAAGTATTTTTTAAGGTTTCTCTCCAAAGCATTACCATATAACATATGATGAGACTTTTAGGTTTTTGCCCATAGTTTATGTGAAAGTGGTATCTTAGAGTAGTTGCTAATTTTTATTTCTCTTAGTAGGAATGAATTTCTTTTTCCATGAACTCTGTTCATGTTCTTTGTTCATTTTCTGTGAGGTGGTTGTTTTTTTCTTATCCATTTGGAAGCTCTTTTAATAGTTTTTTAAACAAGTGTCACTTGTTTTTCTTTGCTTTGTTGAGATTTATTTCCTTTTGTATATAAGGTTTCTCTTTGTTCTAAAGGTTATTACTTAGTTACACCTTTATATTCTGCTTTTAGGCTCCTGACATAAACATTGATTACATCACCGGATTTTACCTTCTACCCTTTCTCTTCTGTCTCTTCCACCATTCACTTTCAGCCAATAATATTCTTTAGTGTTTAGTTTGTATTCTTAAGTAGTTTTATTTAAATAAATTTGATTACTTGATTTGTTATCTTTAAATATTCTTTAATTCCCAGCTATCATAGATGAAAGAATCTTTAAACTCCTTCTCCCTCGTTTTTCTCTTCCCTTCCTGGTTTTTGATATTTATGGCATTTCTGCATGATCAGGGTACATTCTACTTACTTACTTTTCTTTTCACCCTAATCCCAACACCTGTTTGAGTGCTTGTTCTTCAGGTAATTATTTTCAGTACTCACCAACAGTACTTGTATCATAATTTCCCCAACCATCCCTTGCTTGGCTGAAGTCATCCACTAATATTTTATTCAAGCAGTATTTGTGGGAAAATTATTCCTTGAGTTATGGCATCTTTGATGCAATTTGTCTGTATACTAGAAGAACTTTCTAGATATGAAATTGATGGCTTTCCTTAAAAATCTTGAACGTTGCTCTACTGTCTTCCAACATTGAATGTTACTATGCAGAATTCTTATGTCTAATGTTGGTGTCTTAAAGTAGGGTGGTAATAGGTTCTGGTTTGTTCAAGAAAGTGTTGTCATATGACTATCAAGAATGTCATTATATTTAGCATTTGCCTTGTCCTGTTTTATTCTCAAAGGTGTTCTAGTGTGGATGTACCTACCTTACAATGACTTTGTCTTTTGCATACTTAACAAAAAAGATGTTCTTTAGCTTTGAAGTTCACTAAATTTCTCATGGTAGGTAATTATGTTAAAATTCTGAGACAGTTTTACCATATACATGCCAACCAAAATGTAGACTAAGTCTTGCTTATTTGGTGCAGTTTATGAAATTATGCCTTTAAATATTTTCTTCTATTACATTGCATTGGTCATCATTTTGCTTCTCTTCGGGGGCTGCAATTTTGGTTTTGTTGAGTTTCCTTTGCCTGTCTCTTTTTTATCATTCTTTCCTAATCCTTTTTTAAACGATTGTTTAATTTTTATTTTATGTTAATGACATTTCTTTATTGTGTTTCTTCATGCCTATTGTCTCTTGTGTTCCTTTCTAAATGATAGGTTAGGGCGCCTGGGTGGCTCAGTGGGTTAAAGCCTCTGCTTTCGGCTCAGGTCATGATCTCAGGGTCCTGGGATCGAGGCCTGCATCGGGCTCTCTGCTCAGCAGGGATCCTGCTTCCTCCTCTCTCTCTGCATGCCTCTCTGCCTACTTGTGATCTGATCTCTCTCTGTGTCATATAAATAAATAAAATCTTTAAAAAAATAAAAAATAAAATAAATAAATGATAGGTTATTCTATTTCTTTCTTACGCTCTGCCAATTTATTTTTCATGTTCTGTTGTTTCCCCACCTCTTTGAGTTCTTGTATTGCTGCTTTTGATATACCTTTATAGAAGCAATTGGTTATATAAGATTTTTTTAATTTATGCAAAATATTTTGTCGCAAGTTTCTTCTGTACCATGGTTTTATTTTTATGCATTTTCTTTATAAAAATACTGCTTTCTCCCCTTGGTTTCTTATGTTATCTTTGCATTGATACTTAGCTAGTTCTTTTTTTTTTTCCTCATCATAGCATGACATAAATTTTTCTGGGCCAGGTATTTCTGCAAGTTTGGGAGTGGGACATAGAAAAGCAGACAAAGGGTACAGCTTAGGATAATTATGCAGACTAAAGAGCTTTCTGATTCCAAAGTCTCTTTATATCTCTTTGACTGCCTCCTCCTAAAATGGTTTCTTTATATGATTCTTTGTGCAGCTTTGCCTCTGCTTTTCTGACTCAACTAACCTTACAGGAGATGTCTACCACCAGCCCTTCTCATTCAAGTTGCCTCATCCATTTTTGCAAGCAAGGAATATAGTTTCTGTACTTTAGGGTAGCCTCTTATGGTCAAGAAGTGTACTTCACTGGTGCTTTTGTTGAGGTGCTAGTGAGGAGCCTTCCTGCCAGTCTCCATGTTTATTAGCACTTTGTTCCTTACAGCTTCTGCCTGATATTAGCTGTTTTTGGTAGTTTTCACACATATTTTGGTAACTCTTGATAAAATTTGTCTTCTAAGATTATTGAAGATGGATCTTTTTTATTTTCATCCTTTATCAAGTTTTTGGTGAATTGAAAGAGAAAAGAAAAAACAGTGCATTGACTTTTGCAAAAGTTTTATAGACTTTCTTTATCTCCTATTTTCTGAAAAGAAGCAAAATGTATCTGTGGTTATACTTTGCTAATTTCAATAAAGTCATATTATTCCTAAATCAAGAAGTCCACTTTTTAGTTTCTATTGGGAAAGAACATAGGGAAATAGGGATGAACATAAATAGGGAAATAAGGAAAGAACAATAATTATTTAATGCATAATTGCTTGCAATGTGTTTTTATGTTCATTTTCTTGAATTATCTTTGATTATCTCCATGAATTCCATAAGATACATTTTTATTCCTATTTCACACATGAGAAAGATGTATTACTACTAATTCTACTAATATCACTGTAATGATATTATTAATTATAGATTTTATCGGCCAGATCATGATAATCCACACCTACATAAGACCATTTTTTTCATGAATTAAAACAATATATTTTGAAAAATGAAGAACTCAGGAGTCTTTCTTCCTCTAATGCTCCAGTTCCTTGGAGCAGTTGATTTCAAATGTTCAAATAGAACATAAAGGTGTCCAAAAAGTGCCTTGGCACTCTGAGGAGGACCCTTGGAGTATGCTTCCCATTGATCTGTGTTATGTATCAGGTTTCCATGTAAGATTTCACTTGCCAAACCAGTTCATCAGCTAAAACAATAATGCTAGGAAACCTCTTACCTACAGAATAAGAGAAAAACTTACCTATGGCATCTTTGTGATAATTCTAGGGAAGTCACATTTTCTCATAATTAGGCAATCCTTTTATTTCTGCAGTAGCCAAAGAGAGAGAAATTTTGGCCTCTTATTTATCAGTGGCTTGAGTTTCACTAAAATGGAACATTAAAGCTCAAGTAAGAGTTACTTGAGGAAAACTGGGGATGGGTATTAAGCACTGGGGGCATTGTGACTGTAGATGGTATGTGTAGGGAACCACATAAAGTTCAGAGCTGCTGGAAGGACTATAATACGAAAGTAGATGTACTTTAGTGTTTAGAAACCGGAGGAGCTCTTTTTATTGTCATCAATTAACTGTCATTTCTATATAAATATGTGTAACTGGATGTGTGTTATATATCCATACTTGTTTTATGATGACTTGGTTGGTACTTTCTGATTTTCCCTGCTCCTGCATCTTTTTTTCTTTGTAACCTCTTATACCTCCCTTGAAAGAATAACAGAAGACAATGTAATTTTTGAGTCTGGAGCGTAGGAAAGAAAAAGCAAGAGAGTTTACAGAGATTCTGAGATCAGAGATTTGTTCGTCAATCCAAAAGAGTCACAAATTGGTGCTCTGCCAGAAGAGGAAGGGCTTACTATGCTGTATTTTTCCATCGTCATCTGACATCTAAGTTTAGATCTGCCTTCTTGATGGAAGAACCTTCCCTGTGACACTTCCATATGCTTCTTCTCTTCCTATCTCTATCAACATTTATGTAGAACTCAGTGAATTTAAAAACACAAATAACTTATGTGAACTTGAACTCCTCTATAAATAACACTGGAAGACAAAACACTTAACTTTAGAACAACCATATAAGGACAACCTTATAAGAACTAGTCTGGAATTTTCCTCATTTGAGGTCTGGAATCAAAGCCACACTGGTGGATATCTCTTTTCCATTTGTCTCTTTCATTCTGTAGTTACTATCCTCCATCATCTTGTATTCCCTTAACCATCAACAGGTAATACCTGATGCAGTTGAGATATGCTCATTTTCCTTCTTTCCCAACACCACAGAAGCTGACTCAGTGAAGTTTTCTGGAGAGGCTGTGAGCAGGTCAAATTCCATAGCATTGGGAGTGTAGTAGAATTTCTGGAGTCAAGGACATGGGTAACAAAAAAATTCACATTTTTCTGATGCAACTCTATGCAGGAACAAGCTCTTTCCACCCCCTATTCCTACCCTTGACTGTGTGGTCTACCCATTTGGGCTGTTTTCTTAATCTACTGAGGTTTTACATGCCATGCCATGTCAATAAACTGATTTTTACAAGGTACTTAAATGTCATGAAAAGAAGAAAAGAAACTTCTCAGGATAAATATTTCCGAAGTAGGTAGAAAGATTGCAGCAGCAAGCTGACTAGTCCTTGATATTACATGTGGTTGCTGCAATTATAGTAAAATGCTGAAACAAAGAACATATTAATTATGAAAACTTCAATGAGACAAGAAATGGGATGTGGACTTTTCCTTATATATGTCTATTCCAAATCTACCCCTTCGAGATAGGTGGAGGATATTCACATTCTCATCATTGAGGGACTGTGATTATTATAAATCAGTGAAATCTATGATTCTCAAGCCAAACAAATTCCATTTATTAAATGACTTAGTAATATTTATATAACTTGAACCAGCTACTCATAACACCATGCCAATCTCTCTTCCAAACTTAACTGAATAAATTTGTAAGTTTGGTTAAGTCTGTCTGTCTGTTTGCCTCTCTTTCTACCTCTAACTTTGTCTCTGTCTCATTTGAAGTAAAAGTAAGCCAAATGCTGGCTGAGTTTCATTATTGGTAGATCATTAGTGTGAAGGTCAATTGAACCTGAACCCCCAGTTGCCAAACAAGCCAAAGTAGTGTTGTTCACAAAGCTTGTTTTTTCATCTCTTCCTGGATTTTAGGGAAGTGTCTATGCTTATAATAAACACATTTTTGATGAAGTAATTGGAGCAGGTTTAGGTCCCTTGCAATTAAATTGTCTGCATGGTGCAGTAGTCTCTGGCCTCAAGGAGTTGAGAATGAGAACAAACAATTAAGTATAATTTTATAACCTAAATACTTATGTAACTAGTTTATCAACTGGATCCAACTTCTTGGGCATATAAATGAAAAGGTTTATTCCAATGGTAGCCTTCTTTAATAACATGTTGGCCAGATTCTATGCTTTTTCAGACACTTACAGTTATTAGAACCTTGTCATTCTAGTATTTAAAATTCAGTTCTATTTATTTTAAAAGTTTTAGTTTCAGATTTGACTCAGTGTTCTCCTTATCCCTTCTTCATAGAGATAGGAGGTGATGTGGCTCTTGCATGCCTTTCCTCCTTCCTCTTTTAGATTCTTGCTGCATCTCTGTTGGGGATTTGGAAAAGGAAATAGAAAAGGGCAAGTGAGTCTTAACTGAGTTTATAATTGTTGCTTCTCCATCTAAATAAACTAGCTGTGAATGTTCTCTGTGTTACTGGCACATTGTTGATATCCATTGTGTGGTGGGGGTGATTGTAGGTAGAATATTCAGGGTGTATGAACGGACACTCACATGTAGCACTTCTACAGATGGACTTACAGAGATTTCCCCATTACTCAGTTTCCTGATAAGGGAGATCTATTTCCAGTTTGACTATTATCATCCCTCTTCCACAGCTCACAACACAGGTGGATTGTCCTACAACTTTTAGCTGCTGGGATCATCCTCCTCTGCAGCAGAGTATCAGCAAGTTGACTCATCACATTCCCGAGTGTCCACTTGACACATGGAAAATCATATAGGTTTACCATGCTAGGTAGTAGGAAAATAGCCCGCTGTAATACTGTTCCTATAATTACCTTTGACATCTTTCTCTTTCCCCTCTCTCCACACTATCTCAACAGAATTAACCATTGGATCTAACTGAGCAGAATAGGGGATAATTCAGAGACTCATTTATAAGTGATTCTCATGGAATCTGCTTCCCTTGGCTTCAGGAAAAGTAATATCCTCCCTCTCTCCTTTTGAAAGAAGTGAGGCCAGGGAATACCCTGTCTCATAGAGGAATGTAGTGGCTCATTGAAATCTCCCTCAAGGGAGCAAATGTCTGAGTAGAGAACTGAAAGTTAAATCATTTTCCAGGGTAAGAATAAGAATGGAAAAGTGGCAAGGAAATGAGAGAAAGCACAAGATATTTATCACATAAGAAGGATCAAAAATCTATCTCCTCCAAATCCCTAACACTGCCCCTGACACAAAACAGGCATCCTACCAATGTATATGTCATCACCTATTTACCCTATGTGAAGGTTTCCAGGATAATTGAGCTGGTTGTTCCTTGTGTAGTTAAATGTCCATTCATAAACTTAATTATGCTCACAAACATTCCTTATGATATTTTTTGAACACCTTCTGTAGTAGGCTGGATCATATTCAGCCCCAAAGATGTCTACTTTCTAATCCCAGAAACTTGTTAATTACCTTATATGGTGAGCAGGACTTCCTGGGTGTGATTACATCAAGGATCTTGTGATGGAGAGATTATCCTGGATTATCCAGATGGGTCCAGTTTAATCTCAGGGGTCCTTTTAAAAGGGACACAGGAAGGTTAGAATCTGAGAAGGCAGTTAGACCATGAAAGCAGGAGTGATGTATGCAGGAGCCCAGGAATAGCAGCAACTAATAGAGGTTGGAAAAAGCAAAAAATGCATTCTCCCCTAGAGCTTCCAGAAGAAGCACAGCACTACCAATACCTCGAATCTAGCCCACTGAGACTGATTTTGGACTTCTGACCTCCACAACGATAAGATAATAAATGTGTATTACTTTAAGCCACTAAGTTTGTGGTAATTTATTGCAACAACAAAAAGGAAACCAATACACTTTTCATGTCCCTTGCTCCTCTGGTTTCCCTTCATATTCCTCTCTTCCCTTCCTATCCCACTCTCTTCATTGTAAGGGGCAGTTCTCCCTACAGCTTGCCTCCTTCCTGTCTTAAAGGGTTTACGCTGATGATCTTATCAACGTGACATTAAATTTTGCAGCTCTTCCCCACACTCCACAATTTTCACAGGCTGCGTGGTGCCAATTCTGCCTGCCTGCCTTCTTCACCTGGAACTGGGATGGGCTCAGCTTCACTGTTAAGTGTCAGCAAACAAACTGAAAGAGACGTTTTCTTATTGTTTTTGTTCTTATTGGGTTTTTTTGTTTTGTTTTGTTTTGTTTTGTTTTGTTTTGTTTTCATCCTAGAGTCTTCCAGCAAGTGAAACATCTTTGTACAAGATCTTTCTTGCAAGGAAAACTAGACACATATCTCTTTTCTCAACAATAATGAGGAGGGAGAGGGAAAGTCTATCTTCAGTATGAAGTGGAAGATCTGAAATGGATCATATGAGTATATTGAATCTTCTCTAGCTCTTTCTTTTAGAAGCCAAACAGTCTAAGTCAGAGAATAAATAGATTTGAGATCAAACTGGTATTAGACAATTAGTGGAGAAAATAACTTGGTCAGAAATTGAAGTTGAAGACCAAATTGTTTTCTAATTCTTTGCTTTGCCTGTCTTTTTTGTTGTTAAGGTTTGGAAATTACCTTGGGTAGTATTTCTGATGACTTCATAGCCCCTCACTTTTCTCTTCTAATTAAAAAAAATTAATGAGGGGACCATTTTATAGTTGATGAAAGTCAGTGCTCTAGCAGTGAAGATTGTCTTTACAATGTTCTCAGCAGATATCATCAGCATGTTTTTAAATGTCTCCAATAAGCAATCCTTCATAGTTAACCAGTGTTGCCTTTGGAAGAAAGTACAATGAAAAGTATAGCATTCTTCTTCACTTAGACTGATATTCTAGATTACTATGACACATTTTTCTTGAATAAGTCAGTTATTATGCATATTATACATTATACATATGTACACATATATAGTTATATTTTCTTTTGTAGATTGAATTAGAGGACAAAGATATGCAAACAAATACTTTGAAAATTCTAATTTTTAAAGTACTCTGTATGCTTGCTGAGGCCTCCTACTCTTCAGAAGTGCAGCTGAACTTAGCCTAAATCCCAAATCCATAGTTTATCATGGTCCAGAGAGTTTCCCACAATTTTTCTGGCATCCTAATTGAACTCCCAGTTTTCTCTCTGCCCCCAAATGATTTAATCTTATCAAATATGACCACGAAATATCCACCTCTTTTCCTCAAACCATGTACTCACCCAAACTGTTCCATAAGATTTATAATTTAGATTTGATCAATTAAGGAAAGATAATAATACAGAACATAAAGTTTTTTTTGTCTTTCCCTGGTTCTGCCCCATTATTTTTCCCTTTTTGCATCCTCTTTCTTCCTGTTTCAGCCAAAAATTTCCCCTCCTTTCCTCATTCAGGGCAAGCCCACGCTCCATGGGAATCCAGGCTTTCAGGATGATTGGCTTGCCAAGCAATTTCCTCCAAACAAACAATGATCTCCTTGAAGGGAGGCTCCGTGTAGTGAACATCCTTGATTCCACCCTTTGCAAAAAGAAACGGTGAATCAGTTATGCATCTATCAATGTGTAATGAACATTTACCTTTTCATTTCCTCCTGCCTGAGTGCTGTCATAGGCAAAGGCAGATATCTAAAGTCTCAGCTACGGAATCTTTTGAACACCATTGTATTGCAGAACACTGGGCAGTCAGAGACCTAACCCCATCACACCCTTGCCTTGCTTTTTACCTTGACCATGTAGCCTCTCAGAGACTCAGAACCTCACAAGGTTGTCAGGAAGATGAAATCATCTCTTGCATGTGGAAATAATTTGAAAAGTGCACCGTGCCATACAGGTGTCTGTTGTGACTATTCCTGTGATGTTCATTTAAAGCAACAAACAGACCATGTGTAGTTGAACACAGTTGTGAAGAGAAGACTCACAGTTTGCACTTGATAAGCTTCCCAGATTTAGCAACATCTTGGCTGCATGTTTGGCCAGGAAACTCTGTAAAGATCTGTTTTCTGGGGGAGAGACTAAGGACTTCCTTCTCTCTTGTACGCTCAAATTCCTGAGACTGTCCTTTCTGGGTGTTTTTTTAACAAGTCCACCTCCAGTCCAGATGGTATAAGAAAGCACAGTGGCAGGACAAAATAACAAACAACAGCAATCACACTTTTTCAAATATTCATCCATTTGTATGCAATTCAGGAGACTGGGAAATGTTTGAGGACAGCTTCAAGGATAAACAAGATCAGCAAAATATAGGCTATCAGTGATTCAGATGCAGGGAGTAGTGAAGTGACATTTATTTATGCAGGGCTGGGATAAACAGTTTTATTTATCAGTCAGTTCCCCAATGCTCTTCAGCTTAGACCCACAGGAGGAAGGTGAGAGGATGACAACCCCAGGAGGAGCCCTCACCGAGTCTGGAAGAAGGCCAGTCTCAGGAGGAGCAACCAGAATGGGCAGAATGTCACCTCTCAGCTGATACTTGGTCCAGGAAGCAGCTCCTTTATGTCCCCCAATCCTTACCATATATGTTTAGTATCCAGACCATCACCCCAGTAGCCACCATTGCCTCTCTCTCCTTGTCATCCTAAAGTCACCAGGAACCCCCCCTAGTTGCTAAGCACGACAGCTTTACCTGACTTCTCTCCCATCTCAAGTATCCATCATGTGAACACCAGTGATTATGATGTGGTGAAGTTCTCTTGTGGGCTGGCTTCAGAGCCAGCCTCTCCTGATTCCCCACTGTGTCTCATGCCCCTTCTGCCTTGGCAGCTCTTCAGAGGCTGACACTCCAGTGCAACAGTTATGCCAAGGATTTTGTGGCGGTTCATTTTCTACCTCTCTTGACCCTCATGTCCTTGGAAACTTAGCTAACTCATGGTCTCAGTTTTCAATTTTGTTGCTTTTAAACACTACAGCTTCATTCTTAATTTCTCTCCCCATTTTGGCCACAATCAACCTCATGTGTAACTGGGTGTCTTATCAGTATCCATGACTCACTCTTCAAAAATGAAACTCATCCTCTCCTTCCTGAGCCTCCTGCTCCACGTTCTCTGGTTCTGTTAATAGCACCATTTTCCCCAGTCCAGGCCCTACCCCACCCATTCCCCACCCACTCCCCTAACATTTGCACACTATCTTCTGTGCTCTCTGTCTCCATCTGTCCCACCCTTCTCCCTTCCCCCTCCACTCTATGCCTTTTCACTTTCTCTCATTAATTGGGTGCCAAGACAGGTCAGTTTCATTAGCTCAGTTCCTTCAATTGTCTCCCATCTCTCCATTCAAACTGCTGTTATCCCAGAACAAATGCACTAACCTATTTTTTTCTTTTTGATAATAAAACATTTCAAAGTTAAAAAGGTAAGAAATATCTGTGAAAACACCCATATATTGCAAGTATTAACTTATATGTATTAAGATATATCACACTGAAAAATCATCCCCTCGAGGGTAGGGATAGGGTGGATGGGTTATGGACATTGGGGAGGGTTTGTGCTNAGTGCGATTGCTGGGTCGTAGGGTAACTCCATTTTCAACTTTTTGAGGAATCTCCATACTGTTTTCCAGAGTGGCTGCACCAGTTTGCATTCCCACCAACAGTGTAGGAGGGTTCCCCTTTCTCCACAACCTCGCCAACATCTGGCATGTCCAAAATCACACAGGCAGACATCAGTCACATCAGGTTTCCAAACCAGGTCAAATTCCAAAGCCCATGTCATTTCTACTCTTTCAGGCTGTCTCAAATAAAATCTACTAAACACATATGAAAAAAAAAAAATCATCCCCTCATCTTCCTTATTACCATGACTATACATCCCCCTCTCTCCCTTCTCTGAAGTTACAACTGCTCTGAAATTGGAAGATCTCTCTCCCAGCCAATAACATGCCATAGTTTATCCATCTGCCTACTGATTTATTGTTTCCCAGTTTTTCACTAGTATAGTGTATGCTAAATAGCACCAATTCCAGAAGTGGAATTATTTGGCATGTTCATCCTCAGCCTTAGTGGAAATTAATACCAAATTGCTCTCTAAAGTGATGTATCAAAATACATTTCCACCAACACCATGTACAGAGCCTGCTGCCACAAGGATGCTCCCTGCATCCCTGTTATTGCCAACGCTTGATGTTACCAGTTTTAATTTTTGCCAATTCAATGAATGCAAAACTATATCTGACTATTGCTTCAAATTACATCTGCATGGGTCCTGGTGAGATTAATCATCTTTTCATGTATTTATTGGCTCTTTAGATTTTCTTTTCTATATATTTCCCATACTTATCTCTTGACTATTTGCAATATTTTTAAAATGTTCTGTATATCAACCTTCTTTTGTTTATATGCAAATACACTTCCATAGTTTATCTCATTTTTTAAAAGGCATTGGATAGCCTTTGTTGCATGGAAAATACTAACTTCAGTGAGGCCAGATTCCCAAATTTGTCTTTATATTTAGAATTTTTGAGTCTTATTCAAAAAAATATTTATCTAAGTATATATTCCTCAATTTTTAAAATAATTTTTAATTTTTCACTCTTCTTCAACACTATTTTGTAATTCCACTTTTGTCATTTGAAATATGTGTGTGTAAGGTACATCATAACATCTGGTAATATACATCTTTCAGTTGTATTTTCTTCTTTAAGATTTCTCTATCTATTTTTGGACCTTTGGTTAAACCATTTTTTCTGCTTATTTTAAAATTAGCTTGTCAGTTTCCACAAATGGGTTATATTCCTTTACATTAAATTTATGGAACAGTTCAGGGATAGTATCTCTGCATTGTTGAATCTTGAAGATGGCATATTTCTCCATTTACCAGAATCTTCTTTTGTTCTCATAGTAATGTTCTGTAGTTTTTGGTATAGTGAAGTGTAATGTTTTTGACAATATTTATTAGATTTATTCCTATTTGATATTTTAGGTTATATTGTAAATGGCATTTTTGTAAACTTATTTTTAATTTGTATGTCACTGATGTATAGAAGTATAACGAATTCTTATATATTAATCTTATATCTAGTGGCCTTTGTATTCCAATTATCTGTAGACACAAAAATGACATTTGCAAGTAATGGCCTTCTCTTTTTATTCTTTTCTAATCCTTATAACATTTTTTCTCGCATCCTGTACTGACTAAATCTCCAGTATAAAATTGAAATCAAATGATAGTAGCAGATAACTTTGCCTGATCTTTGATTCCAGGGGGGAAAAAAACTTAATTATTTCTATTGGTTTTCTTTATAGTTACTCTATCAAAATGGGAATTTTCCTATTATTCTTGGTTTACCAGAAATTTGTATCATGAATAAGTTCTGATATTTGTCAAATGCTTTTTCTTCATCTTTCAAGCTGTCATTTTTTTTTCCAGTTAAGGCGATAAACTAAAGTGATCAATTATGAAATGGGAAACCACCTTGTATTTCTAAAATGAGTGCCATTTGATTCTGTCATATTATCATTGTCTATGTATCTGTATTAAATTTACTAATATTTTATTTCAAACTGTTGCCGCTAATATCATGAGAGGGACCAGACTTTTTTTTTTAATGTCCTTGCTAGGTTTTACCATGAAGTTTATTCTCATTTCATAAAAGGAATTGGTATGCATTTCTTTTTTCTGTATTCTGCAACACTTAGCACATGATTTATTTTTTTGAGAGAGAAAGCACAAGGATATGAGTGGGGAGGAGGGACCGAAGGAGAGGAGGAGGGAGAATCTTAAGCAGGCTCCCTACTCAGCACAGAGCCCCTCATGGGGCTCTATCTCTCAACTCTCAGATAATAACTTGAGCCAAAAACAAGAGTCAGATGCTTAACTGACTGAGCCACCCATTCATTTTTTAATACATGGGATAATTCATTTGTAAAGCCATCTTGTTTTGGACTTTCTCTTATTATGCGTTTTTTAATGATACAATATCTTTTATATAAATACAGCTTCTCAAAACTTCTATTTCTTCTCTTTTCCTAGAATCTTTTTAATATTGTCTAAATTATTAAATGTAGTGTTAGAAAGCTGCTCTCTTGTATCTTCCAGTTATCCTTCTATTGACAATTGTGTCAGGGTAGTGCCCAGTTGTTCATTCCTGATGCAATAATTTGTAATTTTTTCTCTTAAGGTTTTCAAAGAACCAACTTTAGTTTTTGTTGAAATTTTATTTTCTATTTTTTTATTGAGATGTAATTGACATGTGACTTTATATTAGTTTCAGGTCATAACATAATTCAGTATATGTTTATTGCAAAATTATCACCAAAAAAAAGTCTAGTTAATATCCATCTCTTCACAGAGTTAAAATTTTTTTTCTTGTGATAAGAATTTTTTTTAAGATTTTATTTTTTTCCAGTGTATCTTTTATTTTTTTTATTTGCCCCAGGTGTACAGGTCTGTGAATCATCAGGCTTACACCTTTCACAGCACTCACCATAGCACAAACCCTCCCCAGTGTCCATAACCCATCCACCCTATCCCTACCCTCCCACCCCCCAGTAACCCTCTGTTTGTTTTGTGAGATTAAGAGTCTCTGATGAGGGCACCTGGGTGGCTCAGTGGGTTAAAGCCTCTGCTTTCGGCTCAGGTCATGATCTCAGGGTCCTGGGATCGAGGCCCGCATCGGGCTCCCTGCTCAGCGGGGAGCCTGCTTCCCCCTCTCTCTCTCTCTGCCTGCCTCTCTGCCTCCTTGTGATCTCTCTCCCTCTGTGAAATAAATAAATAAAATCTTTAAAAAAAAAAAAAAAAGAGTCTCTGATGGTTTGTCTCCTTCCCAATCCTGTCTTGTTTTATTTTTTTCCCTCCCTACTTTTAACAACTTTTAAATACACACTATGTATTATTAACCGTAGTAACCATGCTCTACATTATATCCATAGGATTTATTTATTTTATAACTGGAAGTTTGTACCTTTTGATAATGTCATCTGTTCCTTTGATTTATGCTGCTATTTTTATTATTTACCTGTTTTTACTTTCTTTGGTTTTGTTTATAGGGTTCTTTCCTCCTAACTTCTTTTTTTTTTTAAGATTTATGTATTCATTTGAGGGAGAGAGAGAGCACAAGCAGGGGGAGAGGGAGAGGCAGAGGGAAAAGCAGGTTCCCCCTGAGCAGGGAGCCTGACGAGGGGCTCAATTCCAGGACCCTGGGATCATGACCTGAGTTGAAGGCAGATGCTTAACCTACTGAGCCCCACCTAGCTTCTTAAGATAAAAGCTGAGCTAACTCATTTTTAGGCTATATTCCTTCTAGGAAATGCATGTAAGATTATAAATTTCCCTCTAAACCCTGATTTCTCTATATCCCAGTTTGAAATCATTTATCTTAAGTATTTTTTACATTCTATTTTTTTTGTTCATGAGTTATTTACAAATGTATTGTTTAATTTCAAAATAGTTTGTTTTTTTTAGTTGTTTTGACATAAAATTCTAGCTTAATTCTTCAGTGGTGAAATAAAATTATATACATTATTTCAATTTTTAAAATTATTTATTTATTTATTTATTTGACAGAGAGAGAGAGATCACAAGCAGGCTGAGAGGCAGGCAGAGAGAGAGGAGGAAACAGGCTCCTTGCCAAGCAGGGAGCCCGATGCGGGCCTCGATCCCAGGACCCTGAGATCATGACCTGAGCTGAAGGTAGAGGCTTTAACCCACTGAGGCACCCAGGCACCCTCAATTTTTAAAATTTGTTGAGACTTCCTTATTGGCCCAGATTTGGAGATGTTCAAATATTTTTTATTATCAATTTCTAATTTAATTTGCTAGGATTAAAGAAAATACTTTGCATGATTTCTGCTCTTTTAAATTTCCAGTGTTTACTCTCATTGTCTAGAATATCTTGATTAAAGTTCCATGAGCACTTGAGAAGAATTTTATTTTGTTGTTATTGAGTGGAATGTTCTCTAAATGTCAATTAGATCAAATTGGTTCATAGTGTTGTTTACATCTTCTGTATCTTTGCTGATCTCCAGCTTGTTTTATTACTGAGAGAAAAGCATAATGTGACCCCTTATAACTATGGCTTTGTCTATTTTGCTCCTCACTTTTATAACTATTTGCTGTATGTATTTTAAACACCGTTGTTAGATGTGTACATATTTTGACTCATTATATCTTATTGGTACATTGATCCTTTAGTGAAATAATAATCTTTTTCCCTCAAAGTATTCCTTGTCATAGATATACTTTTCTTGTCTGGATCAGAAATAATTATTTTTCTGTCAAATATAATAACTGATTTCCACCTACAGTTATTTAAGATAAAATAAATAAATAAATAAGAGGGTCAACTGAAGAAACAGCTATGCCTTTACTGCAGAGCCTGCGGGGTTCTCTGAGGGCTGCCAGGAGGAACCGGGAAGGCAATAACGGGCCTTCTCCAAGAATGCTCTGCAGCATCTCACACACTGCTGGTAGACAGGCTCAAATTGGATTCATTCCCATAATAGGGGTCTTCAACAATAAGTTCATTCTGTGGATCATAGCAAATAGTTCAACTTCAGCTTTGCCGTTTTTAATTTGTTTACTTGTTCTATTTAAGCCTCTCAGATAGCTTTCATCCATACACAGTATATAATTAAAAGTGGCAAAGTCTTCCTTGGTAACCTGCAAGGTGATTCATGGAAATACCATGCTTCTTCATGCAGTTCTGCCCTCGATAATCAGGAGAGTTTCCTGTTTATAAAATCAACTCTCTGATATCCGTATAGTTACTTTAGTTTTATTTTGGTTTTTGTTTGATGATTCTTTGTATATCATTTCTCTTTTTACCTATATACATCTTTATGTTTATAATGGGTTTCTTGTAGGTAGTATGGAGTTGGTTCATTTCATTTTTTTTAAGATTTTATTTATTTATTTGACAAAGAGACACAGCGAGAGAGGGAACACAAGCAGGGGGAGTGGGAGAGGGAGAAGCAGGCTCCCCACAGAGCAGGAAGCCTGATGCAGGTCTCGATCCCAGGACTCTGAGATCATGACCTGAGCAGAAGGCAGAAGCTTAACAACCGAGCCACCCAGGTGCGCCATGGTTCATTTAATTTTTTATTCGGTCAGACAATCTCTGTCTTTTAATGCATGTACTTATGCTACTTAATATTTAATGTAATTATTGATATTATTAGTAAATGTGGACCATATTTCTAGTTATTTTTTGTTTCATCTGTCCTTTTATCTTGTCTTCCTTTTTCTGCTGCCTATTGTATTGAATATCTTATGGTTTCACATTTGTCTTCCCTATTACTTTATCATTTATAACTCCCTAAAATGATATTTTTCATTTCCCTAGAATTTATATATACAACTTAATCACAGCCTCCATGGAAATAATATACATTTTCACATATAGTGTGATGAATTTACAACAGTGTGCTTTCAACTACTCACTTGACTCTTTTATACAATGGTTACCATATAGTTTTTAATGTTAGCGGTACACATTACACATAGCACTAACACACATCACTACTGTTTTTGTTGTAGAGAGATAATTTTCTATTAGAGCAATTTAAATAAGAAAATAGTAAGTTTTATATATACATACATTCATGTCATTTCTAGCATTCTTCATATCTCTGTGTAGATCTTAGTTTCTTTCTTATGTATTTATTCTGCCTGAAGAGGGTCCTTGAACATTTCTTATAACACATGTATTTTGATTACAAATTCACTCAGATTTTGTCTAAAGACTAATTTCTTTTCTCTTACTGAAAAATATTTTCATTGGATACAGAAATTGAGGTTGACACTTTTTTTTTTTTAGATTTCAGTACTTCTAAAGATCTCAATGCACTTTTATTTTCATTTTTTTCTAATACTAAGTCTAATGTAGTTCTTAACTTTGTTTTTCTGGCTGTAGTGTGTCCTTTTTTTCCCAGATACTGTCGGGACTTTGTCTTTGGTTTTTAGCAGTTTGAATGATTGTCTGGGTGCATTTCTTTGATATTTATCCTCTGATTTTTCTGGAGCCATGTTTTGGTATCTTTCATTAGTCCTGGGAAATTCTTAATCATTATTCCTTCAAATATTTTTTTCTGCCGCATTCTCCTTCTGATATTCCAATTACACACATGTTAGACTGTTTGATATTGTCTCACAGCTATTGAGTGTTCTTTCTTTTTCAACTCTTTTTCCTTCGTATTGTATGTGGGTAATTCCTATTGACCTATCTTTGATTCACAAATTTCCTTCCGCAACAATGTGAAATTCTTTCCTTTGAATGAGTCCATCAAAGACATTTTTTATTTCTATTACTGTAATTTTTATTTCTACATTTCCATTTATTTTTTTCTTACACTTTTCACCCCTCTCCTGAATTCCTCCATCCATTCACATATGTTGTCTTCCTTTTCCACTATTAATCATAACAACACATTAATCACTGTTATTTAAAAATCCCTGTATGATAGTGCCAGTATCTGGATCATATTGGAGTCTGTTGCTATTGATTTTCTTAACAGTGTGTTATTTTTCTTTGCCTCCTTATGTTTCTCACACTTCTCGTTTGAAGGTTAGGTATCCTACATTGTACAATAGTGTCTGACATTAATATATACCTGGAAATGGGCATACGTCTTTATTTGGTAGGTCATTACGATAGGGACCAAGTCAATATAACCATGACTTAACCTGGATTTGGGTTATGTTTTTGTTGTGATTACCCTTTTGTGCACCCCAGAATTCAAATTCCTTTGGTGGCAATTTATGCTTGGCTGGTCACTGAATTTCTGGAGTGTTTTTATTAATGTTTCTGTTCTATCATCAGCCTAAGCTTTTCCCTATGATCTCAGCTCTCTAATGCATTCACGAAAGGGTAAGATTTCATAGGCTAGCCATCTTTTTCTTATTGTAAGGATGGTAGCAATATTCTTCCCAGCTTTCCCCATTATAAATAGAATCCCCAAAAATGTGATTTTTAAGTTTCTTTCAAACTACAATGTTCTGATACAATGTCAAGACCGAAACTCTCAGGAAAAGATTGTCCAGAGCACTCCAAGATTAGATAATGGATCGATGTGCTTTGCAAATTTTTATTGGGTGGCCACAATTTTAACATATGCAACCATGAGTTATGTGGATCCATTAAAAATTGTTAACTAAAATTAGTTACAATAGTTAACATTTATAAAGTGGTTAAAATGTGCTAGGCACAGTGCAAGGTGTTTTACATCTCTCATCTGATTTACTATCTTACCACTGTAGGATAGGGACTGGTGTGATCTCCATAATAAACAAGAGGAAGCAGGTTGAGAAAGCAGGTAATCTGCCCACTCTCAGACCACTCCAAACTGTTCTGTGATGTTCCAGGAATCCCAGTCTTGACCACTATGTTGTACTCTTTCATTTTGTTGCTATTGGGTTATTTTTCTCTCTCTCTTGTGGAAAACACTCTCCTTACATGTTTTTCTATGTTCCTTTTTTTTTGATATTTTTTAAAGGAGCTCATGTTTAAGAGCTTGCCAAAATATCTTATCTATCACAGGTTTTGACTTTATTTTTCTCTTACAAAAGATTGATGTGTACCTTTTAAGTCTTGTGTATTATCTACCATATGATATAAACTTAGTAAAAGTTTTGAAAATGGGGTACAGAAAAATTCTCTTATTCCGAAACTATCATGTTTCTCTCTCAATTTTAGAAGAGTTGGCCTGCTCATAAATTCCGTCACTTTCTTGCTGCTATTTCTGTCTAGCAAATTATTTCTTTATTCACAAGGCAATAAAAGGTCACTGGAAAGAAGAATATAATATTCACTCTCATAAAATAAAGTTAAACAGTAGTTAGCATTTATATCTTTCCACTGTAGTAAACAAAATATGGTTTATTTGACTCAATGAAGACCTATGATACCAAAAAAGATAAATCTAATGATTTGTTTGAACACAGGAAGATAAATCTTGCACAGCATGCCCTCAGTGATGACATGTTACCATTGTCCTAGTTCTCTGTAAAATTAAATAGAAAAGCAAAGCAGACCTGGCTTCTTGTTCCAAAACATCCAGATCCTAATCCAGGACTACAGTGTAAGAGAACCAACTGAATAAGGACAATTCAATTTTTTTGTTGTTGTTTACTTGCTTTGCTTTTTATGCTACATATTGAAATAAGATTGACATGGTGTCCTGTATTTGCAAGACAAGACAGAAAAAGAAAAGGTCAATTGTTCTTTTTAATTTGCTTTTAAATCAAGGTTGGTTTTCTGACCTTTTATCATAGATGCTATGAGATACTTATTTCCTTTTTTAATTTTTTTAGACATTCATATCTGTGGTTAAAAAATTTAGCAAATGCATTATCAAAACCAAATTGGGAACTTAATATAAATGCAAATTTCTCATTTTTCCAAAACTCCTTTAAATTTTATTTAGAAAATAGATTTTTACACAAAATTAGCTTAATAAAATGTTTCTTTATACTTCCAATCATCTTTGTTGCCATAATTAAAATAACACAACTAAAATACAGTTAGTGTTTTTGAACAATCCAGATACCAAAATAATACATTCTTCCTTATAAACTACATGGATTTAAATATTTTTATGCAGACTTCTTTTCAGTAGGAATTCAGTGACTTAAAAAAAAACTGTACAAGCAGGGCGCCTGGGTGGCTCAGTGGGTTAAAGCCTCTGCTTTTGGCTCAGGTCATGATCTCAGGGTCCTGGGATCAAGGCCCGCATCGGGCTCCCTGCTCAGTGGGGAGCCTGCTTCCTCCTCTCTCTGCCTGCTTCTCTGCCTCCTTGTGATCTTTCTCCCTCTGTGAAATAAATAAAATTAAAAAAAAAACTGTACAAGCAAAGAAAAGAAAAACAATGGAAGTAAATGTTTCAAACTATGGGGAGGGGGAACATTTTTTCACCTTATTTACCAATCTAGGCATCTCCAAAAGCTTTGACACTTTTTCATATAATGAAAGTAAATCTAGTTTCAAAATGTGCTAATTTCTGCTAAACTTATTTACAAAAAAAGAAAACCCATTTAGTACTACTTTATTGCTTAAAGTCTCTTTTTCCAATTTCTTTTTTATACATTTTGCCTCTCATTATCAAATAAAAATCTATCTCATGCTCTTATAAGGCTTTTATAAAGGACTCCCTTCATTGAACAATAGAATGTGGCCTTTTCTTTTTATCTCTTTAATTAAAACATTGCAACCTGGGAAAACTATCCGTTAGTTCTCAGTAAATGGCACTTATTTTGATCTCCTTTGGTATAGCAAGAAAAATGGTAAAGTGAACAGAAATGTCCTAGTCCCCTAAAATTAGATATAAACCCACTAATATGCCACCTACAGAGTCTTCTGGGCTTTAGAAATGGCACTCACTAATTTATTTTGACATAAATCAACTTGCTTTCAGTCTACAGCTCAGCTGTGCTAAGATCAGTTTTCAAAGGAACTTAATAGTTTAAGATTGTTCATGCTTTCTGGTATCCTAAATCTGCATTTTTGTAACTCTGAAGTTGGAGTCAAAGACCATATGTCATGGTATAACTCCAGTACTTAGTAGGCTTATCATTCTGACTACCATTTTGTGTTACTTTTTACACCCTGCAAAGTCGTATTGTATCTGCTCAACAGGATAGCCTGGAAGTATGACGACTTTTTTGTTGTTTTCAATAGAAAAGTCCCATGCCCTATTAGCAAAGGCATAGCCAAGATCTTAATAATTGTTCAAAGCAGTTCCTCTTTCCTTTCCTGTGTCCCAAGAGTATCAAGAAGGCCATGTGTCATGGACACATTGTTCAATAATGTTTCACTTTTAAAAAGATTTCTTTTGAGGTACATTCTCCCAAATAAAGAATGTCAAGCAAGCAGTATAATCAACTTATGTTTAATGAGCGTTCATAAATATTATGACTATTTGAATGTTTACAGCATAATTAAGAAGCATTTTCTCAAGAAATTTAGTTTCTAGTATAGAGGGGCCAGGCAGATGTTTCAAGGCAATATGAGTTAGGATAGATCATAAATATAATTTATGTCAGAATTTTGACTAGAATATGTGATAAAGGATATCTACCAATTCTGTAAGAAAACTAGGGTAACTGGTAGTTGTATACTAAGTATTCAGTCCATAACAGTTCTTTATCTAAAATAAATGGCTTCTAATATATGCTAAACATTTATCAGATAAGGAGTGATTGAAATTTTTTTTAGTTGTCACAAGATATCTGTAGAGTTAAGGTTTTCTGGAATGAGGTTCTATTTTGGCAGACTTGATAAACTGCTTAGAACATAGGAAAGCATTCTTTTTCCTTAGGTTAGAGGATGCTGACCAGTCTGTATCCACAGCGTTCTCTGATTTCTTTCTTTTCAGACTGTAGGAATGGACATGACCTTGGAGGTCACAGTCTCCCATCCATTCAGGAGACCATGGCTATTGGTCCAACTGGAAGGAAGAATGTTACAATATCTTCATGCCATCTCATCAAACAATTTAGTTCCCCCCCCCAAGAGAGAAGCAAATCAAAATATGTGGCTGTCTATGAACTGTTTGAGGTTAGCAAGGGAGGCCACCCATGAAATGTCAAGTTGATTGCTAAAGTCTATTTGTGGTTTCCCATAGAACTCTGTGAAAAAGATGTTCTGGTCACTAAAACATAGCTTGCTCCTAATGTTTCTATCAGGTTGACACAGTTATCACAGGGACAGTGCATGTAACTCTTTTGTGTTTGATTAAATTTCAAAAGCCCCTGCATTCATGCCTGAGAAAACACAATTTGAAATAAGACCTGCTGAAAGGTGCCTATTAACCCCGTTAATAAGCAAATATAATTTTGTCAGTTGCAGACGACACTTAATACGTCTTTGGGCTTGCATTTCAGAGAAGACTTCCACTTGAGGTTCAGTCTAGCAGAAAAAATCGTTTCTGACTGCTGACCTGAAGCAGCTCTCCTGGATGTGCATCCTCTATGGCAGATGCCAGATTGGCCTGAGTCCATCCTTGGGGGTTGCTCAGAAAAGCAAATTCCTTTATCAGAGAGACTAATCTCTTGTGATGTTTGACCATCCTTAGACATGGCAAGGGCACAGATCACTCTGCTTTGTCTGAAACTTCTCCTGCAGACTCCTCTGATTATTCCATCTGACTTAGAGAGTCCTTCCAGTAGGCAGAAAATGAAGTGTAGCAACATGCTGCATCCAATATCAGGCACATGATCAGCCTTCATTAAAGCATCTGTGATCATGATGGAATTGATAATGTTGAAGAAATTCATGAAGACTTGGGTGCCCATGACTAAATGAGAGCTTCAGAAGAGGTGGAAAGTAAAACAGAATAGGAGAGTATTTCCAGTCATCTAAACAAGCTCCCTACCCTCATTCAGCTATTAGATCTCCCTGTTATTAAAATGGCAACACCCTTCTAAAGAGGTGAGATGACTTTTCAAGTTCACACACAGAAGGAAAATATGAGTCCCTGGTTGTTACCCTGCCACACAGGTGCTTGCTTTTTTATGCAGCAGATATTTTATTGAATGCAGGGTCCAAAAGGAATGGTCACTATTTCAGAATACAACAAAGAGAACAGTTCTTGTCTTTGATAAACTTAAAGCATATGAGGAATCTGAGGACATAACTGAGGAAACTTTCTGAAATAATAAGTGAGCTTTATTTATTCTCTAACTGCTTTAGCCAAAGTATTTTTAATCAATTTTTAAACATGGAAAACATGTTTAATATTCGTGTTACTTATTGTAATATTTTAAGGGGGGTGGATTTCATGTCCTAGTCAATTAAGCTAAAATTTCTTTCATATATGTTAGGGAAAGTCCTATGCCTGAAAAGAAAAGCATTAATGAAACTCTAACGTAACTACCACTAGGTTTTTGGGTACGATCACAGTCCAGTTTTTTGGATAAAAAATAAAATACATAACTTACTGTGATTTAAAGCTTAATCTTAAGTCTTAATATCTTTAACAAATTTGATTCAACAAGCACTTAGTGAGCACATATGGGCATGGCACTCTGGGGAGTACAAAAATGAGTAAGATTCGTTCTCACCTTATCACTGAACTGCAAATACAAAAATATCCTTAACAGGTGCCTAAAGGAGGTAAAAACAAAGTGCTTTGTGAACACAGGTGAGAAAAACTATATTTTCCCCTGAGAGAGTCTGGGAAATACGGAGGAGTAACAATTGAACTGAACCTTGAATCATGGCTAAAGTTTCATTAGAGGGAGAGGAAGTCCCTCTAATGAGCGAGGGAGGAGAACAGCATGGACAGAAAATTGTGAGACAGGTAGTCTGCTTACTGGGTGGAGGTTAGTAGACTGCTGACTGCTGACCTGAAACAGTTAGTTGAACAAGACTGATAAAATATAAACCAGGAAAGGATATTATTACTGCCTATAAGAATTCCTTAGGTGTGACCTTTATAATAAAAGCTGCTGGGAGTCATTGAAAGTTACTTAGCAGAGAAGTGGCATGGTCAGAATTGTACTTTGTGAACAAAATTCTGCAGCTGTGTGTCAGATAATGGAAGGGAAAGACTCTGAAATAGAGATAAAGGAAGAGGCTACTATGAAGTACTAAAAGAAACATAAGGAGATTAAACAGACCTAAGACCAAAACAAAAAAAAAAAAAGGAGAAGAAGATTGAGAGTCCTGATAAATGCTACAGTGATTTTTGCATAACGCCTATGGTCAATCAACAAATATTCACTGAACAACTACTAAGTGAGAGGCATTGCACTGAGTGATGAAGATATAACAATGCAAAATAAATAGTCTTTGCTTCTAGCTTATAATGTAGAATGGGATAGAGATAAACATAGAACAATAACACAATATAAATAGGAATAATAATAAATACGAAGGAATGTTCCAGAAGGTGAAACAGCATATAAAAAGTTCAAAAGTGGAACAGAATAAGTCTGATAAATTCAAGGAACTATAAGTAATTCAGCCTGGCTGGAGTGTAGAGGATAAGGCAGCAAGTGGAAAGAGATAAGACTGGAGGCTTAGTAAGAAGGAAGCTGATAATGGCAGATCGTATAAACCACACTGAGAGTCTGTGCTTGATACTGATGCCGATGGGGAGAGTGAGGAAATGAGATGACCAACTTTCACTTCAGGAAGTGAAGGATTTGGGGAAGAAGATGTGAGCAGGCTACAATTTTATTTAAAAAATTAAAAAATGGAGAGGCATATAAAGGGGGAAAGTGGGGAAAGGGGGAAACATCACTATATTGAGAAAATTATAAAACCCCAAAAGGTTTAACAATTAGTGACTCAGGATTTTTTTAAATTAATATATAACGTATTATTTGTTTCAGGGGTACAGGTCTATGATTCATCAGTCTTACACAATTCACAGCGCTCACCATAGCATATACCCTCCCCAATGTCCATCACCCAGCCACCCTATCCCCCCACCCACATCCCCTCCAGTTTGTTTCCTGAGATTAAGAGTCTCTTATAGTTTGTCTCCCTCTCTGGTTTCATCTTGTTTCATTTTTCCTTCCCTTCCCCTATGATCCTCTGTCTTGTTTCTCAAATTCCTCATATCAGTGAGATCCTATGATAATTGTCTTTTTCTGATTGGCTTATTTTGCTTAGCATAATACCCTCTAGTTCCATCCACATCATTGCAAATGGCAAGATTTGGGGGTTTTTTGATGGCTGCATAGTATTCCATTGTATATACATACCACATCTTCTTTATCCATTCATGTTGATGGACATCTAGGATCTTTCCATAGTTTGACTTTCCATAGTTTGGCTACATTGCTGCTATAAACATTTGGGTGCACGTGCCCCTTGGGGTTACTACATTTGTATCTTTAAGGTGAATACCCAGTACTGCAATTGCTGGGTCATAGGGTAGTTCTATTTTCAATTTTTTGAGGAACCTCCATACTGTTTTCCAGAGTGGCTGCACCAGCTTGCATTCCCACCAATAGTGTAGGACAATTACCTTTTCCCTGCATCCTCACCAACACCTGAGTGACTCAGGATTCTTGAGAAGAAAAGGAAGAGTAGTTGGTGTCATGATTTTTTAAGTTAGGAACCAAAGGGGAAAGGGAGGATTGGGTAGTTGTGGACAAAAAATATGTGGCAGGATCTAGGAAAGGGTTTTATTTTGTTCAAAAAGAGTAGAGACATAAAGACTTTAATCACAAAAAAGAAAGTAGCCCAAAGGTGAGATTGATATAGAGGAGATAAAAGAAACACTACATGGAACAAGGAAGGGACAAAATCAAGATGTAATAAGAACCCGAGGGAAATTTCTCCCAAAAGCCTAGAATCAAAGATAGAATAGCCCTATCATGATTACTCATACTTATTTGGGAGAAATTAAATAAATATAAAATATTTTTCAGAAAGTTGTATTCTAAAAAGAATCTGATTGAGAACTCCATCATGTGCAAGATTTGTTTAACCCACCCATGGCGTGATTTAGAAGCTTCCAAGACTGTGCAGAATCCACCTCCCAGTTCTAAAAGAAGGCACTTTCAGCTAGGATTTCTAAATGTTTTGGCAAAGCAAACAAAACAAAACAAAAACCTACAGAAGATGCATGGCAGTCTTTTTCCTGAAGTTGATGAAAACCCTTTAATGTTTCCTTCCAACCAAAATGATTTGTAAGGTTTAGATCATGATTCCTGCTCTATTAGGTTTAATTGGATAATGAGGTGTCCTTACTGGGTCTCTCCTTTCTTACAAAATGCAAAAGATGCCTCAGGCCAAAAAGGATAAGACAGCCCGCTGAGCACACAGCTGGAGATCTGGACTGTCTGGTCTGTCAGGGATCAAATGTCCTTCCTTTGTACTGTCTGGTCTTCTGCCAGGCAAACACCCAACCCTTGAAAAATGTTGTGATGGGAACAATGTGTTAATGGGAACACCACCACTATCTTGAAGGAGAAGACTTTGAACAATTATATACCAGCTGAAGTATGGGATGTAAACATTATAGAAATTGTTGGGGACTTCAGAGTAATTTGGAAAAACAGAAAAAAAACCCCACCAGAATTTCATTTCATTCATATTCACCTCTCTTCTTAATGTATTTTCTTAATGTATGGATTTTTTTCAAAATCTAGTAATTTTTAAAAATGTTTAATTCCAATATAGTTAAAATAGAGTGTTTTATTAGTTTCTGGTATACAATATAGTGATATAACAATTCTATACATTACTCAGTGCTCATCGTAAGTGTACTCTTTAATCCCCATCACCCACTCCCCACCCACCTTCCCTCTATGGACCATCACCGTGTTCTCCATAGTTAAGGGTCTGTTTCTTGGTTTGTCTCTCTTTTTTCCTTTGCTCATTTGTTTTGTTTCTTAAATTCCACTTATGAATGAAATCATACGGTATTTATCTTTATCTTTCTCTGACTTATTTCATTTAGCATTATACTCTCTACCTCCATCAATGTTGTTTCAAGTGGCAAGATTCCATTCTTTTTTATGGCTGAATGATATTCCATTATAATCTATACCACCTATTCTTTATCCCTCATCTGTCAGTAGGCACTTGGGCTGCTTCTATAATTTGACTTCTATAAACAATGTTGCTATAAACATGGGTACATGTATCCTTTTGAATTAATGTTTTTCTATTTGGGAGATAAATGCCCAGTAGTGCAATTACTGGATCATAAGATAGTTTTATTTTTAACTTTTTGAGGAATCTTCATACTGTTTTCCACAGTGGCTATACCAATTTGCATTCCCACCACCAGTGCACAAAGCAAAGAGTCCTTTTTCTCCACCTCCTCACCAACACTTATTGTTTCTTGTGTTTTTTTTATTTTGTTTCACCTATTCTGACAGTTATGAAGTGATATCTCATTGTGGTTTTTTGATTTGCATTTCCCTCATGATGAATGATGGTGAGCATCTTTTCATGTATCTGTTGGCCATTCTGGTGGTGAACCTTGGGTTTTACAAAGTCTGAACTGTTCAGAAGAAATAAAAGCATTAAATATTGATCCTCCCAAGACACAAGAGCTCCAGGGGACAATCAAGCATTGGTGGTTTTTTGTTTGTTTGTTTGTTTGTTTTTTGTTTTCTTTTTTTGTTGGTTTTTATTGAAGGCTTTTTCTTCCTCTGGAGGAAAAAAACATGAAAAAAATGAATGAAGTTACAAATATGCCATATTTCATTGAATGTAACACATAATTGACTGGAATACATATCCCAATTTTAGATAGGATAAACATGGAAAAATTTTGTCTTGGAACCAAAGAAATATGGCATCCTGAGATGATGAGATTGAGAATTGACGAAAATCAACATCAGATTGTCTTAGTGTTCTCTGTAAGATAAGAGTATGTTGTCAGTTGAGAATGAGACCATCTTAGGATATAATGAATGTTGAAGACAGCAAGAAGTGTTCAGAAAAGGCATTGATGGAGATGATTAGTAGAAGAAAAACTTCCCATGCAAACTATTCTGTCCTTGGAGTACAACCTTCTATTCAGGCATACAGGCTAGAAATCTGGGGTTATCTCTAATTCTTTATTTTCTCTCTCCCATACCTTGCTAGACACTAAGTGCCATTAATTCTGTGTGCTAAATATTTATCAATTCATTGTCTATTTTATTCTCCCACTGCAATTACTTTCATCACGGCCCTCATCTTTCCTGGTTTAAATTATTAATATAGTCTCTTATGTTAACTAGCCTCTAGGATGGCCCCCAGTGATCCATGATGCCTGATACTCACCAGTGTGTAAATGCCCTTTCACTTCTATATTTTATCAGGAGTGGTAAATAGGACCACTAGAACATAGTGCAAGTGATATCACATCACTTCTAAGCCTAAGTCATAAAGGACATTATAACTTCTGTCTGGCTTGCTTTCTCTCTGGGATTACTCACTCTAGGGGAAGTCAATTGTTATGTCATAAGGACCCTCTGGTAGCCCTATAGAGAGATCCACCTGGCAAGGAATTGAGGTCTCTGCAAAGAACCAATGAGGAACCAAGATCTCCTATCAGTAGGCATGTATGTGAAACTGGAAGTGGAACCCCCATTCCTAGTTAAGCCTTTAGATGACTCTGGCCCAGTTACATCTGTGTTTATTTAAAAAAAACATTTTGTTGAGGTATTAGTTAACATGTAATATATAAATTTTATGTACATATGCGCTGTATGCAACTTGATGAGTTTGGGAATGAATTTAAATTTGTGAAACATCACCACCATCAAGGCCATAAATATATCCATCACCTCCCAAAGTTTCCTCCTGTCCCTTTATTTATTTATTTGCTGGTGTGTTAAGAACATTTAACATAAGATTTACCCTTTCAGAAAATTTTGAATCTACAATATAGTATTATTAGCTATCAGCATTATGCTATATAGTAGATCACCAGAACTTACTAATCTTGCATAACTGAAACCGTATGCCCTTTGACCACCACCTACCTCTTTTCCCCTGCTCCTTGCCAGTGGCAACAATCATTCTACTCTCTGCTTCTATGATTTTGACAATTTAAGATTCTATGTATAAATGAGATCATACAATATTTGTCTTTCTGGGTTTTGCTTATTTCACTTGGCATAATGTCCTCCAAGTCTATTCATGTTGTCACAAGTAGCCGAATTTCCTTCTTTTTAAGGCGTACATACATTGTATGTGTATACACATTTTTAATTTTTTTCAGTTTTATTGAGATATATTTGACATAGAGCATGATATAAATTTAAGGTATACAGAATAATGACTTGACTTAAATACATTGTGAAATGATCACCCTCTCCAAGTTTCATTCATGTTGTCACAAATTGACTGGATTTCCTCCTCCTTTATGGCTAAAAAATATTCCATTGTATATCTACCACATCTCCTTTATCCATTCATCCATCAGTGGATGCTTATGTTGCATACATGTCTTGGCTATTGTAAATAATGCTACAGTGAATAAGGGGGTGCAGTTATCTCTTTGTCATAGTGTTTTCATTTCCTTCAGACATATACCCAGAAGTAGATATACTGCATCAAGTGATAGTTGTGTATTTAATTTTTTGAGGAACTTCTATATTGTTTTCCATTGTGGCTACACCAAATTTACAATCCCACCAAAAGTGCTGAAACGTTTTCTTTTCCCTACATCCTTGCCAGCATTTGTTGTTACTTGTCTTTTGATAATAGTCATTCTAACAGATATGAGTTTGTGATTTTGTGATTACACACATAACAGATATGAGTTTGTGATCTTGTGAACATTGTGATTTTGATTTACATTTCCTTACCAATTAGTGATGCTAAGCATCTTTTTATGTACCTGTTGGCAACTTGTATATCTTCTTGGAAAAAATGTCTATTCAGGTTATTTGTCCATTTTTTAATCAAGTTATTTGTGTGTTTATTATTAAGTTGTATATGTTCTTTATATATTTTGAATATTAACCCTTTATTAGTCTACATTTTTTCCCATTTTGTAGGTTGTTTTTTTATTTTGTTGATTGTTTCTTTTGTTGTACAGAAGCTTTTTAGTTTGATATGACACAATACATTTTTATTTTGTTGCTTGTACTTTAAGGGTCATATCTAAAAAGCATTGCCAGAACCCATGCCAAGGAGCTTTTTTCCAACGTTTACTTCAGGAATTTTATGGTTTCTGGTCTTACACTTAAGTCTTTAATATGTTTTGAGTTAATTTTTTTGAGTAGTATACGTGTCCAGTTTCTTTCTTTTACATGTGAGAATCAGTTTTCTAAACATCATTTATCAAAGACACTGTCTTTTCTCTATTGAATACTCTTGGCTCCTTCGTCAAATATTAGTTGACTCTAGACATGTGGGTTCATTTCTGGGCTCTCAGTTCAGTTCCATTGGTCAATGTGTCTGTTTTTATGCCAGTACCATACCTTTTTAAATTATATCTTTATAATATAGCTTGAAATCAGGGAATGTGATGCTTCATGCTTTGTCTTCTTTCTCAGAATTGTTTTGGCTATTCAGGGTCTTTGTGGCTCCGTATTAATTTTGTGACTGTTTTACTTAGTCTGTAAAATATGCTATTGGAATCCTCATAGGGATTGTTCTTAATGTGTAAATGGCATTGGGTAGTATTGACATTTTTAACAGTATTCTTCTAACCCATGAACATGGGATACCTTTCCATTTGTTTGTGTCTTTTTTATTTCTGTCACTCTTGTCTTAAAGTTTTCAGATCTTTCACTCCTTGGTTAAATTTATCCCTAAGTATTTTATTGTTTTTGATGTTATAATAAATAGGATAATTTTTTATATCTTTTTCAGATAATTCATTGTTAGTGTATAGAAACTCTACTGATCTGTATATAGTAATTTTGTATCCTGCAATTTTACTGAATTCATTGAATCGATCTAAGAATGTTCTGGTGAAGTCATTAGGATATTCTACATATAAAATCATATCATTCATGAATAGAGACTATTTTACTTTTTCTTCTGTAGTTCTGATGATTTACTTTTTCTTACCTAATTGCTCTGGGTAGGACTTCCAGTCCTACGATGAATAGGAGTGATGAGAGTGGACACCTTTGTCTTATTTCTGATCTTAGAGGAAAAGTTTCCAGTTTTTACCACTGAGTATAATGTTAGCTAAGAGTTTGTCATATATAGCCTTTATTATATTGAGGAATTTTCTTCCTACACCTAATTTGTTAAGTTTTTAAATAATAAATAGAGGAAGAATTTAGTCAAATGCTTCTTCTGCATTTATTGAAATTATACTATTTTTTTAATTTCATAAATGAGATGTATCACATTTACTGGCTTGCATTTGTGGAGAACTTAATTCTAATTCTTGTTTTCAGCTCAGGTCATGATCTCAGGGTCCTGACATTGAGCCTGCATTGGGCTCTGTGCTGAGTGTGGAGCTTGCGTGGGATTCTCTCTCTCCTCTCCCTCTGCCTCTCCCCCATCACTCATGTACTCTCTCAAAAGAGAGAGAGAGAGAGAGAATCCCAATCCTTTTCAATTCTTCCAAAAACTCAAAGAGGAGGGGAACACTCTGAAACTCATTTCATGAGTTTGTCTTTATCCCTTCATCTATCAATGGACATTTAGGTTTTTTCCATATTATAGTGAATAATACTGCAATAAACATGGAAGTACAGGTATTTATTCAAGATCCTGATTTAAATTCCTTTTGCTACATATCCAAGAGTGGGTTTGCTGGATTATATGGTAGTTCTATTTATAATTTTTTGAGGAAACTCAATACTTTTTTCCAAAGCAGCTCCACCAGTTTACATTCCCACCAAGAACATACCAGGGTTCTGTTTTTTCCTTATCCTCACCAACACATTTTGTTTTTTGTTTTTTTTCATAATGACCATCCTAAAAGGTATGAGGTAATATCTCATTGTGTTTTGATTTGCGTTTCTGTGATGATTAATGATTTTGAGCACCATTTCATATACCTGTTAGCCATATTATATCTCCCTTGGAGAAATGTCTTTTTAGGTCCACTGTCCATTTTTTATACAGGTATTTGTTGGAGGTTTTGTTTTCTTATGGATTATGAGAGTTCCTTACTTATTTTGGCTATTATCAGACATATGTTTGCAAATATTTTCCCCATTGACACATGGATTGCATTCTCATCATAGAACCTAGCTAGACCACCCAACCAAGCTGTTCCTGTATTCCTGAGCCACAGAAACTAGGAGATAGTAATTGGGTTTTTTTTTTTTGTAAGTCACTAAATTTTGGGATAATTTGTTACATAGCAATAGAAAACTAATACACTCCTTAAGTTGTAATTGACTGTAGGAGGTCAGAGTGTATATGATCTTAGAAAAGTTAGTTTACCCTTCAGCTTCTCATCTCTAAAATAAAGGTTGCCTTCAAGTTTAATGCACATGGAATGGTGCTAAACACTAAGTAAATAATAACCATTAGAAATTATTATTGGGCCACCTGGGTGGCTCAGTCAGTTAAGTGTCTGACTCTTGATTTTGGCTCAGGTCACAATCCCAAGGCCATGAGATGGAGCCCATGTTGGATTCTGCATTGGGTGTGGAGCCTGCTTAAGATTCTCTCTCCTTCACTCCCCCTCCGTCTCTCTGCCCACTTGTGCATACATACTTTGTCTCTTTCTCTCTAAAAAGAAAGAAAGAAAGAAAAATAATAAATAAATAGATAAAATTTAAAAAGGAAATTATTGTCTTACTCATTCCATAACTCAAAGACTTTATCTCCTCCTCCTCATCATCAGAGGTATTCAGTAAATACTAGTTGAATGATTTGTATGAATACCTCTGCCTAGCTTTTTCTCTTTCTCTCACATATTTTATCATACCACTAGAACAGTATGTTATCAAAGTTCAACTGTCATCATTCATTCCTGCTTAAAACCCACTACTTAAAAATTCAAACCCCACATTCGTGTTTTTTTTCTCACCACCCTGCCTTTTTATTATTTTATTATTGTTATTAAAGTATATTCTTCTCTTTCTTATCTTTATCTTAGCACTATTTATGGGAAAAACAAATAAAATAATTGCTGCCCAAAAAGAAAAAAAAGAAATGAAGACAATCTTTGATAACTCAAGGGTAGATTGTCACCTGTGTTTGGCTAACATATTTTTTTTTAGTCCAATGGTTTATATCTGCTCCATTCAAAATGGTAGCCACTAGCCGTGTGTTTATTTAAATTTAAGTTAATTAAAATTTAAAAATTTAAATTCATTTCCTCAGTTGTACTGGCTACATTTAAGTGTGCAATAGCTTAGTGGCTGGCATGCACAATTGTAGAACATTGCAGAATTATAGAACATTTCAGTCATTGTAGAAAGTTCAGTCGGACAGTGTATAGTAAATATAGTAAATATTGACCTGGAATTCTTCCATATGGAAGTTTTTTTTTTCTTCTATCCCACTTTTAATCCAGTTTTTGAGCCATTTTTCACTTTTTAAAATTGTCAAGTATATCATGCATATGGAAGACTGAATATACATTTTTATATACAGATTAAAGAGTATTAATAAAAAGAATACCCAGGATGCAGCTCAAGAAATACAATATTACCAATACCTATAGAATAGCCTGTATCCATCCCTAATAATATTCCCTTTCTTTCCCCTCAAAGTTAAACACTATTTTATGTTAACTATTCTCTTGTTTTCCTTTATAATTTTATATCCTATGTGTTCAACAAATCAAACTACTTTACTAGTTTTACCTGTTTTTGAAGTCATATAATATATATTTCTGTGTATTTCTCTGTTTCTTAACATAGGATTCATGCACGTTGATAAAAGTTATAGTTGACTCCATTTTTAACTCTTGCATAGTATTTCTTTGGATATTCCACAGAATATTTGCCCCGGTTTCTGTCACTAAGCATCGTGGTTTTGTTTTACTGTGTTATACTGTTATAAATCATGCTTTTATGAACTGTGAGGATGTAATTCTCCATTAATCTCTCCTATTGCTAAACCTCTAGGCATTAACAGCCAATTTGCTCCAGTATTACCATTTTAAGAAGATATGAATAAGCAAACAGCCTTGGAAAGATGGGGACAGTGACTTACTCTGGAACTGACTTATGTTCCCAGATAATAAAATTAGAGACATCACCCTCTAACAAGTTAGTCAGTCAGTTTCATAGATACTGGCAGAAAGACACAGAGGTATTAAAGTTGGGAAAAAAAGACAGTTTATTACTCACAACAAAAGTCAGAGTAACATTGTAGCCCACAACTTCCACAAAATGATGAGGTGAGGGCCAAGTGTTCAGAATCATAAAGACAGAGACGATTTCTTCTTCTCCCCAGAGAGAATTGCCTACATTTCAGACTGGTAGGATAAGGTCACTCTCAGGAAGGGCGGATGTCAGCAGGCCTTCTATAAGAGCAGAGTCTTAAGGATGGGGTGACGACTCTCCACCATATCCCATCTCACACGTTCTGGATTTTGTACTGTGTGTATGTATGTAAAATTAAAATTATGCAATTCCACAAAACAAAAACAAAACAAAACAATACAAACAAAAAAACAGGGTCTTAATCTCAGGCTTCTCTACAGTGCATTCTCACTGCTTGAACAAGTTAATACTTGGCCCTCACCTCATCATTTTGTGGAAGTTGTGGGCTACAATGTTACTCTGACTTTTGTTGTGAGTAATAAACTGTCTTTTGTCTCTTACTTGATACCTCTGTGTCTTTCTACCAGCAACTATGAAACTGACTGACTAACCTGTTACCTTGCAAGCAGGATGAAATCTCAGATGCTTTCACAGTTCCTGACTTGATGATTTAACATGATCATTCTTATACATGTCTCTTGGAACAATTGTTTAAGAGCTTCTTAGGAATATACCCACAGAAAGGTTATAATTTCGTTATAGGTTATAATTTCATTAGATATGCCAAACTGTTCAAGTAGTTAAACCAACTTATACTTCCATTCACAATGTTAAGCAGTTTTTGGTTCTAAATCTTCACCAATGCTTGATACTCTTAGTTTATTAAATTATTCCCACCCCATTTGGTATAAAAAGTCTTCTTGTGGCTTTAATGTGCAACTTACTGATCTAATGTATCTAGGCAATTTTTCACTTATCGAGTAGCTTTTATTTCCTTTTCTAGGAAAAGCCAGTGCATGGTTTTGTTCCATGTTTCTATTGGGTTGATAGTCTTTTTGTAGTTAATTTATATTAACTCTTTATATTTTCTAGGGCATAATTATTTATTAGTTATATGGGATGCAAGTATCTTCCCCATTTTTTAAAAATATTTATTTCAGAGAGAGAGGAGGAGGAGGAAGAGCATAAGTGGTGGGGAGGGGCAGAGGGAGAGGGAGAAGCAGACTCCATGCTGAGCACAGAGCGCAATGACGGACTCACTTGCAGAACCCTGGGATCATGACTTGACCCAAGATAGACACTTAAATGACTGAGCCATCCAGGTGCCCCATCTTCACCATTGTTTGTACCATATTTTTTGATAACTAGAAATTTTTATCTTGAATGTAGTAAAATTTATCAATGTTTTTCTTTGTTATTTTTTCTATGGGGACCTTATTTAAGAATTATTTCCTATTACCAAAAATATGACAATATATATTATCTTTTGAAATTTGATGTTTTGTGTTTAACAGTTAAATCTTGGTACTATCTAGAATTTATCTCTGATTATGTTATAGGGGAAGGATCACTTAAATTTTTTCCATATGGATGAGAAATTGTCAGAGTATAATTTATTGAAGTGTCCATGCTTTCTACACTGATATTAATGACATTTTTCTTTCCTTTTAATATTTATACTTTTAATTTATTCTTCTTGTCTTAGAACACTAATACCTTTTGGAAAATAATGCACATAAATAGTGATAGCAGACTTCCTTGATTTTATTTCAGTTTTAAGGAAAATACTTGTAAAATTTCCCATTGAGTGTGATAGCCCTTTAGGAGGCTGAAACATTTTATTCTATTCCTGGTTTACCAGGAGACATATAAATTTTGATTTACAAAGTACTTTTTCCTTGTTTTGTGAGATAATCATGTAGTAAATAATAAAATGAATGAACTTTTCAGTGTTGATACAACTCTACATCTTTACACTATACTCAGTTTTTATACAGTGGAGCATTTGGATTGTTACTTTTTTTGAATTTTACATCTTTTTTTAAAAATTTTTATTTTTAAAAATTTTAATTCCAGTGTGTTTTTATATCTATGTTAATCAATTGGAATTTTTACCTCTATTTTTGTGAATAAGAGTGACCTGTGTTTTTTTCCTCACTGTTGTCTATTTTTTATTTAGACATCATGATTATTCTTGCTTCCCTTAATTCCTTTATCAGATCTTTTTCAGTGCCTTTTATGTGTTAAGCGTGGTTCTGGTGTTTTAGAGAACTTATTGAATGAAGCAGTCAAGATCCCTGTCCTTGTTGAGTTTATCTTCTAACATAGCAACACTGATGACAAACAGGAAATGTAATAAGTAACTACACT
>LNAC01001324.1:223621-237350 GCA_002007465.1 Ailurus styani | reverse complement strand
TCCTGGGACCTGATGATAATCGGTCTCCTACTCCTCCGCCATCTTGCCGCTCCTCCCCCTGTTTTTCCTTAGCAGGAGCAGAACTACTTATACGCTTGTGAGTAGCAACATGTCTTGCTTTGAAAAAACCCACAAAAGGGGCGCCTGGGTGGCTCAGTCAGTTCAGCTCAGGACATGATCCCAGGGTCTTGGGATGGAACCCCACTTCGGGCTCCCTGTTCAGTGAGGAGCCTGCTTCTCTCTCTCTCCCCTGCTCGTGCTCTCTCTCTTTCAAATAAATAAAATCTTCTAAAAATTAAAAAACCCACAAAAACAGACAAAAAAATTACTAAATTTCCCATTCTTCCCTGAAGAGAAGGTGTGGCCAATGAAGGGGTAGTGGGTATCTTCTGGGAAAGTTCCTTTCTATTTCTTGCTGCCTGAAATGTGGACGAGATGGCTAGAGCCACAGTGCTCAGATGACCCCCGTGAGTAAAGTTTGATGATTGAATCCATCTCTAAGTCTGGCAGAGCAACAAATATGGAAAGATCTGGGGTCCCTGACTATAGGGTGGAGGTACCACTAACTTTTACAAAAGCTGTCAGAGCCCTTCCCAAATCTCAACATTCACCAGTCCTGCTCTAGGCTTTGGTCATAACCACCTGTATTCTCTGCTTGAGACCCTGTCCTAGGGTCAGGGAAGCATGATTAAGATGGTCAGGGAACTAATGCTCCTGGGATTAGCTCTCATCCAGTTAATTCACCAATGCACTAAATATGCCTCCTCCTTACCGCTGAGATGGGACATCTCTGAAGTACATTCTACAATCTTTCTCAGAGGTCATGGGCAGGGGTGAGCCTCAGTGGTCACAGCATTAATTTGCTCACTAATGTTCACTACCCTGGTTTCCTTCCCTTCTGTCACTCTGCTACTTCCTGAACAGTTTTCCTGAGATTACCAAGTGAACAGCCTGCTTGCTCTCAAATCCTAGTCCGTGTCTGCTCACGGAGTAACCAAATATAAGACACTGTCTCCAGATTTTCTATGTTGGTAACTCTTTAGAACAGAGAAAAATAACCCTCTTCCAAGAAACCACAGTTAATTGGGTTTTCTGATATATGCTGCTACATCTCATCTTCTTTGATCCAGTTAGCAATGAGATAATTCTTTAAGTTCAAATCCTTTTATGTTACTAGCTCTTTTTCCAATAAAGAACGATTGTTAAAAATCAAAAGCCAAAAGAGGAATTTAAATGTCTTTTGATTGAATAAAGTTCTGCTGACTTCTAGAAGAAATATTGAAAATTATATTTTAAATGCCTATATTTAGCAAATAAAATTTCAGTGAATAAATGGCCTCTACATTGCCAACTTCAAAGGAAATCTCATTTTTAACTTGACCCATTTCCAGAATTTGATATGGTTGGTCACTCTCTCCTTCCCCAAAAATGTTTTTTACTTAGCCTGCAGGTGACCACTCTCTTAGTTCCTTCTCTGCCTCATTGGCTGATTCTTTTTTTTTTTTTAAAGATTTTATTTATTTATTTCACAGAGGGAGAGAGATCACAAGGAGGCAGAGAGGCAGGCAGAGAGATAGGAAGCAGGCTCCCGGCTGAGAGGGAGCCCGATGTGGCTGATTCTTTTAAGTCTTCATTGCTGGTCCTCTCCATCTTGAGCTGAAGTCGCAGGGCTCAGTCCTTGTCCTGCTTCTCCTTTATATCCGTGGAACTCTCTGGATGATCTCATCCAATCCCATAATTTGAAATAACATCCCTATGTCAATGGCTGTCAAATTAATAACTTCATCTCCATCTTTCCCCTTAAGTTGAGATTCAAATATAATTGCTTACATCTAATCTGGTTGACTGGTGGAGGCAATTCAAATTTTACGTGACCAAAACCAGGTAAAACTACTTTTTGCAGTCCTTACCTCAGTGGATAGAATTCCTTATAGTTGCCCAGGACAAAATATGTGAAATTCTCCCGAATTCCTCATTCCTGGAGCACTCTGCTTCTTCAGTCAACCCTATCAACTCTTCATTTATTTATTTATTTTGAGAGAGAGAGAGAGAGAGAGAGAGAGAGAACACAAGCTGGGGCAAGGGAGAGAGTTGGGCAGAGAGAGAGAATCTTAAGCAGGCTCCATGCCCAGTGTATGAGCCCTATGCAGGGCTCCATCTCATGACCCTGAGATCAAGACCTGAGCTGAAATCAAGAGTTGGACTCCCAACCAAATGAGCCACCCAGGCGCCCCTCAATTCTACATTTAAATGCCTCTAGAATCAGACCTCTTTTTTTTTTTTTTTTTAAAGATTTTATTTATTTATTTCACAGAGGGAGAGAGATCACAAGGAGGCAGAGAGGCAGGCAGAGAGAGAGGGGGAAGCAGGCTCCCCGCTGAGCAGGGAGCCCGATGCGGGCCTCGATCCCAGGACCCTGAGATCATGACCTGAGCCGAAAGCAGAGGCTTTAACCCACTGAGCCACCCAGGCGCCCTAGAATCAGACCTCTTTTAATCACTTCCTTCAGTGGGACTCTAGTATAAACAAACTACCGTCATTTCCTGTTTGAACTGTTTCAACGCCCAACTGTTTGAACACCTCCCATTTGGCCTCCCTGAATCCATGCTTGCCCATGGAAACCCTGTTCTCCAAAGAGTAATCAAAATAATCCTTCTAAAATATAAGTTGAATTACATCAATACCCTGTTCAGATTCTCCAGTGTGTTTCTGTCTAAAGCTGTCTCTGTCCACAAGGCCCTGTGTACTGACTTCCAGATACTTGAATTCACCATCTGCCACTTATCCCATGATTCCCTCTGTTCCAGCCTCGCTTGCCTCCATGTTGGTCTTTGAAAACACCACAGATGCAGCTCCTCAACCCTTTCACTTACCATACCCTCCATTGGGAATGCCCTTCCCCCAGATGCCCACATGGCTCCCTCCCTCACTTCCTTAGTCTCCCCTCAAATGTCATCTTACTAGAGAGGTCTTACTCCTACCGACTTTTCCCCAATGTCCTACCCCTTTCTCCTTTCAATCTTCTTTCCCTTTATTCTCCTTGATTTTTCTTCAAAATACTTATTACCACCTGACTTATTACCTATTTACTTGTGGATTGCCTGCCTCAACTAGACTGAAAGCTTCCGAAGAGCAGGGACTTTGTCTGTCTCATTCTCTGCACATCCCTGGCACCTGGACAACTGCCTAGGACAATGTAGGGACGCCAGCAATATGTTCAATGTGTGAATGAATTACGATTAACCTTGTATCGAAAAACTATTCTTGACCATTCAAATACCTGACTGAGTGTTGTATATCTGAACATCTGAATGGAAAAAGAAAGGAATCTTCAAAGTGTCTGTTAACAGTTGTTCTCTTCATTCATCAAGAACTATCATCCCTCAAGAAAAGGCCCCACAAGAGCTGATGTGTGGCTCTCGGATTTCCAAGGCTTTGCCACGTGGAGGATGAAAAACTAAATAAGAGGCAAATCCCTCCTTTGCTAGAACTGTTTTTTTTTTCCATTTTATTCAAAAACAGACAGCTTCCAATGTGCTCCCTCGATTATTTAGCTAAAATGCCAAAGGAACTCAATTACTTCTAAAATGTATTGAGACAACCCAGTAATGAGGAGATGACAAGAAAAGAAAAGTCAGTAACACGAAGCATGTGCTAATGTTGCTTTTTATTTCATGAAACAGGAATTATTACAAACATCAATTTCAGGCACATTTTATGTAGACATTAAAACAAAAAAGCAACAAGGTATGTAAAACAAAAGCCTGCACAAATAGTTATCACCAGAGAAAAAAGTAATTGAGAAAAAGATTAAAATATTCTTTGACCAATAGAGATAATTGAGAAACCACATACCCTAAAGTGAAAATATGGAATAAAAGCAAACAGTACACATCGGCTTTTTACCCTTCAAATTTAATCAACAAAAGTTAATGATATTATATGAAAGATTATTGAATATGCTAGTCTAATACTTAAATGCTCTTCCATCTTGTGCCTTCCAGAGTTCTAATTAGATTCACAATCTTAGCTTGTTGAACTCTGCACCCACACTTCTGAATTTTGTTTATTTCTTAGTCAAATAGAGTTCTCCTAGAAATGCAGGACCAGGATCAGCGATAGAATTACCATCACCCACTCCCAGGAGAAATGGAAGAGGTGTTTGCACTGAAAGGCCTCTAATTCTCAGATTCTCTGCCTAATATGAACCACTTAATAGTCTACACTGACGTTTCAAAGCTTGAGAAAGGGAATGTTGTATAACCCTGGACTTCATTCTGGTTATTTCCTATAAGCAGAGAACAAGGTAAGAAATGGGCCCCTCATGCCAAAACAGGTACACAGAGACATCTACATCTACTGTCTACGCCAAGCTATGACCAAAGTGCTTTGGGAAGTGAATTAGGACTATTGCTTTGATCAAAAGGGCCATGCTACAGAGTGTTTGCTTTTATCTTTACCTCTAATTTAGGTAGTTTAGAAAAGATAATAGTTAATTTTAGCTTTTGAGAATAAACATTCAGCTCCATAAAAGATATATCTTTATAAAGTACATATCTTAAATAGATTATCCTTTTAAAAATAGTTTTGATGGACTTCTGATGCCCCTAAACATTAGTGCTGCAGGTGCTACAGCTATATTTTCAGACACTGGCTCAGGGGCACTGAAATAGCAGATAGCTCTTCGTTGACAAAATATCAGAGCTATTTTTCAGCCTTTATAAGGTTTCACTTAAACCACTGGTTTTCAGATTTTACCTTGCCTCAGAATCACCTGGAAATGATTTAAAATATGCTGAGTGGCACACCCAGAGTGTCTGATTCAGTAGGTCTGGGACGGGGCTGAGAATTCATATTTTTAATGACATCCCAGGCAATGTCAGTGCTGCTCGTCTAGGGACTGACATTTTGAGAACCACTGCTTTCAACTGTTAATTTATATGTTGTCCTTTAAAGTGCAGTGGAAGCTTAGAATCCAGGCCCTATGTGGTACTTACTAAACTCTCTTCAAGGCTATGTCCTAAAGACAGTTCTTCAGAAAATCCACTTTTCACTTCCTCCTTTAATAGCAGCAGTAGTGCCCAGGCAGCTAACGAGTCCTTTCCACTATTTGCTTACCATTTCCTTTTGGCCACGCCAGGCCAAGGTGTCTTTCCTACCCTCCCCCACCCCCACCCCTGCCCAGAAGGGCTGCGGTCTCTTCTTTGTCCCCAGATGCCCTGGATCTGGAAGCCTCCCCAGGACAGGACCCATGCCTCCGGGGAACCAAAAGCCACGGCTACATGTCTCTCCCCAAGAGGTCTATCTCGTCCAGGAGGAAGTCCATGTCCTCCCGGCTTACTTGAGGGCTGATCACCACCTGGCGGAAGAAGTTGACCTTCCCCCGATGGGGCTGGTAGCCCAGCATCAGGCTTCCCTTCTTCATCATCCGCTCCTTAATGGTTGGGGCCACCTGCACCGGGCGAGAGGAGGGAGGCGGTGAAAGACCAGAGCACAATCCGGCGGCATTCCAACCAGCCACGTGATACCCACCGGCGTCCACTGGGGATCCCACTCCCTCGCACACGTCAAGGTCGATATTAATCATAATCTACTGAGAACTCACAGTATGTGAAGACTGATCCAAGGGCTTTAGATAAATTTAATTCATCTAATCCTCACAGTGACCTCGGGAGGGAGCTAGAGATAACCCTATTTGTGGATGAAGAAATTGAGGTGCAAGGAGATTAGACAGTCTGAGGTCCCATGTTGGTGAAAAGTGAGTGAAAGAGCAGGCAGCATCACCAAGCACACACTCTGAAACCTAAACCATTATGTGGTGCTGTCTCCTTCAAGACAAATCAGTTGTCCTCGGGGGCACAGAAGTAAAAGTGTCAAATGGTACGTTCCCAACTTTGAACTAAAAAATGCTCCAGTTCAGGTATCTTAAGTAAAGAAAATTAGTCTTGGATGAGACAAAAACACATACACAGAATAACAGCTTTCCATTGATAGTCTAGCAAGGAAAACACTAACATGGATCTTATGTGCAGTTCTGTTTTGAAGACTAATAGTTCATTAATTAATAGGACACATGAAACCCAAATACTCTTTTATAAAGAGGTGTTAAGGAAGGAATAAAATAGGAAGGCTGCATTTTAAAGATCTGCAGATAACATGGGGAGATGGGACTTGATAATCCAAACACAAAAATTTTTCTAAAAAGTTTAATGTTTGAAGAAATTTAAGTCCAATTTAAGAAGCACCTGGGAGCATCAGTCTGTTTTCCTATCAGTAGCGTGACCACACAAGAACTAGGTTATAAACTTTTAAAATAGTGAAGCTGATTTTTGAAACACCAAATTAAAAAAATTAAGAGAGCACTCTTCCTGGCTTGGAAAGGCAAGCAAAGGTTTTCCACTTTCCTTTTAGTTTAACTCTTTCAAATTGTCTGAGCGTGTCCTACGTGAACATACAATGAGGATATCATGTGTTTCTGTCCTCATCTTCTCAGAAAGATGAGACTTGGTTAATCCAGAAGAAGAATGCATACATAAATAACATCAAGCATGATGTGCTTTGAAATTCCTTAGTGAGAGGCATACATCTCAGTTCCCACGAGCCCGTCTTGGGGTGTGACCATCCTACACCTCTTTAGCCTTTAAGCATACCTCATACCTATGTTTTGCCAGATGCACCCCCTGAAAACAAGCCAGACTACTTCATCTGACACTCAACATAATCTTGATTGGTTGCAAAGCTTATGGGAAAACTAGGTGTTTTAGACTTCTAGAGGATTGATGTGTTCGATTCAGCCACAGAGTCTGATTCTCAAGGGATATGCCAGAATAATTTAACTAAGTACATTTCCCCTTATGTGCTAATTTTAGAACCTAAATCTTGCATAACACGGGCTACACTATGCCTACAACAGCAAAAACAAACATCCATTAAGCACAACCACATTGCTGTTCTAGTAAAGTATTGGAGTTCTTGCAGGGTATAATGAAACATAGAAAAGAAAATCTATGCGCATAAAAGAAAAAAAATGTAGAATCAGAAGATGAAGTTAGAAGTCAAGTTAATGAAAAAATATAGACCATCAAGTTCTATAGATTTCTAGAAGCATGTTACAAATTTTATTCTGAAGCTCTTTAGAGACTAGAAAAGGAGGGTTAAATAATTATCTTCAATCTGCTAGCAAGATTTAGTGACAAGTACTCAGTGGAAGCAAAAAGGAAGCAAGTAGGTAAGTCTCTACATACCTAAGCGCCATGAATATCTGTCTGAAACCCTTACATTGGAATGTTCCAAGCATCCACTAAGTTTTCTTCCAAAGCTCTTTATTCAGGTATCATTTGTTATTGGAATCATAAGAATCCAATGAAATGATACACAAGCAAATGAAAGGTGAGTGCAAAAAGAGAGTGCTTTCCATAAAAATGAAGTTGAATTCTTTGGAAAGACTGGATAAACGGGGACTGCTAAACATCACTGCAAGTTAGGTGTTGGGAAGAGAACTGGAAAAGCCTTCAAGCAGAATCTAGAGTCCAGACTGGTTCTGCACACAGACGGCCATACGGGCGCCAAGCCCTCAGCTTACAGAAACCCAGCCTGGACAGGACAGGTGATTCCTGACAAGTATAGTTACCACAAGAATGGCAGAGGCCTTTGATCATCAGATCTCTGCTCAAGAAAACCTCACTTACTTTGGGAAAGCGTTTAGAAGTCTTCACTTGCTAGGGAAAGAGAAACAAACACCAACTTCCCACTGAAAGATGGGGAAATAAATGCACATAGATATATTTTAAGTTAAAATGGTTCAGTCATGTGTGCAGCACATTTTTTTCCTAGGGTTATTTGCTTTAACTGACCACTCCTCATCACCATGGGTAGACAAACGGGTTCTGGTGTGAATATGGATGTGAAGGGCGCATGTGCACATATGTGTGTATGCGCCATCACATGTAATTTATAAACTTTTAACCCACTATTTGTCATGCGCTGCTCTTAAAGTCTTCCTATTTAGTCACAAAGCAATGCAGAACTATGGTTTGCCTTAGGCTCATGACAAAGGCACATTTAATTTTAATTAAAAGAACAAGCGCACTCTTGAAGGTAAATTGAACGTCTGAGAGGAAGACACAAGAGTGCCATTGCTGATACGTATAAGACGACCTGGTTCACGTAAGACAAATGTCTGGCCAGGAGAGTCACAGACTCTCAATTGTAGAGCTCACGGATTGTGGTTTTGCAAACTTTTTTTTTTTCCTAACAAAAATTCCTTTCATATTCATCTCCATCTTCCTTTAGGTACCCAGGGTATAACTGGCTCTAGATTATAGTCAATTTTAAATTTAAAACAGGCAGGTCCTTGGCTCACGCCTAATTTGCATTGTCTATTCCTGTTTACTTTTCAATAACCCTATTTCCCCCCTCCCCAAATTATATTTTATGCCTTGCCTTTGGAGACCATTAGAATTTTGATTCTAGCCCATAAAGTGTCAGAGGCTCACATGAGGCAATTATCAAAAGAATCTGTCAGGCTTGCATTTCTCGTAAGCAAACCAAAAATATTTTCTAATGGGAGTGAGAAAGGTAAAAGAGGACCCCTCGGACATTTTAATATAAAGATATTTTTGATCTTTAAATTTCTTGCTGTTGTAGAATGTGCTTCCATGGCGAGACACATGGCATGGGAACCAAACTTCTAAGCCAAATTTTGCCATTGACTTTCAAAAATTACAAATAAATGACTACATATCTATGGGACTCAGAGAACAAACTAAGCAAGGGTTTAGCAGGACATATTTTATTTATGTATCGATGAATATATAATTCATTCGTAGAGGGAATTATTCCTAGACAAGAGAGGAAGACCTCTTTAATCTATGAATCCTTCATGGGAAAAGCAAGCCATAAGCCACACCAGGGCTGATATTCATTAAATCTCTATCACAAATTACAGTTGTCATAGTAGTACTGGTTCTTGTTGTTGTTAACAAATATTTCGCCAACCCTTTACAATTTGCAATGAGCTTTCACATATCTGATTCTCACAAACTCAGGTTAAATAAAGCTTGTTTGGAAGGAACCCATGCTTGCAATTTAGGGACTACGAACGTTCTCATTAACAGTCAGCTTATCACATTTGCACCTAAAAAAATCAACCATTTTCTATTTCTAAAACTCCAGGCACAATCCAGTGTGGGGTAACCTGGTTATTCTCTTCTGCTGATCGAAGCAGAGAAACAGTCCTAATCCGACAGGATGGAATATTCACAGGGGAAAGAAAATATGCACAAACTAAATGTAAGTATCTGAATATCACCCCTAAATGGAGCGTGCATGGAGGAAAGCAATTTGGCAGGAGTGAGATTGCTTTCCAGCTCTCAATTATTTTACTGCTGGTTTTCCTTCAAATTGTAAATCAAATTCTTTTCGCATGCCTCAGTGCCCTGGTCCCTGCATCTTAAGTGGGGGAAGATCCTGACATTTCTATTTGGTTGCACAGAAACTTAATCGACATGTTTTTGTAGGATTGCTGCCCCCCCACCTTAAATTATGTTCCAGCAATGATTTAGTCATTTAAACAGAATTTTGTTGTCATACTCCTGCAGCATAAAATAGCATTTGATACTTACAAGTTGCTTAAACTCAAAACTAAACTCTCTCATTCTGGCCAAGTATAGTGATTTGATAACAAGTAACTGACCGGACACCAGGATAGCCTTTTCTGAAAATAAAATTTTAATGTCCATTAAATGGAATTTCTTAAGTGAACTATTGATTGAAAAGGAATTACTAAATAAAAATGAAATTATAAAGACAGAATAATTACAAGCCTATTTTTAGAAGATTTTAAATTTAACAGTAAAATTGATCTGTTAAATTGTCATAAAAGTTTCTAAACAGTAGCTCTTGAGTTCCATATTTTTCTTATTGCAGACTGGTAATATTCAGCTTAGGGGTCTGCATGGGGTGGAGACCATATTTTGAAGACTGCTGCTCTGTTTTAAGTCCCATGGCTCCTTGTGAGTGTATATTATTTTAGTTATGAATCTTGATGTTATCCTGAATATTTATTTCTGCTTCTTGCCATAGTCTCCACACCACTTTGAATTCTGTCTTGTATTCCATCATACCACGCTGCCTTAGTTTACTTAAATCATTTTCCCATTGTTAAAGTTTGGACCTTCTTCAGTTACAATGGGACTTCAGTGAAACCATGGACCCAATCATGGGTCCCATGAAGGACCTAAATCAGTCCTTCAAAACTTCGTCCAGAGATGATAAAAGTAAGTGGTTCAAAATGGTCTAGACTTTAGAGTCTATATACAACTTCTTGCATTATTTGCTGTGCGGGTGAAATCAAGTCACATTTTTTCACCTGTCGAATATGGAACATCACAATACCTAGGGTGGTTGCGAAAACAAACCCATAACTAAAAGAGGGGATCCTTTTGAGGACAAACCCTATATAAGGTTCTATTAAGACTCTAGCTAGCAATACCATCCAGAGCTTCTAATAAATCCAGACGGACTTGTGTGTTTTGTTAAATTCTCCCATAAATCATGAATAAATCAATGCTCCTCAAACTCCAGATTTTAGAGCTGTCTTCTCAATTTCAATTTAATTAATCTACATTTAATTTTCTCCAAGGAAGCAAAGATTCTTTAGGGGTAGGAGGCTAAACTCATAATAATTTGCAGATATTGTGGGTAGAGCATAGAGTGGGTAGACAGGCTAATAAGCTGAAGATTAAATTATGAGAGTTATATTATAATTAATATCTTGTTCTAAGATTACCTTGCCTAAAAGAAACATATCAAATGTAGAATATGATGTACAATATTTTTTCTCTCTAGGAAAAGTACTTTGAAAGAGTTTTAAATTTCTCTATACCTACACTCCACTCATACCCCTTTGGTATTCTCCAGAACAGTTTATAGACATATCAGGCTACACATGTCCATGCATGGTTAAGCAAAGAAACAGTGAGAAAGGAATAAAATGGGTGCTCAATGCAGCTGCTATACCTTACTGTTATTTTAGATCTGAGGGGCAAATCTCTCTTCTTTAAAGAGTCAGATAATAACTATTTCAGGTTTTGTAACCCATACAATTTCTGTTGCCAATACTCAACTCTGCCATCATAGCATGAAAGCAGCCCTAGACAATATGTACACAAACAAGCAAGGCCATGTTCTAATAAATCTTTTTTTAAGGACAATGACATTTAATATATGATTTTCACCTATCAAGAAATACTAAGTTGCTCTTGATTATTTTTCAACCACTGAAAAATGTTAAACCCATTCAGAGCTCCTAGGCTAATAAGTAAGTAGGTAATAAGTTAGATTTGGTTTGGGGCATATGTATGGACTCCCTGGTTCAAGCACAAAGATACATTACAATATGTAAAATCTACTCCTTCAAAGGAAAAGGCCCATAGAAAGTTATGTTCATTGGGTTTTTTCAGAAATTCTACATCGAGTCAGGAAATGCTTACAGTCTTCTTGACCCTCCTTTGTGAGCCGAGCATGAAACCAGGACACAGGTTGGCAGACAGTCACTGTGACTTCCAGCAGTTATTTTTAAGCAATCACAAAAAGTAATTTGCTTCATGCTTTCTTCCTAAATAATCTGGGTTCCAAATAATTTGGGTTCAAACATAAAGCTTTGCCAGTACTAATGTTATGCACTTAACAAAACTCAGAAAACTATATACCTTAAGAGGTGAATTTTACCTGCGTGTAAATTTTGAAATGAATAAACAAAGTCATTGAAATAATAAAAATGGGTCTAAGAGGATATGTAGCTACATGAGATCAGTCTAATAACTTTAGTTCCCAGAGCCCCAGTCTCCTCATCTCTAGGCAGGAGATGATAATAGTATAGTACCCCTTCATACAATTGATAAAATATGGACTATGGTATTATTACAGATGCAGCCTGTAATGCTGTGAACAGATAGTGCATGATGGAAGTGAATATTCTTATTCAAGAAAAGTCGAGAGCACAAGCTCCAGAAAGGAAATGGAGCTCTAAATTGGGTTGTTTCCTTCCAATTTGACCACTCACGTCATGTCCTTAAGCAAATCACTTCATTTCTCTGTGGGCCTGAAATGAGAAGGGTCATGGTAACCACATTTAGGTGCAAAAGATAGAAAGCTATTTTGGACATAGTGGCACTTGAAGCTTGTCTTCACGGTGAGGTTTTTTTCGGAAGCTCATTCGATCAAACATTTAAATATACCCACCATGCTTGGGGCTCCTGGATGGCTCAATCAGTTAAGCATCCAACTCTTGGTTTCAGTTCAGGTCATAATCTCAAGGTCCTGGGGTCCAGCCCCTAGTCAGCTCCTCTGTGCTCAGCGGGGAGCCTGCTTGTGGATTCTCTCTGTCTCTGCCCCTCCCCCAGCTGGTGCTCGCTCTCTTGCTCTCTCTCTTTCAAATAAATAAATAAATCTTAAAAAATAAAATGAATGTACCCACCATGCTTATTAAATGTGATTCACATATGATTATGGATGATTTCAGGTGAGTTGCAGGTGACTAAGCTAATATCATCTCTTGAGTTTGTACTTCTTCTTTTGTGTTTTAAGACCATTTTTATACAGCCACCAAATATTTTTATATGTCCCTATTCAATTCCTCTGCCCCTCATGCTAATTTTGCCTGATGGCTAAATAAACTAGCTCTGTTTACTAGAGTAATCAATTAGCCCGTTTCCTCACAACAGATCAATTTATACCTGTAATTATCAATATCATCCCTTTCATTGTTATGAGTGAGTCTAAATGTCAAGTTATAGGTTTAGAATAACCATGCAGAGACCAACAGACTAGTTTAGACTGACCTGAGACCCAATTCGTGAAATTCTATGTGACTCTGGACAAATATTTAACTGCTCTGGGACTCACATTCTTCTATCAAGACCTGATATCCTTTGTAGGATTATTATGTGGACTAAATGAAACAATATATATGAATGCACCAAGCATAGAATTTGGCATCTACTAGATACTCAATAATACGAACTAATCTTATTAATATCTTAAAATGAATTTGTTTTTAATCAATTTATATTCATACCTGGTCTTTTATTACACTATTTCATTACTCTCTCTTGAGAGATGAGCATTTGAAAATTCTGTGAAAACATGATTTGTAATTTATTCTTTCTCCCCAAAGCAACTAAACTGTATTTAAATAATCTGAGAGGTTGCGAGTTAGCAGTTTTAGAAATTAAATCTTATACCTCATGTATGCCACTTCTATATTAATTTTCTATTTAAGGTCCAAGTTTTTTCTAACATGGGCAAAGTAAACTCTTTTTTCTCTTAAAAAAGTAAGACGGTGGTTGATGATCTTGGCAGTTTGGTGAGGGGGCAGGAGGCAGGGAAAGCAGCTTTCCATTGAAATGTATTGTGGGCAGGGATGAGTTCCTATTATATGCTAGCAATTTCTCTGTGTTGTATAAGCATTTTGCAGAAAACAGAGATATTTTCTAAGTAAAAATTTACTTCTTCTTCGGACACATGAAAAGGTCATATACTGAAAAGGTCATTTGTCCCTATATTCATGAACTTGTGTCCAAAATTATACAGTCTCCTCATGCTATCCTGCCACTTATATTTTTATCAAAGGAAGACTGAAGAGTAGTATTAGGAGCTCCCCAAATATGACCCAAGATACAAATCACCCGGACTGGGTAGGGCGGGGGGGTGGGGGGTGGGGAGGGGT
>LNAC01001324.1:201015-223448 GCA_002007465.1 Ailurus styani | reverse complement strand
GGTGGGGGGTGGGGAGTGGTGGTGGCAGGTGGAGGGCACCAATCCAGAGCACCTGGGTTAGACCTGGTGACCTGGTGGTCTTTACATTTACCAGGCACTTCAAATGCTTGCTTTTTTGGTTTTGTTTTGTTTTAAAGAATTTATTTATTTATTTGAGAGAGAGAGAGAATGAGCGGGAGGGAGGGGTAGAGGGAGAGGGAGACGAAGACTCCCCACTGAGCAAGAAGCCAGACGAGGGGCCCCATCCCAGGACCCCGAGATCAAGACCTGAGCTGAAGGCAGACGCTTAACTGACTGAGCCACCCAGGCATCCCACTTCAAATGCTTGTTATCACCATGCAAGTATGGGAACATGGCCAGTGACAGTCCTTTAAGCAGGACTTCAGGAGAGATACAGGTAGGGTGAGAGGTGAGAGATGTTTTGGACCAGGAAAGACAGTTTGAAGTGAGGAGGGGAGAGGAGATTAGGAATCCTCCCTTCTTGAATTTCTTATATCAATTTCGTAGTAAAGTAAGACTTAGCTGATTGTGAAAAAATGAAAAATAAAAAAAATAAAAAATAGACCAGTGACCTTCAAAGAAATTGCAGGCCAGCTTTTCTATTAATCATAAAACCTGATAAAGTGTTGAAAACACTGAACCGTGGCCCAGGAAACAATAAAACTCTTTCTTTTGATTGCCTGGAGAATCAATTTGCCTCTTTCCATATATTTTCTGCCATTCCTTACCTGTCCAATTCTCTTCTTACGTCTGTGCACAACACTCACTCATTCCCCTGGTATCTGCCCCCCTATAATTTGGAGCTGAGCTGCATTGGTATAAGTCTCCTGAGCTTAAATTATGTAAAATTGGTGATCTATAGCCCATGAAATCAGATGCATCTAAAAGATCATTTCAGCTTGGCAGAACACGGAGAAAAAGAACACTTAAACTGGACATACCTCTTTTCAAATATGGATTTTTTTACCCTGATTTTCCTCCAGAGTATCTCTCAAAATCAGACATGCACCAAATAAAAAAAGTGTCTCAACTTAAAAGAACTGTCCGGTTTATGCCCTTTTTGATACAGAGGAGCTAAGCCACAAAAACAGGGGTTAGAATCCCGGAAAGACTGAAGAACACAGTCAGCTTCACATTTGGTGTTTACAACGTGGAAACGACAATGACAGCAATTCCAATAAACGTAATGTCAGTCATATATTCAAGGCAGCCGAAATGAACAGTCATAAAAATAAACCAAACTGAACTGAAAGCATTAGCTGAAGAATGGACACAATAAACATTTTACACACTCTATAAAGCAAAAACTTAATCCTCGATGTGTCACAGCCGCCGTCTGAGCTAATAGGTGCTCAGTAACTGTTGTGGGCCAACTCTGAAGTTTTCACCCATTTGGGGAGATACCTGTATTGTTCCTTAATTTGACAAGCTATTTGGGAATTCTTTCCTTAAAACGACAACTGCTCTGGGGTGGTCCCACCTCACTAGGGGCATCTGTGTCTAAGGTTTTGGATTGTGTCAAAGACTATTGCATTTAGTATCTGAAGGTCAAGGGCACTGAACGCTTTGCAATGCCTCACTAAACCTGCCTGAGGAAGAGTCATGGTGCCCCAAATGCTAGTGATGCCCCTGCCGAGAAACATGGATCACGAGCTCCATGTGCTCCAGGGATCCCTCCCACCCTCTGTCTTTTTTTTTTTTTTTAAAGATTTTATTTTTTTATTTGACACACACAGAGAGAGATTATAAGTAGGCAAAGAGGCAGGCAGAGAGAGAAGGAAGCAGGCTCCCTGCTGAGCAGAGAGCCCGATGTGGGCCTCGATCCCAGGACCCTGAGATCATGACCTGAGCCGAAGGCAGAGGCTTTAACCCACTGAGCCACCCAGGCGCCCCCTCTGTCTTGATTCCTCTGGATTCCTCCAGTCTCTCTACAGAGCTAAGAACCTTCCTTTGGTCCAGAACAGAGGACTCAGCTGATGGGTCAGCAGAGGGAAAGGGGTCTTCAGAAGCCCATAGTCCCTTCTGTTGTTGCCCTTAGATTCTTTTCTCCTTGTTTTAAGTTCTTCCGGCTTGATCGAGGTATAATTGACAGCTAAAAATTGTGGATAATTAGAGTACAGTATGATGTCTTGATACACACATACATTGTGACGTGATGGCTCTCAGATTCTTAACATATTCCGAGAGTTTCACTCCACTTGAAGGGAGAAAAGGAGTACAGTCCAGGTTTCTCTCTGGGCCCTCTGGGCGGTGGTCCCTATTTCTAAATACTGCATCTGGCTCTCTGAGCAGGGACACAGTTTGGAGACTGCCTTCTACAGTACGTGCCTCAGACTCCCTGGTTTTTAGCCCCACGGAGGCTCATTCTACCTCTCCCACATACTCGAGCCAGGTAAGGAGCACGGGATGAGCATTCTAAAGCCAATGAGAGACTGACTCCTTTTCCCATAGGTTTTCTCCAGGGAAACTTTCCCGGAGAATTCTCTTCCCTTTAGACATTTGGCAATGGGCAATTAGAAGCTGAAATTCTGTCTCTTGATTCAGCGCTGCCAATAAGATACAAACAGCCAATGGAGATGTCTGGGGCTTTGATGCCAAAGCCCTACCTGGAGGGCCAGGCACAGATGGGGGAGGCATTCCTATGTTGGCACAGCAATAATTTTAAGGTGCAGAACCTGCATTTAGGCTTGGGAGGCTTAGCTTCCTGAGTAGCAGAATTATTGGTTTTTATCACAGATTCTGGGCCTGACAGACAGGGGGTAAAACAGGAAGTGATCCCATGATGTTATGCTGCTCTGAACCAAGAGACATCTTACTCTGCCCAGCCTGCCAATGCATCTGAATTATGCCTCAGTAAGTGCCCACCGGCCTCAATCACCCACCTGCAGCCACTCACCAGCATCATTATCTGGTTTGCAGATTTGGGTTTTTGTGTGTGTGTGTTTTGTTTTTGTTTTTGTTTTTGCAGTGCCATTTGCTTCTGGAGTAAACTGAAGTGCAAATTGTCTTTTTGATCCTTTTTTTGGTCCGGTGGAATACAGATGGCCTTTGTCCATCCCAGAGTTAATGGCACACACAAGATACACTTCCCCCTCTTCCCAGGGCTTTCCTTTGCATGTCTATTTATAAGTGGTTTTCACATCATTTCACTGCGTTTTATTAATTGAGCTCGAGTGCATCCTAAAATTCTTGGTGTTTCGACCTCAGAGGGAAAACCTGAACTTTTAAAGACAGATGTTTTATGTACCTTACCTTTCTTGCTTTTTTTCTTTTTTTTTTTACTAAGTCAAAGAGAGGTACCATGAGGATATTTAAAAAGAATTATTGTTCCTATATTACTCATAAAAATATTTAGAAAATAAGTGTAAGGTGTTCCTCACTGAAATCTTTATAAATGCTCCTAAAGGATTTTTTTTACAATTAATGCTGTAGATATTAAGCAATGGCTTTTCACAGCAACCCAGTTTTCTTAAGTAACAAAATGCTCTAGGTTTGCACATTTTGTGCAAATTAACGGAAGTGATTATCCATTCTTCCTTACGAAGCTCACTCAACACTCTTTAACTAGTGCTTAACATTGGAAGTTGCCTTTTCCTCAAAGTCATAGTGATCTAGGGGGTTCCCGGGGGCTCCAGACTACAGAGTAATGCAGATGGGGGAGCAGGGCTATTCCAGGGGCAGAAGGAGGCAGAGCGGAAAGGGCCCTTGTGGCCTAAACCAACCTCCACTTGACACATCTCATATACTGGAGTTTTGTGCAAGAATTTGTTTGACAAAAATGCCTCGCCATTTAAAAAGACCAAGTTTGAATTTGATTGTCAATGGTTTTATTATTATTATTCAAGATCAATCATTTTGAGATACCTGAAAAAATACCCCTCAGGATGTTGGCTAAGGGAATGCTTCCAATATGCTGAATCTAAGGGAAGAGGGGAGTTCTTGGTCTGACGTTCTTGACCAAGTTGGGAAAACGGAGGGAAGTCACAGGGAAACATGTTGCTTTGCTAAAACCAACCTTCTTTTGCTTGAGAGTTAAGGTTAAGTCATATGTGGTCAGGCTCTGTTAGAATAAAGCCATACTGCATAAAAATTGGTCATTTCACATAAATGAACCTTAAGTATGTCCTAGCACAGCTGCGTAATAAAGCCATATCACCCTCCCATCCAAGGGCTGTTTTGCTTCTCGAAGGTGATCATTATTCCATTGGTGTGTTTTTATTCTCCCATAATCACCCCGAAGTTTCAACGTATTCACTTGCCATTTGAATGGCTTCCTTTTGTAAAGTGCTTGTTCATGTTCCGGGTGATCATTTTTATCTTACTGATTTAGAAGAACGCTTTGTTACTGGGAACATTAGCTATCTGATTGCTGTACGTATTGCAAGTTATTTACCTGATTTTAATTTTGTTTTTAATTATTTCATGTACAGTCTTATAATTTTATAATCAGACCAATTGGCCATATATGTATTTATTCCAACATTGGTTTTGTACTCAGAAAGTGTTATACACCAGTTAAATCAGTATTTTTTCTGATTTGATTTCGATGCTTAAAACCTTTAATCCATTTGAACATTCCATTTGTACCTTGCATAAATTAGAGATACACTCCCTGTGTTTTTTTTTTTTAAAAGATTTTATTTATTTATTTGACACAGAGAGAGAGATTACAAGTAGGCAGAGAGGCAGGCAGAGAGACAAGGAGAGGAGGAAGCAGGCTCCCTGCTGAGCAGAGAGCCCGATGCAGGCCTCGATCCCAGGACGCTGAGATCATGACCTGAGCCGAAAGCAGAGGCTTTAACCCACTGAGCCACCCAGGCGCCCACACTCCCTGTGTTTAACCAGGAGTCTCCACACCACTAATGGGACAAGTCTGCCTTTCCCCAGCATGCTTTGGGAATGCCTACAATGAATTCCGATGAATACTTGGGTCTGAGCTTTCTACTCTGTAAGATTGATATGTCTATTCTTAGAATAATCAAGCTGTTTTATTTACTGCAGTCTATAAAATATTGAACTCCCCTTTCAGTATTCACCCTTCTCAAAATGTTCTTACCTATTACTACCCACTTGGTCTCTTAGATGATATCGAAAAATAACATGACAAGTTAAAATAAAAAGAAAAAAGACCTTTCCATTAACACTATTAGACTTATATCCATCTTGCATATTAATTAGGGAAGATTAATCTTCTTATTCAGAATTCTGGTGTTTTTCAGTTTTTAAAAATATGGCTGGCTAATCTTTGGCATTCTGAGATTGGCAAATGAGATTTCCTGAATTGGAAAAGATTTGTGGCACGCTAGTTACCAATAGGAGGCAGTAGATGCTGCATGGCCTCCAAGGTGAGGTTAGGAGAGGTAGAAGAGTGTCCACCTGGTTCTCAGGGACTCTCACTTCTTGAAGTCCAACTATCCTGAGCCCACCACCCTATTATGAATCCCAGGCCACCTGGAGAGGCCTCAGGTAGGTGCTCTGGTTGATAGCCCAAATGAGGTCCCAGGCAAGGGCCACCATTAACTGTCAAATATGTGAGTGAAGGCGCTTCCAGAATATTCCAGCTCCAGCCATGGAATCACCCTCAACTACTTTAGTCTTCCCAGATAAGGGTCCAGACATCCCACTCCCTCTGTGCTCTGTCTGAATTCTTAACCCACAAAAGCCATGAGCATAATAAAATGGCTGTTTAAAGTGGCTACCTTTGGAATAATTTGGAAACAGAAATTGTTACTGGAACATTAAAATGTTTTGGAGGGAGTCCTTAAAGTTTTACAGTTTTCTTCCATAGGTACTATAATATATTTAACTCTTGATTATTTCGTGTATTTTTTGCTATTGTGGTTGATAAACTTATTCTGACTAAAATGCTGCCTTCTGGGGCACCTGGGTGGCTCAGTCGGTTAAGCATCTGCCTTCGGCTCAGGTCATAATCCCAGAGTCCCCGGATTGAGTCCCATATCGGACTCCCTGCTCAGAGGGGAGTTTGCTTCTTCCTCTCCCTCTGCCCCTCATCCTCGCTCCTGCTCTCTCTTGCACTCTCTCTCTCTCTCTCAAATAAATAATTAAAATATTTTTTAAAAGAATAACATTAAATAAAATGCTGCCTTCTGATATAGATTTCAATTTTCCAGGTCTTAGATTCTTACTCTTTGTGTAAGAAAAAGCTTTTTTGGATATTCAACTTTGTACATCTACTATAGCCATCCATTTCTAGAAGCTTTTTATGTGATGCCCTTGCGTTTTGTAGATACATAATCACACAATCTAAAATGAACACCTTTGGGGCTTGTCCTCTGAAATATTTTAAAGCCCAGGTCTTTTTCTGGTCATCGCATTAGTTAGCACTCCCAAAACAACATTAACGTGCAACAGTGAGGGCAGATGTTCCTCATTTACTACTGAGTTTAATGAGAAGGCTTTTCATGTTGAAGATATATTAATCTAATACATCATATAAGCAAACAAAGGATATCACCGTAAGCTAACCTGTCAGCCTTAACATTAATTTTGGTCATTCCTATGTATTTTTTTTTCAATTTCTAAGGATTCTTTTTTCCTGCTTCATTTTAAGTGGGAGAAATAATTTTGGAACGCTTTCTTGATTTACTAGTTCAGAGATAGGTAGAAAATGATGAAATTGCTTTTTTAAAGCCTGCTTTTGCTTAGCTTTTGAAATAATGGAGTTCTGCTGAATGGAGCAGTAAAAATGGGACGTGTGCGGCAACCCGGAGTGCGACGCTGGCTGGCTAATCCATCTCCTCAGACAGTTTTTGGGGATCCAAAAAACACGACATAAATTAAGTTTTTCAACCTGTGTGAGTGGATTATTGTGTGGATCCCTGAAATAATCCTCTCATCTTTTAACACTGTTCTGACCCAGTTTGGGGAAGTATCTTTAATATCTTGTTCTACTTCACTGACCTCCAGGCAGAATAGCCAGAAATATCTGCATTTAACAGGCAACTTTCATCTTCGGGCTCACAAAAGGGTCAGCTTTCTTTAAAAAGGAAATTGAAACTTATATCACAAGGCAACTTTTGAGGTGATTTTACTTTCTATTTTATAACCCCAACAAATAGAAGGCAAGGCTGTGGAATAACCGAAGGGCTTCAGAATAGTGCGTACCTATTGATGGGAATAAATCAAAATCTGTTGACTGCACCTGCTTTTACCTCACCATTGATTATTTGTCAAGTCACGGGCACTCACCCCAGAAAGAAAAGCAGAAACACATGTGGGGAAGATGAGCTAAGGCTGGGTTTCTAGAACAAAACCCTGAACAATAACCCACCCAGACGAGGAGTGGGAGAGTGAAGGGCTCCCAGGAAGCAGTAACTCTGAGGTTTCACAGCGCACATACTCTGGTTACCTAAGTGATGGCTGGGAGAATGGATGTGCTCTGGTTGGCAGATAGGGGATTGATTGGTGGGGCCTGTGGTAGATTTTATTATTGTTCTTAATTATTCACACATCCTGCCTGCTCGGAGAGTAGACATCCTTGCCTCTGCCTAGCAATCTGCAGTGTCTCCCCATAGCAGGAGTATTGGTCACCATTCCATTATTATGTGGTCAAGTCTGAGCTGAAACTTTAAGAGCCTGTTGAATGTTTCCACCAGCCCTCGCCGCTTTTTCCATTGCTGTGAGGATGGCGTATTCCAGAAGGGAACTCCTCTTTCAGCATGGATGCAGAGATCAAGACCATGGGGCAGAACAGAGAATATAGAAATGAACCTTAGTTACTATGAACCACTGAGATTGGGGTGAGGGCTCATTTGTTGCAGTTGTGTAATTAAGTGAAATTTAATTAGTACTAGGTGTATTAGGTTAGATCCAGGATGAATCCCACTTTTTTTTTTTTAAGATTTTATTTATTTATTTGACACAGAGAGAGAGAGATCACAAGTAGGCAGAGAGGCAGGCAGAGAGAGAGGGGGAAGCAGGCTCCCTGCCAAGCAGAGAGCCCGATGCATGCGGGGCTCGATCCCAGGACCCTGAGATCATGACCTGAGCCGAAAGCAGAGGCTTTAACCCACTGAGCCACCCAGGCGCCCTGAATCCCACTTTAGATGAAGCTAGGTAACTCTTGTCTGGCTCTAATTTTCCCTGCATTAGACATGGCTGACTGAAAGCCCTCGAACCCTGAGAATACCACACATTTAGATTTCCATAGGCAAAGTCAAGGCAACAACTACATGATTCTAAAATACTAGTCAATGAGTATCTGCCATCCTAAAAGTGATTTAGTCCTATGGAGAGACAGTATCAATTTATAGCACGGAGGTTGGCAAATGTTTTCTTTCTTTTTTTTTTTTTTAAGATTTTATTTATTTATTTGCAGGGGGGAGAGGCAGAGTGAGAAGGAGAAGCAGACTCCCTGCTGAGCAGGGAGCCAGACCACTCCTGGGAGGGGGGGGGTGTCTATCCCAGGACCTTGGGATCATGAATGACCTGAACCAAAGGCAGATACCCAAATAAGGCAAATGTTTTCTGTAAAGAACCAGAGAGTAAATATTGTAGGCTTTGCAGGCCATACAGTTTCTGTTGCAATTACTCAGGTTGTAGGTGAAAGCAAACACAGGTAATAGAAAATACACGACCGTGGTTGTTCCAATGAAGCTTAATTTATAAAAACAGGCATTGGGCTGGATTTGGTCTGCAGGCTGACCCCTGCTATACCATAAGAAAACTTAAAAGGACACATAAAGAAACAAAAACATCTTAAAGCAAACCTGTTTCACAATCATGTTTATATTATTTAATATTAAAAACTACCTGGTGATCACTGAAGGACATGGACAAATCTTTGGCTTTCCCCATATTTAAAATAGAGATAATATAAGCCACTTCACAAGGTTTTTATGGGAATTATTTGAGATGACATAAAGTGCCAGTGAGTATGCACTCAATGAATTTCAGTTTCTTTCATCTTCCCTTTCTTTTTTTCATCTTGGTCCACGCAGAGTGGATTCTCACTGAAGGCCTATTTAATGCATGCCAAGTTAATGAATGAAGTCAAACAGTAATGAGGTGAAGCAAAGAATCTTTAAGTCAACATCTGCCTAGCAATTTGTTTGATAAGATAAACTTATGATAATGAAGAGTAACTATTAATATATGTCATAATTTACATCTTCATTAATTAGACTTCTAATGATTTTGACCTGACATGAAAATGCTTTCCTCTCAATTCAAGAATATATTTTGAGTGAGAGATAATAATTCTTTGTTTTATACCAAAGCCATATCATTCTGAAAGTCTTGCATTAGAGATCTGTCCTGCATGGACAAGGGTAGAAAAAAAAAATCTCAGTGCTATCTGCTCAATTAAACACAAGTCGGTTTTGTGATTTCTCAAACTTAGACTAGAAGGTCAAGTTTCTTTTTAAAAAGCAATGAATCTTGGGGTGCTTGTGTGGTTCAGTGGGTTAAAGCATCCAACTCTTGATTTAGGCTCAAATCATGATCTCAGGGTTGTGAGATTCAGCCCCAGTTCATGCTCCACACTGGACATGAAGCTTGCTTAAGAGTCTCTCTCCGTTTCCCTCTGCCCCTTCCCTCGTTAAAAAAAAAAAAAAGCAATGAATCTTAATTTATTGCTCTATGATCTGTTCAATATCTTTGATCATAAATAATCAGAGTCAAATGTGCTCAGGAGCCCATGGCCAATATCCACCATCTTTGGCACATGGGTTACAATGACAGTTGTGAGACAGTTGAACCACCTTTTCCTCCCTGTAAATTTAAATGCCATAAGAGGAAATTATATTAATTTTTCCAGTACATTTTCTGCCTGACTTAACATTTTAAATTTATCTTCCAATCCTCCTCTTGGCGTTCACCCTGTTTCCAAATAAAATCCTGTCTCCTTCTTTCTTTGTATCTCTTCTACTGCCAAAATAATGACCAACATCATTAACAACTACAGAGTGTCTGTTCTATCCATGAGATAGATAATCTGACATGCCTCTTATCTGTCACAGCTCCCTCCCAAGACACCAAGGCTGGTATGAACACCTTCCTCCTGAAATGGTATAAAGTGAAAGGTGGAAATATTCTTCTATAAATGTGAGTATATGCTTCAGGAGACTTCTACCTTACTTATAGAGGAGATTTTTAAGATAAGTGAAATTGCTCTGAACCGAGAGTATGATTCTGTACTTGAATAAATATGGGACATGGAGAATAGTATATGGTTATGGCTTAATATTCATCTATTCCTGATGTTAATATAGCTCAAGTTCAGTGGTGGGTGGAGAGAGTAACACCTGCACCAGGCCTCACATCACCCTGCTTCATATGTCTAGAAAGTACAGAAATTGCCTTAGAATCATCTGGAGATGCTTGCTAAAAATGTAGATTTTTAGGGCACCACACTGTAGACCTTGTAAACCTCCATTCTTTAAGATGGAGGGGTGCCTGGAGGGACACCTGGGTGGCTCAGTCGGTTATGCATCTGCTTTCAGCTCAGGTCATGATCCCAGGGTCCTGGAATCCAACCCCTCGTGGGGCTCCCTGCTCAGTGGTGAGTCTGCTTCTCCCTCTTCCTCTGCCTGCCGCTCTGCCTATTTGTGCTCTCTGTCAAGTAAATAAATAAATAAATAAAATCTTAAAAAAGAAAGAAAGAAAGAAAGAAGAAAGAAAGAAAGAAAGAAAGAAAGAAAGAAAGAAAGAAAGAAAGAAAGAAAGAAAGAAAGAAAGAAAGAAAGAAATTGAGTCTGGAAAATTGACTTCTGCCAAAACTTCCCTATGATTTCCACGTAAAGCCAAGTAGAGGGACATGTAGATCATGAGAAATGCAAAGTTGCCACCATCCGTGAAAACAATACCAGGGCATTTCCCATTGGGCAATAAGGTGAAGGGTGGGCTATCATTCCCCCTGAGAAGCTTCTTTCTCTCCCTACTTTGTACTTCTCTCAGCTGACAACAATATTGAAGCCTGTATCATCGGTCATCTCACACTGAGGAACATCAACCAAAAAAACCGAGGTTTAATTGGGAGATACAAAACAGAAAAACTGCCATCCAAATAATTGTTAACAAAAATCATCAGAGTATTTGAAAAAAAATGAGCCAGCTCTATCATGGGGATAAAAATCATTTTCTATAAATTCAGTGTTGTGTTTTGGTGTTTTGTGGGCCAGCGATGCAGCGGAGTAAAATTGAAATAGTGCTGAGTTTGAGCATTTAAGGGCAAAAGTGTCCAGAAAATTCCCTCAGTGAAAGAAAGCAATTTAGGTCAGGAATTCTGTCCATCCTTCACCCTCACAGGTCCTTTCTGGTACCTCGTGACATTGTAGCAGCTATGTAGGGATGTCTTTATGACATGGCACCTTTCAGGTTCTGGCACTGTTCTCTTTGCCCCTCAGGTGATTTTCATTACCACTGGCCTGAGCAAAGCCTTCTACATGAAGTATCTCATCAGACCAGTCAGTTAGAGTCTGGCTCTGCTCTGTTTATGTTGACAGCCAGATGATCACACGTGGAGCCCAGCCATTGTTCCCTCCTAGGGATTTCAGTATCCAATCCACCGGCTTGTCTAAAAGTTCTTTTATTCTACAGATCTGGCTCCAGACCTCAAAACATATCATGAAAAAATTCAGTCTCCTTGACTACTGACAATAATGAATCAACTGTCTATCTAGTTGTCAAAATGATGGTGTGTTTAGCTATCTGAATAGTCAAGCAGGAGAGAAGGGGGAGGAGGTGCTGTGGAACTAAGCAGAGTCTGAAACTACACACTTAATAATTCTGGAAAAGGATGGATTCCTATCTATGAATACAGCCTGCTGGACAGTTTTTACAGAATCCTCAAATCCAGTTTCTTTTTGAAAGATAGTCCCCACTCTCCTTGGTGAATCCAATGAATGTTTCAGTTCTTTTTTAAAAACAACAGTAATTTAGCATTTCCTTTGAAGTGAGGGCTCTAGACACAGCCATAGCTCAGGGAACATGGACTGAAGACTAACACACGGAGGGCACTGGGATTATGAGTTCCCACTGGCCTATCACAGTCTATATTTTCGCTTCATTACCCATTTGTCCACCCACTCCCCAAACTTGGATTTCAGCTCTGTCAGGATTGTGGCTTGTGGTTTGAACTGTCTTCACCAGGGAGTTAAAATGAGTTTGTTCCTGATTCATGGCACCAGCTAGTTCCCTGGGGCCACTAATGATGCAGCCAGCAATCTTCCTGCCAATCACACAAAACCCTTCCTGTCAGAACCACCCCCAAAATATTGACAGGTATGGCTGCAAAAGGACCTAATCACATATCAGATAGAGGGGAAAGTTCCAGTCCTCCTTGAAGCCAGGGGAAGGCGGTTAGGTTAGTTGCAGAAGGCTTTGTGTACTTCCCTTTCTTCTGGGACCAAAGCAAAGGTGTCCAGACTATGGATTGATTTGGGACACCATCTAGTGAAGGATTTGAGGAAGTGCATGAACACAGAAAAAAATTCCCAAGCCAAATTGTTTCAATTGCTTAAATGCTTTCTTTCAGACTATTTTAAATGGTCCCACACTGAACCATGGTGTGATTTTTTTTTTCTAAATTAGGGCAAAAGCAAAACAGAATGACCAGTGACTCCCACACAGACCAGCTTTCGATGATTATCCACCCCTGCCTCTTGAGAAAGATGGGGCAGTATCCCCTCTTAGCACTTGCCCCCTGTCCACGGTAAGGACATAAGAAATGTCCCCGTGGAGTCCGTTCAATCAATAGTCCACTTCTGCCAGAAAGTCAGCATCTGGGAATGGCACCGGAGGGTTTGGGAAGAATGATGCCAGGGTCCCAGATTTTCAAACACGCATCTATCCGCTGCAGTGTTTTTCGGTTAAGCAGTATATATGTCAAAGGCTTTAGCTATCAAAAAATTAAGTTTTTTTCTAGAACTCAATAGCTTTTATCGCCAGAAAATCAGTACCAACAGTACCTATTTCACAGCGCGCTGCACACCAAAAGCCCTCCATAAATATAACATTGTTCAATAACTAAAATTGGCAGCTAGGATTTTTAACTGGGGAAGAAAGCTGAATATAATTCAACTATTACATTCTGAACTCTTCTATATAAAACCATGCTCTTGGTGCGGAATAAATGTTCTGTGGCTGCCTCTAAACTTCCCATGGGGGGTGGGAGGAGGAGAAATAAAGCAAAACAACAGCAAACCTCCCCACCTCAATTCTGTAGTACTTTTACTATAACTAGCAATCGTTTCTAAGGAATCCTTATCCGTCTTACTCTGCCTTTAAGAGAACATCACTTTACCATTCTCGACTAGACACATGCTCTGTCATTTTTCTAGCTGTTGCTCTGAAGCTCCACGTTCAGATTACCACTGGGGCTTCACCCCCTATGAGTAACCAACTCTAGCTGGTCTCACTGGAAACAAATGCTGTATTTGTGTTGCTCATGTTGCCAGGTTTTCCCTTCTAGCTGAAGAAAGCGAGCCTCCAAGAGGTCTCCAAGCCTCAGTGAGAGGTCACTGGGAAGATGCTGACCTTCCCTCAGACCCTTGGTCTTGGTCTTCTCTCTCCAATCACAAGACCGTCCCGAATGTAGGATGGTTCTCTCCCTTTCCCCTTTCCAAATCTTCCACTGTTTGACAAATGGCTAAGTAGCTATTAGTATGTGAATCCAGCCATGCACCACCTAACCCATGCTTATTTTTAGCAACAGGTGACTCTTGGGACATTTCTTCGAGAATCCAGCACTTGCAGCCAATTGGACTTATCTTTGAACTTAGAGAATAGAGGAATTTTCAAACATTGCAACTGTGCTTCCCTTATATTTATTTGTGGTCCTTTAACTAAAGGGAGGGAGTGGAAACACTTGCTCAGTGGTTTAGAACTACAGGGCTCACTATCATTGGGTCTAGGTCAGCACCTCACACAGAGAAGCCACTGAGGGATTCTTATAAGGAATGGCCAGAAAAACACATCCTTTCTCAGGGATGAGCCAAAAAACATCAAAATGACTATCAAGAGAAACAAAATAGGTTAAACAGCATAAACTGTGATGGAGAGGTAAGTCAAAGTGTTTTCTAGCCAGTGATCAAGGATGGTGGAGGATAAGACTTTGGGTAGGAGATTTGTGTACTTTTGACAAGGGTCTAGAGCTATTACTGGCTCTCAGTCAGCTGGGTGATGCGTGGGCAACTTAATATTAATCAGAATGGAGTACAGACATCCTCCTCTTCCTGCAAAGTCGGTTAAGAGCATTTCAGATTATACAAATCAAAACCACAGTGAGATACCACCTCACACCAGTCAGAATGGCTAAAATCAACAAGTCAGGAAACGACAGATGTTGGTGAGGTTGCGGAGAAAGGGGAACCCTCCTACACTGTTGGTGGGAATGCAAGCTGGTGCAGCCACTCTGGAAAACAGTGTGGAGATTCCTCAAAAAGTTGAAAATGGAGCTACCCTACGACGCAGCAATTGCACTACTGGGTATTTACCCTAAAGATACAAAGGTAGTGATCCTCAGGGGCACGTGCACGCGAATGTTTATAGCAGCAATGTCCGCAATAGCCAAACTATGGAAAGAATCTAGATGTCCATCAACAGATGAATGGATAAAGAAGATGTGGTATATATATACAATGGAATACTATGCAGCTATCAAAAGAAACAAAATCTTGCCATTTGCAACGACGTGGATGGAACTGGAGGGTATTATGCTGAGCGAAATAAGTCAATCAGAGAAAGACAACTATCATATGATTTCTCTGATATGAGGAACTTGAGTGTCAGGGTGGGGGGTTGTGGGGGGTAGGGAGGGAAAAATAATGAAACAAGATGGGATGGGGAAGGAGACAAACCATAAGAGACTCCTAATCTCACAAAACAAACTGAGGGTTACTGGGGGGTGGGAGGGTAGGGATAGGGTGGATGGGTTATGGACATTGGGGAGGGTTTGTGCTTTGGTGAATGCTGTGAAAGATGTAAACCTGATGATTCACAGACCTGTATCCCTGGGGCAAAGAATAAAAAATTAATTAATTAATTAACTAAAAAAAAGAGCATTTCAGATTATTTGCATATACCATGCCTCACAATCCTGCTCTGATGTGTTTTCATGAAGGAGAAAGGAGTGAAAATTACAATCAAAAGAGCATATAACTAGGGATGCTGGTTTGCTCAGGACTAGAGGAGTCCTGATTTATGCATGTTCTTTCTGGTATAATTATTAATAGCATCCACTTCACTTTCAAAGTGTCCTGAGTTGGGCAATGCATTTTCTGGTCACCAGACACATACCAACCGTCTATCTCATAAAGGCTGTGTAAGTGGATGGTGGGCCCTGAGCGGATGTCATGCATTATCAGGACGCCCTGGCTTAGGCTTCCAAAATGCCACATCTACTGAGATACCAGAATGACATTCCAAAGGTGAGGCTACAGGAAATGTCACAGTGGCCATGGAAAGGTTCCCAATGTGTTTCCAAATGATGGAAACACCCACTGGAGAAAAATACCCATCTCTCTCTCACTTTTATCCCTGAGGTCAATTGTTGGCCACAATTTCTACAACCAGTTGCCAATATTAGCAACACACACACACACAATATACACATGCATATTTATAATTAATTCTGTGGTTTCTTATTTTTTGATTTAAATTAGCATCTTCTTCAAACTAATTCATTTTCAGCTAACTCAAAATAAGTGCTAATTCATTTCCCTGACTTAGAAGTTCATTTTTTTTAATTTACAATAAGCATCAGGACCTGGTAGAGCCTATAATAAACAGGACATTATATATTTTACGTCTTTTTGGAAGACACAAGACATCATTTCCAAAACAATGTTGAGATGTAAAAGGACTTGTATTTGCCAGGTAGAATGGCAAAAATTGACAAGGCAAGAAACAACAAATGTTAGAGAGGTTGTGGAGAAAGGGGAACCCTCCTACACTGTTGGTGGGAATGCAAGGTGGTACAGCTACTTTGGAAAACCGTGTGGAGTTTCCTCAAAAAGTTAAAAACAGAGCTACCCTACAACCCCGCAATTGCACTACTGGGTATTTACCCCAAAGATAAAGATGTAGTGAAAAGAAGGACCATATGTACCCCAATGTTCATAGCAGCAATGTCTACAATAGCCAAACTGTGGAAAGAGCCGAGATGCCCTTCAACAGACTAATGGATAAAGAAGATGTGGTCCATGTATACAATGGAATATTACTCAGGCATCAGAAAGAATGAATACCCAACTTTTGCATCAACATGGACAGAACTGGAGCAGATTATGCTTAGTGAAATAAGTCAAGCAGAGAAAGCCAATTATATGGTTTCACTTATATGTGGAACATAAGGAATAGCATGGAGGACATTAAGAGAAGGAAGGGAAAAATGAAGGGGGGGAATCAGAGGAGAAGAACCACGAAAGACTATGGACTCTGAGAAACAAACTAAGGGATTTAGAGGGAAGGGGGGTGAGGGTATGGGTTAGCCCGGTGATGGGTATTAGGAAGGCACATACTGCATGGAGCACTGGGTGTTATATGCAAATAATGAATCTTGGAACACTACATCAGAAACTAATGATGTACTGTATGGTGACTAACATAACATAAAAAAAATAACATGTATTTGGTAGAGAAGGAAGTAAAAAGCTCTTTCTTAGGCAAACCAAATATACCAAGTAGAATAGGGGGAAAAAATCCCTCCAGATTTGCAAAGGAGGTATCTATGGAAAATAGGCTAATAGGAAAATTTAAAAAGAAATGATATGAAGCTCGGGCGCCTGGGTGGCTCAGTGGGTTAAAGCCGCTGCCTTCGGCTCAGGTCATGATCCCAGGGTCCTGGGATCGAGGCCCACATCGGGCTCTCTGCTCGGCAGGGAGCCTGCTTCCTCCTCTCTCCTCTCTCTCTGCTTGCCTCTCTGCCTACTTGTGATCTTTCTCTCTGTATCAAAAAAAAAAAAAAAGAAATGATATGAAGGATTATCTTCTGCCCCTCCCCAATCTATTTTATTATAGTTGTGTCCCACAGACATTGAGAAATGGACTGAGAAACTCAATTAAATTTCTGCTGCACTGGTGCCCCCCAATGGTCTTACCATTTCACCGTTCATAGTTTTAGAGGTCTGCCCAATAGAGACTTTTCACAGGTTTTTGTCAAAGGCTGGAGGAGGATTAAATGACAGGGCTAAATCCAGCTTTCCTCTTTATCCCCAACCAATTTTCTTCCCCTCTCTTTCTAACAAGTGAATGGCAAAGGGTAATGAGGCCAAAGATAAAAAGAGGGAAAAAAAAGGAGGCTTGCCAATGGCCGTCGGAATATGAGAGGCTGAGATTCTGAAATTAAACCCAGCAGGCAGAAGGATTTCCAAAGGCCGCCCAGCCCGTCTACTGAAACCCATTTCATTAGAGCACTGTTGTGGTTTCTCACTCAACACACAAAAAGGGACCTGACTGAGTACTTCTCTGGGAAGCTTGAGCAAAGATGGAGCACTGATGTGGCGCTGCTCACCAGGTTTTCTTGGGTAATTTCGGGGTTATTACCACTGGTTTTTTCCCTCTTTTCCATTTAATGGAGGCAGATTCACAAACTGAGTACTAGCCCAGGCTGGCATGAGACAAAGCTTTACTTTCTTTCATTTCAGACACTGTGGGGCCCACCACTGCCTAGCTGACAGTCACAAGCTGCAGTTGAAGCACAAAATCCATTCAAGTGGAGCTCTCTGCATGGAGGTGTAGAAATTTATGGTTAAAGATGACAGGAATAACAGTGGACTCCGTGTCCCAGCCAACCTCAACTTTTAGATAATGTGCTGCGTCTAATAGCTACAATAGCTCCCATAAATTTACCATAGCCCTGGAGATGAGAATGACACAGGACCCTATTTGCTTCTTTAAATCACCAGAACCACTCAGAAACCCAGTCTCAAGGAGTCATAAGGGACTATTTCCCTGCCCCTTTCTCTCTCAACACCCCCCCCCCAAATATCTGACACCTGCAGGGAAGGTGGAGCCTTCCTTGGAGCCCACACCACAGCATGATGACAGAAATGAAAAGACAGCATGGATTGTTCTAGAAGAAACTTCCTCCATCTCTCAGTTCATTTTTGGGCTTCTAGAGAGTATTGGAGTCCAAAGATGGGTTTGTTAATGTTTAAAAATGTTAATTATGAAGGGCAGCAGAATTTGTCACCCCAAAGTATGCCTCTTTGGCATAGGAATTAGTTTAGGCTGAGTATTGAACAAAACAAAATGAAACAAAAAATAGCCAACATCGGAAAAGCTCTGAGAACCAGTAGGCAGTTAGAAGTTGCCTTTACTAAAAGATACTTAAGCTTAAAGGGAAATCTCCATTTGTAAAGATGTCTCCCTCTCTGCAGCAGGAAAAGAAAGGTGACTCTAAATCTCTAGAATTTATTTATTTCTTTTTTTGCCCCAGGGGTACATGTCTGTGAATCATCAGGCTTATACATTTCACAGCACTCACCATAGCACAAACCCTCCCCAATGTCCATAACCCAGCCACCCTACCCCTACCTACCCACCCTAAATCTCTAGAATTCTTATCAATAGAGAAGCAAGGACTTAAATCTGTGTAACAACCTTACCCTTGTGTACTGTGCTTTTCCTGGTAATCTCTCATAACTGACCTCCCTGCCCCAAACATCTTTGGTCTTTCACCAAAGATGGTACTTAAGGTGAAAGCTTGGGCCATTTCAGGGAGTTACTCAGTTTTGGGCCTCTCTCATATATACAGGAAGTATACATGTTATTACAGTTCTACTTGTGGTTTTGGGCCTCTCTCGTATATAGAGGAAGTATACATGTTATTGCAGTTCTACTTGTTTTTGTCCCATTACTGTCTTTATGTCAAGGGTGTCTCAGCCAAGAACCTACAAAGGTAGAGGGAAAATTATTTTTCCCCCTTCACAATGATATGTTACAATGATCCAACGATTTGGAGATTAGTCTTTGTTCTATTTAACTTTCATTAGGATAATAATTTCTTAAAGTATCAGAACAAATAACTGCTAAAAAAAGGTAGATGGGAGTCAAACCAGTGTGAGTGACAACAAACTGGGAGAAACTCCTAGTTTGAACTGAACTTGAACTCATTTGAGAGATAAAAGTATTCTCACCAACTTCAATCATTTAAGAAGTCTCCATTAACAGTGGGTATTAATTAAGTATTAAATTTTAGGCACATTCAGATTTCTAAAGGAAAGCATAATAGGCATCTTTTAAAATCAACTTCCCTTTAAAAACAACTGTCACTGCCAACAGACAAATGCAATGTTTTCTCTTATTGGTGAGACAGTGATTTACTGCCTGTGTGATATCAATCTACTAAGTTACCTTGTGAAATATTAATCACATCCCAAAGACCCCACCCATGACTGCATGCAAGTAGAAGAAAATTGCCTTCAGACTGCATGGAGACAGTCCAATTTACATTACATGCTCTATACACAACAGCATTTCTTTCTCTGACATTTATTCCTTCAATTCAGAAGTCCTTCCTCAAAAGTAGCCTTCCTAGTTCCAAATACATCTTTAAAAACACCAGTGACAGGTTTGCACACAGTACTTTGCATATTTATCTTGGTTACTTGGGAGGTTTTGTTTATTGTTTATTTTTAAATTTTCTTAATTTTAATTTTTAGGGGAAAAAGAATATAATACTCCCTCAGGTAGTTATTTTTGCAAAGAAACCAAAAACTTCTTTAAGGAAGGATGGTTTCTTATAGAAGGGTGATTAACCAGAGACCTTTTTGTCTACCCACCACCACTAAACTTGTCTAACAGAACAACCAAAGACTAACAGACCTTAAAGGACAACATGTTAGCTCTTTTCCTTGGCAATACTTAAATGCACCCTATTAACCCTATATTTATCTGTGGGACAAGGGTTACAAAAGGTCCCAACTGACATGTAGGTAATAATATGAGGAACCAATGTGAATTTAGTAGCCCAAATATAAACAACCACTCATTTGCTTCTTAACAATCAAATCTGTAAGGGCTTTAGCTAATTCATCAATTGGAAGAAAACAGGATAGTTTCCTTATACATTCTAATCCACTTATGAGGCTCCTCACTCAATACCTAATTTTAGTGGGCCCCATGAAAAATGTAACTAGAACCTTGACTAATTAGTGAAAAGGAGCAATTGTTTAAAATGACACTATTATTCTGTTAAGAGTGCACTAAACTAAAGTCATGGCCACCTGCAGAATTTCTCCAGGAGAATGGAGGGACACTTGCATCACTAATTTTATTCTATACCTTCCACCTTCAAGTAACGAACTCAATTATTGACTCAAAGGTTCTTGTAAACAATCATCAGGTTGATATGTGGACTTCAGATAGATACAGATCCTTTTTTAAAAAAATATTTTATTTATTTATTTGACAGAGAGAGAAAGAGCACAAGTGGGGGAGGGCAGGAGAGGGAGAGGCAGACTCCCCCTGAACAGGGAGCCTGACGCGGAACTGGATCCCAGGACCCTTTTGAGCCGAAGGAAGCCATTTAACTGACTGAACCTCCCAGACCCCCAGTAAAGATCCTTTAAATAAAAAGAGCGAGAGAGAGGGAAAAAAAGGTATGCTAGTTTGCTTTTAAAGGATGACTCCAACTTTTTTTTGCTTCCTCCATGGGTAACAATTTCAGTATAGTATAACAGGCAGGAAGTCCACCATTAATTTTTATCAAGATAGGTAAAGAGGGACCTACATGCAAGCCTCTTGAGGAACAAATGATAATTTTGTCCAACTGATGAAACAGAAGATATCAAGTAATATTATCTGACAGATTCCTTTAGGAAAGAAAAATGGATTAAGTTGTGACTATATTTTGAGAATAGATTCAGCCACAAGGAGAAGCATAATAAAGCCTAAATCCTAGAGGGATATGGAAAAAGATAGCTCCACAGGAATGCCAGTGACAAACTTTTGATTCTACAGGAGCCTGGGAGCATCAAGAATATGAAGTCCAGATGCTACAGCTAAGCTGACAGGTGATAAAGAGTGTATTACCTCAACAGCTAAATATTTAAGCTTCATGGAGTGGAAGATATTTGACTGTAAATGAGCCAAGAATACAAAATTGGGGGGGGAGGGGAACCTGTCTGTGAAATTATACTGCAGACATAAAATCTCAACTGCTAGAGAGCGCCAGTTTTTTTTACAAGCTGTGGTTGACAGAGCAAATTAAGCAGTGAGATGTTTACTATGTTTAACAGAGATAAACTGGCAAATGTAGGAGATGTAATTACCAACATGCTTTTCTAAAAATGAAACTTCGCTCTGCGCTGTGAGGGGGCAAGAGTGCGAGGCACTGGGTTCTTTTACTTTCTTTTTTTTTTCTCTTCTATTTTTTTTCTAAAAACAAAAAGTCTTTTCTGTGCTTGGGAAAGATTTAAAAAATGTCTTCAGTAACGAATAAGATGGTCAGATATCAAAAGTCCAGAGAAAGCAGATAAAACGGGAACCACTTCCACATTCCAGCATCTCTGAAGAGCATTTCCTGCTGGAAGAATACTGTTTGATCTGGCAAGACAGCTCAAGGATTCATGTTGATACCAAGAAAGAACCCTCACCTTACTATAAATTGTGTCCCAACTAGATTTGTCTTGTATAGAATAGGAAGTAATAATTTATTGACCTGAAAGCAGTAGACAGAGATGTTCTCATGCTGAAACCGCCAGCCTGATTTATTAAAGAATCTGGGTGTTTCTTCTTGTTTTGAATAGTAACAATACAAGAGGACAGTCCCAATCCAGCCCCTGGAAGAAGATACCACTATAAATAATTCTACAGGGTAAAACTTTTAATAAGTCAAAAATATCTCTAAGCTACCACTGGAATAAACGCAAAGATGATTATTCATGCATTAAAAAATACGTTAAGCTGAAAGATGGGTGGGTTAAGATTCTTGCTCTTCTTAGGGCAGTTCTTGGGCCTGTCCTGGGAGGGCTATCTTCTTAGCAATACTGGACATCGTCAGGGATTTTATTTTTGTTAGGGTGTGGCAGTTACTGAGAATATATACCTGCTGAATGATGGTAACATTATAGTTACTTATGTAACTATGTTATGTTATATATATTATGCTACATATGTTATGTTTATCTGTATACTTCTATGTATTTATAGGTACATATTATACATATAAATGAGGAAGTGGTATTCAGACATAGATGCTCTGATAAGAAATGATTTAAACATGTGCCAAAATATATTCTCTCTTTTCCTACTAAAAGACAGAGGTAATCATCTGAAAACCCAACATTCACACACATAATCCCAAGTCAGCCTGAATGGGTGATAGGTTTGTGTGAGCCAGAGCTATGTCACTGGTTGACTTCAACCAGACTTCTCCTAAATATATTAAAGACCTTAGCTTCTAGGTCACCCAGAGTGACCTTCCTTAGGCCTGCCAGCAAGGACTTAAAACTCTCTGGGAGGCACTT
>LNAC01001324.1:18152-200778 GCA_002007465.1 Ailurus styani | reverse complement strand
ACCCCCCACCCCCACCGCCAACTCACTGAACAAGAAGGATCTTTACCAAATGCCTTGGCAGCATAGAAGCAGCAGCAGCAGAGACTCACCACTCTTTGGATGCACTTGATGTAATTACGTCAAAACACCTTTCTTTTCACTTCACTCTTTGATATAATCATCTTTATGGGGGCCATGAAAATAACATGGGGCTTGGTGATAATAAGAATTATAGTGAAGTCCTGATTCCATTGAAACTCTATCTAATGAACTGAACTGAGTCTCCATTTTCTTAAAATGGGGATGGTGATAAGGATAAATTCGACCTTGGAGGAAGGATTCTTCAGCGAGTCAGATGAAATTGTGAATGTGGAAACACTTGTCAAGCCTTAAAATGCTTTGTAATGTATGTTATAGAGAAGAGTATCTTTGTAGGATGATGTTAAATAGAGCACTCATTCTCTGTACTTCTACAAGTCTCTGTAATGTGACTTTGAAGTTCTTCCGGTCCAGAGTCTATTCCTCCACCATACCTCCTCTCCAATTTGGCTGGTCTTGCAATTTGCTCTGGCCTATAATAAACAGAAGAAGGGATGGTGGGCTAGTTCTGAGCCTAGGCCTCAAGTAGTCTTGCATACTTTATTTGCTGTCTTGGAACCCCCTACCCCTGCCAGGAGAATGAGCCCAGAATAGCATGGTGGAGGACTGGAGACCATGGAGAACGTTGCTCAGTTGTCCCCACTGTGCTATCCCAGTTTAGCCTATGACAGTAAACGTGGTCATGATCAGCAGAGCTGCCTACCTGACCCAAAGCTGATTGCAGGTATAAGACCAAGCTCAGTCAGGACCAGCAGAACCAACCAGATAATCTATAGATTCATGAGGAGTGATACAAAAAAATAATATTTGAAACCACTAGGTTTGGGGTGGGGGTTTCTGTTATGTAGCAATAGCTAACTGACACAGTGTGAGAGCCTCCTATTGGAGTCCTTGGGGAAATGTCCAGAAAGAAGAGCTAACAGAGCCAGACAGTATGAGATCGTGCAAATCGATGACAATTCTATCTTTCAACTTTTCTCTTCAACTTCCTTCAGCATTTCCAGGGTAGTTTTAACCACAATTCCTAGCTGACGTCAGGACTCAGGCTGAGAGCTTCTTCTCTCAGCAAAAAGGCTGCCCTTAATTCACAGAACACCATGTGAATGTCTGTGTTTCTGCTTCCAAGACATGATCTAAAAAGAAAGTAAGAAATGGCTTCCTGGCTCCTATCAAATCCCTCTTTAAGCATGCCGCCCCAATAAAAAGCCAAATATACAGGCAGGTCTCTTTTTAAATATAGCTTCTGAAATCAACCTACCCAGCCTGACATTTAAAAATCAGCTGATACAGGAAAGCAGGAAGGGATTAGTTAGCAAAAGTGGAAAAGGGAATAGATCAGAAGCTAGATCACCAGAAGGCTATAAAAACCATAAATGCTCAGGGAAAAAATGCATGGAAAGTAGAAAGATAACTTACAAAGAAGTGAAAAGGTAACCCATCAAAGTCTTCTTTGTGACCAAGTAGTCCTTGCTCACAGAGCTCTGGCCGTGTACAACTAAGACTAGGTTATACCATTACTGAATATTCCGAGGGTAATTAAACAGCCCATGAATTAATGTTTCCCCTTATTTCCGCTTTATGGTTTGCATTTTGTATATTTCTCAGGGCTAAAACCCTCCTACAGGGTGTGCCCAGGATGATACCCTAGACTCCAATCATCCAAATATTTTTCATGATGATTAGATCAGATTCACAACATTATGAGAACTTGAAGGAATTCACAACTCCTACAAATATACTCCCACTCTCACTCAAAGAGCTCTCTCTTTATAGTATGCCTTCTGGAGGCCTGGCCTTCTTCTTCTATCCTATTAACACAATACACAGCAGCAAAGCTGCCCAAACTATCAGCGGATCAGCAGAAACCAAGAAAAAGTATCTGAGCTTAAGATGAGAAGGCCAAGTACCCATCCACAGTGACCACAGTAACATTTATCGAGCACTTAATTCCATACTGGGCACCCTGGTGTTTATTCATGATCTCAAAATTGTCCTCTCAACAATTCCATGAGTCAGGTGTTATGGAACCTATTCTATACTCAAGGTTGGGCAGGATGCAGGAATTTGTCCTCAAAGCTAGTCATGGCTGGTTATTGGCAGAGCCAGGAGCAAAACGAAGTCTGGATAATACCAAAGAAACAAAGAACTTCCATCTCTACAACCATTGTAACCCTACGCTTTGGGTCCATCCCCACATTCTTTGCTTTTGAAGCTAATGCTTGTACCACATGTCACAATCTGCCAAGTGTTGTCTCACATACAGTTGCATGAACCAGATGTCTCTCATCTTTCTAAGTCCTTTTTCTTGGCAGGGCTTTGTCCTTCTCCCTGTGGTGCCCCTCCTAGGCTGACAATGTTTCTCCTGGCCACTCTCTGCAGCCTCTCCTGGCTCTGCCCTTTGTCAGCTCTGCATCACCTACACTCTTCCTTTCATCCTTTCTCCTTCCCTCCCCTTACAGAGAACCACAATGCCTGGGCTTAAGATTTTTACAATCAGGCCAGCTCTGCCACTAACTAACTGATGAGCTAATTAATATGAGATGTTGGACAACTAACTTACCCTCTCTGAGGATAATAATAGAATCTGCTTCATAGAGAGGACTAAATAAGATTGTGTATGGACGGGGCTTAGCATAGCATAAGGTAATATAGTAAATGCTCAAAATGTTTTACAAGAAAATAAATACAGTCCCTTCTATGAATAAACAGATTTGGTGAAGGGAGGAAGTTGAAACCATTCAGAGATTCTCATTACTGAGAAAAGTTCTCCACGATGACCCTAGTCAGGACTCCATCAAATGTCCATAAAGCAAGTCTTCCTTATATTCGGTTTTCTGTTTTATGATTTATAAAGCACTTTCATAAACAGAATGCTATGCCAGCCTTGCCCTAAGGCAGCACTTTCTTCCGTTCTTTCATTTTTTTTTACAAGATTTATTGATTTATTTTGAGAAAGAGAGCACACGGCGGGGGTGGGGGGAAGAGGGAAAGAATCTCAAGCAGCCTCCGCGCTAAGTGCAGAGCCGGATGCGGGGCTCCATCTCATGACCCTGAGATCATGACCTGAGCTGAACTCAGAGTCAGATGCTCAACCGACTGAGCCACCCAGGCACCCTGAAGGGTGCACTTTCTTTTTTTTTTTTTTTTAAAGATTTTATTTATTTATTTGACACAGAGAGAGAGATTACAAGTAGGCAGAGAGGCAGGCAGAGAGACAGGGAGAAGAGGAAGCAGGGTCCCTGCTGGGCAGAGAGCCCAATGCGGGCCTCGATCATGACCTGAGCCGAAAGCAGAGGCTTTAACCCACTGAGCCACCCAGGCGCCCAAGGGAGCACTTTCTAAGACCTGGTGCAAATGTCTGCCTCTTGATGGAAGTCTTCCCTGAGCTTCCTGTAGAAGACAGTAGGGATTGATTCAGCATCAACCCAACCCTTCTAAATATAGTCTCTTCCTATAATGCAGAGGCTAATGCATTTCCAAGGCTCCCTTGCAGGTAAGGTGTCTGATGTGATTAAGAGTTAACAGGCCAGAGGCACTTGTGTGAGTTATGATTTCAGAGCTGAGTTCAGAGGAAGAAGTTGTATAGTGATGGAACCCATTTTTGCCAGGCAGATCATGGTGGAGGCAGCTGGTTCTAGTGTGGGCATCTGTTAGGTCAGATTCACAATTAAACAGGCTGCCTCAGACAGGAGCAGGGCCAGCAGCACCCGGGGCAGCCCTGTCCTGGGGCAGTGGCTTTCAAACTCCTGTCTTTTTAACCCGCCAATGACTATGTAAGTCTTTAAGTCTCCATAAATTCCTTTCTTTTTAAATTAGTCACAGTATATTCTCTGTCCTCCACTTGACCCCTAAGCAGTCATTTAGAAGAGGACTTCTTCCTGCCCTTCTTTCTGTACCCAAGGTACTTTGCCCTGCCCACAAAACACTTGACTTTTCATCATCAGTAACTTTTAGATGTTTCTTTCTTCTTCAGATTGAAAGATGCTTGATAGAAGATAATGATGTCATTTTCATCTTTGATTTTTCCCACAGTGCTTTGCAAACTATGTGCTGAATGGAACTAAGACAGGTTCCCATAGTAACACTGTGGCAGGTGAAAAACTGATTTTGAATTATCACTGGATTTTATTATTCCATATTCGCTCTCTTGTTACATTACACCTAAATTGCTAGATTCCAAGTAACCATCAGTGTTTGTGATAGATTAGGTAACTCTTCAGGAATAGGTATTCTCACCTCCTCATTTCCATAGGAGTAATATATTTCCCTGTCCCAATGATCCTGATTTGGCCATAAGGCTTGATTTGGATTTGCAGTGGGGTGGAGGGTAGTCTCCACCATTTATTTTTTAAGATTTTATTTATTTTTATTTATTTGACACAGAGAGAGAGATTACAAGTAGGCAGAGAGGCAGGCAGAGAGACAGGGAGAGGAGGAAGCAGGCTCCCTGCTGAGCAGAGAGCCCGATGCGGGCCTCGATCCCAGGACACTGAGATCATGACCTGAGCCGAGAACAGAGGCTTTAACCCACTGAGCCACCCAGGAGCCCATCCACCATTTCTAACATTGGGTTCAGGTCTGTGATCTGCTTTGGCCAATCCTATGTTGGAAAACATGGTGTGACAGAGACTCCTGAAATGTCCTGGCACACTTGGGCTTGTGCTTTTGGGTCTCTGTCATTACCATAAGAACATGCCCCAGATAATAAACTGGTTCAAGGGAGAGAATAAGAGACTCCTGGAGCAGAGCCCACCCTAGCTGAGTACAGCCTAAATTGGCCACCCATCAGCTCCTCCTTCCCCTGCTGATTCGCAGATGCATGAGCAGTAAATGCCTACTGTTTTATATCACTAAGGTTTGTGATTATTTGTTACACAGTATTATTGTAGCAATAAATCATGTCCCTGGAAAGGGAAAAAGGAAATTCTCCCTTTCAAAGAAGATCGGATATATGAGAAAAAGAAGGTGCATCTTGCATGAAGTTTAATACCTCCCCGGAACACATTCACCTTCCCCTCACAGCACTCCTTGAGGCTCCTCTCCCTTGTTTCCATAACAATATACATTGCTAGGGCTCTAGCTACTATCTGACTGCACCTTGCGACCCCCATTCTCCTTGTGTCTTATCAATGGAAGTTACTCAAAATGGTGCTTCTCTTCATGAAGTCCTCTTCTCTCCTGGAAATATCATTTTCAGGGATTTGTATCACTCTCTGTGGAAAACTCCCACATTCTACCCCCAGTTGTGAAATTCTCCTTGGGTCATAGCCACTGAGTTCTAGCTGCTCATGTACTGTGTTCCGTGGGCATTCCCCAAATACCTCTCACACAGGACTCCCAAAACCATGGCCAGCAGCTTCTTCAAACTTACTCTGCTGATTCTTCTGTCTTTCCTTGACCATCTTTTGGGCCATCTGTACTCAAAAATCTCAGCCTTAAATAATTATCTTTCTCTCATCATAGCACATTCCAAATTTAATAATGCCAAATACTTGCAGGGGAAATAGACATGGCTTGGATAAGCACTCAAAGAGAGTTATTTAGTCTTATGGAGCTTCTAAGTTAAAGGGATACAATCTGGAATAATTTTGTAAAGCAAAGATTGACTTTGGTGACTTTGCCCTAGATGGGTTCCTAATTTCAGAATTTTTTTAAAGATTTTACTTATTTATTTGAGAGAGAGCAAGAGAGAGAGAGAGAGAGGAGAGAGAGAGATCACGAGTAGGGGGAGGGGAAGAGGAAGCAGGAGAGAAAGAGAATCTCAAGATGACTCCCTGCTGAGCTCAGAGTCCCACTGAGATCTTGATCTCAAAGCCCTGAGATCATGACCTGAGCAGAAATCAAGAGGCGGGTGCTTAACTAACTAAGCCACCCAGGTACCCCTCTAATTTCAGGATTTTTATTATACATATTTTTCTTGAACTGGGAGCAGGGTGGTGATGGACAGAAGGTGGAGCCTCAGCTACACAAAGATTGAGGGAATCGGTGAGGGTTTTGTGAGGGAGAAAGCACATAGGAAAACTGCAGCCATTCCCACTTTGATTATCAAAATTAAAGGCTATCTGCTATCCTATGCCACCATTCAAAAATCAATGACTAATAAAAAATACAAGCACTATCAACATAGACTGGCAAAACAAGGATTAAAATTTACCATGCAGAACACAGCCCGTAAAATTTTTGCAACTAGATTTCTTTCTCTTTTTAAAAAGGGTATTACACACAACCAGTTTTCATACAGGCATTTAACGAAGGCCCTCTGAAGAGACCCTGGGTGTTGGCCTGGTCTTGCTTTATTTACTCATTTAATAAAATTCTAGATTTTCTTCAAATCCAGGTGAATTTCTGTCACATTGTACATTATTGAGAAATGTTCTATCATGGATAACAATGAAAATTCTGAGCACAGGCTCCAGGGAGAAGGCAGCTAGAACCTATCAGAGCCCCCTACCAAGTTGCCGTGTTAAAATTGACTCAGAGAGTATTTATTTGGTAAATTCTAGGAATGAGTGATGACTATGTTTACACAGTATGGAGGGTTTATTGACAGAACAAGTGGCGAAGGCTTCTTCCAGGCACCCAGTGTCAGCAGCACACACGCATTTTCACATTCTATTAACCGCAGAATCTGGGGTTTTATATGTTTATTTTTACTGGTGGTATATTTTAGCTCCCACACTAGCCAAGTCTTTTGTGCGAATGGAAATTGGTTAAGCTTTCTTCCTGACTTTTCTCCCAATGGGTTGCCTCTAGTTTATTACCCAAAAAAGTCTTTGAGTCTAGACCAAACTTTTCGTATTCAAACATATCAATATTTAGCTGACTATAATGATGGGGAATGGTAGGAGACTTTCAGAAGTGTGTATGGGTTAAGGGGGAACAGGCAGAGGGAAGATGACTTGATCAGAGTAGCATAAAGTTGAAAAATCATAGTGGACTATTACTCTCTACCCTATCCATAATAGAGCACCCTCCCAGGCGCCTGGGTGGCTCAGTGGGTTAAAGCCTCTGCCTTCAGCTCAGGTCATGATCTCAGGGTCCTGGGATCGAGCCCTACATCGGGTTCCCTGCTCAGCGGGGAGCCTGCTTCCTCCTCTCTCCTCTCTCTCTGCCTGCCTCTCTGCCTACTTGTGATCTGATCTCTCTCTGTGTCAAATAAATAAATAAAAAATCTTTAAAAAAAAATAGAGCACCCTCCCTCATATACCAATTAAGGTCAGACCTAAGGTTGATATTTTTAAGACAGTATTGATATTGAAACTGGACAGCACACCAATATCTTGTATTTTACATTATAAATAATATGGCATTTATATATGGGGATATACACACACATGTAAGTATGTATACCTATGTAATATTGGGGAAGACGGAGCCATGAAAAGAGAGAGATTCTAAGAGAGAGCATCTGGAACTAAGGTACAAAGGAGAGAGATGAGACTGAGCACAGGGCTCTTGGGGATTGGAAGGAAGCCTTTAGGGCCTGGACACTTGAGAGGTGTGGGGGCAGAAGGAGGCATACCCCGAGTCACCAGGTGCCTTGACTCTCCTGAAGAGGAACCCACATTTTGTAGAGAAGGTAGTGGCAAGCTCTTTACAGGGTGGAACAAAATAACCCAAGGGTAGCCTTGGGTTTCTATGTGGCCCTCTTGTGAAGAGAAAGGCTAGATGCACGCGCAATGCTAGAAACAAGCAGATCAGCCTGAGATGTCTGTGGCAGGCATCTAGGTAAGAAAAGAAGAGTGAGGACATACACTTCAAATAGCTTCCTTTTATAAGAAATAATTAGAGTTGACAAGGATGTCCTAAAAAGGAACCCTCATGCACTGCTGGTGGGAATGCAAACCAGAGCAGCCCCTGTGGAAAACAGTGTAGAGATTCCTCACAAAGTTAAAAATGGAACTACTTTATGATTTGGGAATTCCACTCCAGGTGTTTACCCAAGGAACATGAAAACACTTGTTGGAAAAGATGTATGCACCCCTTTGTTTGTTGCATATTTACAATAGCCAACTAATGGAAGCAACCTAAGTGTCCATCAACAGATGCATGGAAAAAGATGATGTGGTGTATGCCTGCAATGAACTATTACTCAGCCCTGAAAAGGAGATCTTACCATTTGTGACAACATGGATGGGAATTATGCTACGTGAAATAAGTCAGACACAGAAAGACAAATACCATACGATTTGATTCATATGTGGAATCTAAAAAAACAAAACAAACAAACAAAAAGCAGAAAGGGACCAATAAATACAGAGAACAAGCTAGAGGTTGCCAGACAGGAGGGGTTGGGGTGGTCAAAATGGGTGAAAGGGAGTGGAAGGTACAGGGAGGAAAGATGGGGAACAGGGAATCTAGTCAACGGTATTGTAATAGAGCTTTATGGTGACAGATGGGAGCTACACTTGTGATGAGTGTGACATATAGAGCTGTGGAATCACTATGTTGTATCCTTAAAACTAAAGTAACATTGTATGCCAACTCCAGTTCAATAAAAAAAAAAAAGAAAAAAAAGCTGACTGGTTGATTGTTCAAAAAGTGGGAAAAAATACAATGTACCAATTCCAGTTGGTTTTATTTTCCTGTGATTTAAATATATTTAAGATTTTTAATTATTTTTTATTATGTTATATTAGTCACCATACAGTCATAAGACTTTAGAGAAAAAAAAAGCTTCCCTTTTCTACCCAGTATTTCAAGACAAGGTTCCTTTGGAAAGCTATACTCAAAGTTTTCAAGTGATTTTTCTGAATTGCCATTACATAAAAAAATACATGAAGCATACGGGAGTCCTTTCCAACCTCTGACTTACATTAAAAATCTCCCTATAGGGCGCCTGGGTGGCTCAGTGGATTAAAGCCTCTGTCTTCACCTCAGGTCATGATCTCAGGGTCCTGGGATTGAGCCCTGCATCGGGCTCCCTGCTTAGTGGGGGGCCTGCTTCCTCCTCTCTCTCTGCCTGCCTCTCTGCCTACTTATAATCTCTCTCTCTCTCTGTATCAAATAAATAAATAAAATCTTTAAAAAAATAACCAAAAGAAAAGAAATCTCCCTATATATTTATGTGTATATACATTCAAATTATATATGTGTGCATGTGTGCATAGATGTCTATGTGTGTGTACATATAAGATCTTTAATCAGGTTTTGACCAGAAATTTTTAAATTATGTGATAAAAGTTAATATAGCTATGAAATGAAGAAAAGTGCAGGTATCAAAAATACCTTTTTTTGAAATGATGTAGAATGTGGCTATCTATAGTTGGAAAACATAGCTTCATAAATAAGTTCAATAATATGAAAGAAAGTATCTTTCCATTGACTTTTTTTTTTGGTTATAAAAAGAACCAAAATTTTATACGGTATTCCTATTAAATTAATTTTAAACCCCTGAATGAGGGTACTTGGCAATGAAATGTTTTATTCACTATTACTTTTAAGATAATAGCATAGACAACTTTATTAAATGAAGTATTTTACAAAGATGGAAATTTCTATCTAACATATGCATTTACATTTTATAGTTATATTTAATATATTCATATTTGTCTTTAATGAAATAACTAGTAAAGACAACTTATATTTAAACTTCATACCAAAAAAATGAATAAAAGGCAAACTGCTTAAAGAAATTCTCAAAATTTAGTTCTCTTAAATAATAACTGAGGATATGAAGGGGGGGTGAATTTCTTAATAGAATTATAGATGAGCTCGAGATGCAAGGCGTTTTCTCTGTTCAAACTGGAAGAAGATACACAGAAGAACCTATTTGCCAAGACATGGTCTGATAGATTCTAGTGTTTAGATACAACAGAAATCTTAACTCAGTTTGCATATAGATTACACTTACAATGTATGAGTGTAGGGAAAATAAAACCGCAGGACCACGGCGTTGCAAACTAACGACAGAACAGAGCTTTCTTTTGTACCAAGTGAGGAGAGATTCCCTTTTAGTCATTGTTTAATCTTTCCCGTTCTCTTTCATAAAAAGCTCAGTCTCTAATTATCATTTCTCTAACCCTTTGATCAACATGTTAATTCGGGAAACAAAAAGAAAGCATTCTGAGCACCCAGCTGAGTGTTGGGCACATAGTAGGTGCTCCATATACATTTTTTTAATGAAGGAGCAGATTCAAAAGAGAATTCTGATTCCCTGATTGTTGTTTAATACTCCAGCTTTGTTCACTTAAGTGGAAGACATGATCTGGACCCAATTCTCCAGCTACAATGTTCTGGTGCACCTTCGAACCACCTGGCCATCAGCGCCCGCCACCCCACCCACCCCCACCTCCACTGGGGTGGCAGATGGAAAGACAGTCTCCATTCTGAGTTAGGCAGGTGATGTTACAATCCACTGAAGCCAGTTCTGAGGCTATACTTCCAGCATTTGAATTACCCCGCCCACCCCTCCCCGCCCGGAACGGTGGGGTGCTATCATTCCTGTGACATCCTAGATAGGGAGACACTTGCATAAGAAGCAGAGCATGACTCAAAGATAAAGAGTAGGGAAAGTCAAAATGAAAACCGAGAGGTTTTGCCATCTGAAGTCAGCCCTGTAAATGTTGACTTAAAAAATTTTTTTTTCTGCATTCTGAATTGGTGATGATTTGGTCGACAGAACCCAACTAGACAACACCAGCTCTGCTAGACTTACACAGACACAGCAGAGGTGGCCTCCACCAGGACAAAATTAGAAGAGCATTTAAAATGTTCATCTTCCCTAAAATGTCTTCCTTATCAAGCTGCCCTCATCCTGAGAAAACCCCCCAGGGATCACCACTCATGGGATGTGATGGCTTTCCATCCCTCCCACACATCAGAAGTCAGGTAAAAAAGACAATCCCAGGGCACCCGGGTGGCTCAGTTGTTTAAATATCTGCCTTCTGTTCTGCTCAGGTTATGATCCCAGGGTCCTGGGATTGAGTCCTATATCCAGCTACCTGCTCAGCGGGGAGTCTGCTTCTCCCTCTGCTCCCCCTCCCCCACTTGTGTGCTCGTGCACTTTTGCTCTCAAAAAAAAAAAAAAAAAAAAAGGTGATCCCAAGACATCACTCCAGACAAGCCCCAATCATACTCCCATGGAAAGCAGTACTTAAAAAAACTTCTGTGGGTGTGCTGATGGGCAAAGAAGGTAAGAACAACTGTGTCTCTAGAAAACCACTGTAAGCGTGGAAGTAGGTCATTCAAGAGGATGACACATTAGTTCACGCCTTTATTCACTGATCCATTCATTCAGCAAACATTTATTTGTGTCTACCATGTGATAGTAGCAATGTGAGAAGTTGCAAAGAAGTAAGGACATTAACAATCGTTCCCCCCCTTATTAAACATTCAGTAGAGTACCAGGGCTGGCTTGATGGGTAGGCAACCTATGCAGCTACACGGGGGCCCTGAGCTTAGAAAAGGCTCAGCTTGGCTTTATTTGTGCCATCACCACCTCGAAATTCTTGATACTTTTTGAACAAGAGGATTATCATTTTTATTTTGTACTGGGCTCTCAACTAGCCAGGCCTGGGTTACCGAAGCTCAAATATGGCTGACTCCAGTGGGACATACTGCCCCACTTCCTGCTTCTCCCCATCCACCAACCATCATTAATACAAGGGAAGGGAATCTTAGGTGATAATGGGGGGTTTCAATGCATCATCCCTGTGCTAAAATTCATTAGCTATTTCTTCCTATAAGGAACTTCTCATCACCTGCTCCTCTCTTCCCAAGCTTGCCACCATTTTTTCTACCCTCAAAAAAGTCGCTATCTTATAGCAGTGGCCAAGACAGGGTGGCAAAGGTGTCATAGGAGTATTTGGGAAGTGTTCCCATATTTATGTGTCAGGAAATGCTTCCTGGGCAAGCTGAGGGGCTGACAGCCTAATTTTAAGATGGGTTCATCCACAAAAATTCCCTATATCCTACGCCAAAAGCTAGATGTGCTCTAGAGAAGACTAGATCATAGCCACATTCCTTTAAAGGAGGCAACAGACACATACTTATGGGGCTTCTGGGTCGAGACTGAACATAGGTAAGCCACAGAGGGGGAAGGACATAAGAGCAAGACACCAGAGACAAAGGGAGCAGTGTGAGAAAATGCAAGGAGATCAGAATACTGAAGTTCATCTCCATTATCAAACACGGAGTCCCAGGGCTAGCTTCAAGAGATCACACAGGGCCCCACACTTGAGAAGGACCTCGTTCTTAGTTTAATGCTCTATTGTCACTATTTTGAAATTCTTGATAATTTCTGAACAAGGGGGCCCCGAATTTCATTTTGCACTGGGCTCCGCAAATGAGGTAGCCAGTCCTCTCAGCACTGTGCAAAACGGCTTGCAAGCGCTCTCTCATTTAATCCATGCAAATCCATGATATATCATTTTAGTGTGATTCCTGAACGCAGCGTACCTAAGGAGGATGAGCAGGAGACAGAGCAAGAAGGCTGAAATAAATTGGACTGCCACAGTCCCTGAATGATTATGGACTCTTTCCCTTTGAGACAAAGAAAATGTGAAGGAGTGACATGATGATCAGGGCTGTATTTTGGAAAGTTTATTATTATAAGAGCATATAAGCTCATTTGGAGAGAGGCAAACAGAAAGGCATCAAGGAGACATCTGAGGTTCACACTTCAAACATGGGGTAACAGGATTAATAACGGAAATCAACGTTTAACAAGCGCTTACTGTGTGCCAGACACTGTACCTGGATTATACGATCCAATCCCTGTCAAAACCCTTTAAGGGAGATATTTTTATTATCCCTATGCCATTGATGAAAGAGAAGAGGCAAGAGGAGAAGGGATTTTCCATCACTTGTCCATGGTCACACAGTCAATGAGCAGCAAAGACACTGTTCATTTAGCTCCAGATCTAGTGATGTAAGTGCCAATAAAAATCCTCATGAAGATGTCTTTTTAATTTAAAAAAAGTTCTGAAGTACATTTGGAAAAATTTAAAATATCATATTAAGGAATAGCATTTTAAACAAAAATCAAAAGCAACTTTGGAAGCGCATTATGAAGCAGCACCTCTTAAAACCTTTGTTCCTGGCTCACAAACAGAAACATAGGTCAATACAACCAGCTCAAAAATCCAGAAGTAGAAGAAAGTGTTTTTTAAAATGTAACATATGACAACATGAGCTTTCTATAATAAAAAGTGGTAAGAAGAATTACTTAATAAATCAAACTGGAAGAACCATGTAATAATTTGGGGAACTGTCCAAGTTAAGTCATAGTTTACACTGTATACAAAAATAACCTCCACCTGGATTAAGGAGTTAAATACACACACACACACACACACACACACACAAGGATGACAGAAAAACCAGCAGGAGATGGAATAGAATATTTATCAGATTTGTGAAAGACCGTAACTTCAGCTTTGAAGAAGTGGAATAAATCATGAAGGGAAAGACTGACAGATTTGAATACATAAAAAATTTAAAACTTCTGTACAATGAAAAAACAGCAAGACTAAAATAAAAAGGACATTATACTGAAGACAATATTTGCATTCTATCTGACAAAAAGGGCCTTAAACTCAAACTATATATACTCTCATTCAAATTCATAAGGAAAACACAGACCTCAAAATATAAATATGGAAAATACGGGGGGGGGGAAACAATGAATACACAGAGAAGCAGAATCAGTAAGGAAAAAAAATAGAGCATTGTTCAGCCAACCAACAATTAATACAATAAAAGGTAAAGCAAACTTAGGATACTATTCTCTGAACAGCATTTCCCCCACTCCCCGGTTAGTTCGAAGCTTGCGAACCCATTCCCTTCTGGTGACACCATAAATGGTTACAACCTTCTTAAAAGTCAATATCACAACACACAGCCAGCGTCAGGCTGAAAACCACATTGATTTTCATCATCAGCAATGACATACTGAGCACTCTGTCTTCTGACACAGTAAAGCAAGAGTGAATGTGAGCCGGGACACATTCGTCCATTGCCATTCATGATGGGAAAACAGAGTAAACAACCTGAATGCCCAAAATTACGGGAATGGCTTTATAAACTGTGACTCAGGGTGTTGCCCAGGGTCAGACCCTGTAAGGTTTTCTTCTCAGAAGTTTAGTCCAGAGAGATGGAGAAAGAGACAGGAAGTTGTGTGAGGGGAAGCGACGGTAAAGGAAAATCATAAAATGATTTCCTTCAAGGTTGTTAGAGCCTGTACGTGTTTTTTTTTAATTGTGGGCAGCAATACCTGAGAGAAAAAGAATGCAAATCTGGGGAGGGAGAGAGAGGAGAGAGGGGAGGGGGTAGAAGAGAAGGGAAGTATAGGGGTAGAGATATTGCCCATTCGATGTGATCCAGGATGGGAGACTCAAAGGTAAACATGGAAGTTTGCTGTGGAAACTCCTTCCTCTGGAGTAAAGATGAAGAAAGACAAGCAGAAACACTTTTGAACCGAAGACAAGGATCAGTTTGATCCCTTGAGAAATTCTTCCTTAAGCGAGCCTTTCTGGGTCTGGCAGAATCTAGAAGCACTGAGGCTGAAATTCTAACCCATGTTGCAACAGCATTCCCTTAGGTCAGCATTCACTGTAGCTCTTCCCAGCTCCGAATGGAAAAATGAGCAAAAGGGCCACCAGGGGGCAGGTTTGGTTCTGGCAAAGGGACTTCAAAAATCCTTTGGAAAAAACAACAACAACAAAAAACCAATAATAGTAGTAATAAAAATTTCTTTCTACTCCGGGTCCACTCTTTGTTTTGCAACAGTAGCTACTGCGTCGAGTCCAGAACAATTTCCTTAATGGTTGTGCTGTAGATATGAATTTTGTTCCATAAACTCAGGTGTGCACAAAATGTCACAGTACTTCATAGCCTTTGAATAAAATTAAATCCAACCTCAAGCCAGGGTCCTACGAGGCCAGACTGAAATTCAATCTCTGCCATTATTATGGCTCCCACAGTCCCCAGGGGTCCCGCAGAGGTTCGGGACTAGCGTCTAGGTGACTGGTCCAGTATATGAAATGCTTACAATCTGAACCAGCATGATTTCTTGATTCGTGTTATCTGTGCCATGCCCTTACCTGTTAGGAATGAGCAGACATTCCAACATCTAGAACACACACACACACACACACACACACACACACACACACACATACACACACACACACCTCCTTAGGATGCTCACAGAGGGGAGCGGGAAGTCATCTCTATCTGGGGAACTCACCCTCAGCACCCCTCCTTCAGCCCCCTTGCTCTCCTGGGCCTGCCTCTCTGCTTCCAAACCCCTTGCCTTCTTCTCTGGGTCTCTTCACCAGCCAGCTGAGGCGTTCAGAAAACTTAGGAAGACAGACGCCTCAGGGCTCCACAAGTCTCGAGAGAGGCGTGGAGCCTAGAGGCCCCAACTAGTTCTCAGGATGGGGAACAAAGAAGACACAAGAATAGGATTCACCCATATACCCTAAGTATGCTGGCACATTTGCCTCAAGATTACCATCCTGAAAACCCTCTTGTGGATAAGTCTGAAAGCATGTGACCATGAGATTTCTTCTTCTGGTAGATGACACAGAATTTGGACATCCCTCACAGTTCATGACCGGCTGAGGACTGACCATCACACCAGCTGCCATGAAAGAACAAAGACCAGGAAGGGACACGGCCTGACCCCAAGGACCTTCCAGTGACACTTGCACAGAAACAGGTAGTTAAGCCCTGATTAATGTAGGTTAAAAGTTGCAGACTAAAAGCCAGAAGGCCAGATCCCACTGACAGATGTACATTGCAAATTTTTTAATCACTTGCCAACATGCAAAACATCAAAAGCAAAGGACAGTTCATGGATCTAGTATCTCTTGAACAGTAAGACGTGGGGCCCAGCTCTGCATTCCTGACGGGCCGCTATCATTAGAAGCTGAGTAGAGGCAGCTGCCTTTGAGTAAAGGCATCTCTACTCCATCACACCATTCCCTAACATATTATGGCCAGTCTACCTCCTTTACTTACTCTACTTGTCTAGCTTCTGTGGGTGCTTGAGTTTGCCACCTCTGACCCAGTAAACGAAATAAAATTACACTCAGGATACAGCAATGCGTTCTGGACTGATTAAGACTAAGCTTCTGCCTTTCCTCGGTGTGCACCCTGACATATTCAGAAATTCAGAATTATTTCAGATAGCCTTAGGATTTGAGCAGAGACTAAAGAAACTGGCATATTTCAACTACAGAATTGGTTCATACACAATTGCTATAGACAAGGCCAGTGCTACTCCCAGGATACAGCAGAGTATACCCATGCTTGAATGCTGAACAGGAAACCCAAGATACAAAAAGATGTTTGTGAAGTGCAGCTTTAACTCTTTTGTTTGGCTTCAGTTTCCATCACTGCTATCAAGACTACCAAAAAAAAAATAATAATAATAAAGACTGCCCAGTGGATCGGCCAGTCTCAGGGAGCAAGTGTACACGGATGAGAGCAGGCCACAAGAATCCACACATATGTCCATCCCTCTTTCAGAACCCGTCTTGTCCTGACCTCAGGCCCGTGAGCTCAGCCGCAGCCTGCACGGAAACCCTGCTTCATTTTGCTCAGTTTTAATTTTCAACAGATAGGCCAAGCTCCGAGCTTCTTCCACGGTAAATGAGAAGAGTTCATGAGAAGAGTAAATGAGAAGAAACAAGAGAGCGGAGCCTCATAAACTTAGGAGAGAAAACTAAAAGGAAAGAAAAAAAAAATTTTTTAATGAGGACATCTGTACTTGTCTAGGTTTCCTGGGAAGTTTAGGTCACTAGCCTTGAAAATTCCTCTGGATGCATCTAAAAATAATGCTTAAAGCCCCAAAGACCAAAATGCAATATAAGTAAATAAATTAATAAGAGAAACAATTAAAAAAAATGTGATCTGTGCGTTGAAAGATGTTATTGAATACAAAGGAGAGCTCTCCGGGAACTTGCCCATTGCACATGCATAGCCAACAAGAATGCTGTTAGGATCTTTTGTTGGTGGAAATTGTATAAATACAATGGAGTATAGCTATCTAGAAAGACTATGACTGAAACTAGGGAAGAGCAGTGAGCATAAACCCATGAAACATTCAGAGAATCCCACATCCTTTAGCAGAAGGGACACCCCAACTTCCTCAGCTGATTTCTTGCTTTTTTTTAATTTATTATTTTTTAAGATTTATCTATTTATTTGAGAGAGAAAGCAGGAACAGAAGGAAGAGGCAGAGGGAGAGGGAAAAGCAGGGTCTCTGCTGAGCAGGGAGCCTGAGGCAGGACTCGATCCCAGGATGCAGGGATCATGACCTGAGCCGAAGGCAGATCACTTAACCCACTGAGCCACCCAGGAACCCCCCACCCCCACCCAGCTGATTTCTGAAGAAGACCATGCTTACACCGTATGCCCCCAAGTGGCTCCTTGACCCTGAGCTACAGAATGACACAAGCAAGAACAAACGACTACAACTAGTAGGATATCTGACATACTGTAGATAAAACAGCTCTACCCGAGAGGATACTTAAGAGGACAGCATTTCATCTCAGTCTTAATAGTTTGGGGTAAGAAAATACAGTATCTACAAGATGCAGGAAATTCATTAGTTAAGCATATTCAGAGTGTACATTCCAGCCACTATCAGAACAAGAGCCTCTCAAGTCACATTCAGAAATACTTCATGTAAAGGGCACATCTATATTAGATTCTCCTTAAATATAAAGTTTAAAGAAAGCACAGCTTTAAAATGAGTTCTATCCATGAGGAAACAAGATTTTTGACGAATCTATTATAAATGCTGTATCACATTGTTAAAAGACAGATTCATCCTTGAAAATTACAAACAAAACACTGTTGTATCTTTAAAGAAAGCTGTTTTTAGTTCAAAATCCAAAAATGAGTGATTGGCTATACCAACGTCACAGATGGTGATGGAAAGAAAATTAGAATCAGAATCTTCAAAAATATACAGAAGCTCTCAAAATGTACATGAACTCTTATGCACACATGTGAACACACGTGCAGGAAATAAATGGAGCACAGCAGGGGGGCACTGAAGCCCCCCCGCCCCCAAGAAGTGGCCTTTTGCGTGTCTTCCCCGCGAGGCTTCCAAGAAAGCCCAGCACCCCACCCAGATTATGCAGTCTCATCTTCAAGTGCTGTTAATCAGAAACCTGCCAGGGAGAATAGTAAATTCCCTCTAAAGATCTCTGGAATAGCATATCAAGCTATATCACCAAATAAGCAATAAAACAACGCACCCATCAAGTAGGTTCTAAAAGATTTATTTTTCTTCTACTGTTGAGCAGAAAGGCTCCTGTAATAAATGACTAACATTAGTCACAAATCTGCAGGTCAGCAAACAACCAAAACAAAAGAAAAAAAGCTGAAATGACCACCCATGAGTACAAAAAGACAACCTGTTAATTACTTAAAAGAATGTAAATTCGGTTGGCGTGATGCAGAATTATTTATGAAATGTTGACCAAAGAGGAAATCTGCATCAGAACATTGAGTAAAGACGAGACAAAGTAAACTGATGGAATTTTCAAGTACATTCTCTGGGTCTTATATTTCCGGGTTTGTCTCTGCAGAATCTCCCTAACTCCTTCACCCTCCATCTCTAAGCACTGGCATGAGGTTTCTGAAGAAACACGTGGACAGAAACCTACTTGGGGCAGTCACTCTAGAGAGTAAAGCATAACTCTACCATGATGCTGGGAGCCCTGGAAATCCTGTTGAAGATCTCAACATAGACCACTAGTGACAATGCCTCTGAGCCTAAAATCAGTGGGTGTTTTTGTAAGTAGAGAGAAAGAGACATGGGAAGGAAAGACAAATTATATACTACATCTGGGAACAAATAATGAGAGAAAATAGTTAAACTAATTGATTGAAATATGGTATAATCATGATCTCCAAACTAGGCAATCTCCTGGGGTGTAAGAAGAAGAGATTAAAACATCTCTAAATAATTAAAATTTTAAAATTCATCCTTAAAAGTGATTATGTGCATTTTAAAATGTACATATTATATTTAAAAGTAATACATGTAGATAATTTCAAAACGATAAACACGTACTGGGATGAATGCTCAATTTTTTTTTTTAACTTAGCAGATTGTAGTCAATACCTGGATAACCTTTGTGTAGGAAAGCACTCAAGGAACCCAACAATTTCATGAGGTCAATCACTCCATACTTGAGTTTATTATTATTGTCATTGCTGTTACTATTATTTTCATGGAAGCAATATATATTAATTGTAGAAAATGAAGACACTGTGGAAGAAGACTAAAGAATGGAAAAGTCACCTATAACTCTATCTCTAAAATATTTTGGTGCCTATTGTCTGCCCCTCAAATAAACATATAACAATAGTTAATATGTACATAAGTATCTATGCACATATAAACACATGATTTTTCAAAACTGGCATTATACTATAGTGGCTGTTTATATAACTCATTTTTTCCAATTAATAATAACTTAAGAATGTGTTATTTTGGAACAGAATTTTAATTGTCTATGCACTAGAAATTTGCATATAAATTATGTACTACAATTTAACCAATTGCCTATAGTTGAATATTTAGATTCTTTTCCATGTCTTGTAAATATTTTAATATTTGACAATCAGACAAGAAGGTCCTTGGATGCCAAGAAGAATGGACTCGATTTTATCCTGTGGACCGGTGGAAGTCGGGGCAGATGTTTTAGATGTTTTAGTTTTCAAGATGTGCAGGGATTGCTATTGGCGTTTAGTAGGGACCAGAGATATCACCTGCCCTGGAATGCGTAGAGCAGTGCTGAGCAATTAAGCCTTGTCCTGTGTCTTGCCCGGCTTTCAAATGTCCTACCGGAAATGTATGAGGTGAGAAGCTTGATTTGCCATTATCCAAGCCTGTATTCTAACTTCGTTTTACGTCCACATGCAAAATATTCCTTACCCATTTGAAACAAACACTAAGTTTTCTACTACCCTGTAGAAACAAGTAGAGAACAAATGTTTTTTCTTCAAAGCCTGACCAAGAGTTGCACACCGCTTTTGAAAATGATATCGCTAATAGCACCCTGCGCCTGTTACTTGCAACAGCAACATCACCGGCTTACAAAAGACAGCGCTGTAGGGGCTTACGTTCCTTGTGATTCTGAGGGCATGTGTGAAGGCATCACTTCCTCATGTCTTCCAGTGCTGTCCTGCCCACGCATGTTGTAGAGAAATACATATCTGTATTACGAAGATCAGTTCTTCTTCATGGTTTATGCAAGGACTTGTATTGCCTTCTACAAAATTAGGTGGAGGTAGGTCACGTTTCTTATTGGTCTCACTTGAGGAGAGTAAACGAACGTCAGGGATATGTATTATTAACAGCAGTCGTTGAGAGTATAGGGTTGGAAACTGCCACTGAAAAGAGCAGGATGCCATCAGAGGCATCCAGAAGAAAAGCATCGTGAGGAAGCAGAGCTGGAGGTATGGAAATGCAGAGAGTAAAGAAAACAAATGGGGCAACGAGGATGACACCAGGCAAAGAAACCAGAAGGAGACAAACGCGATCTGGGCGGGGAAGGACGGCAGACCTAGATTATCACTCTGCTGGGGCGCATCGGAAGGAAGAGCGCTCCACGGCGGCCAGCTTCAGAAGAGAAGTGACTGGAACTCAGGGACTGCACGTACTGTCGCGGAGGGACTACAGAGGGGCTGTGTTCGCAAGAGTATTCTCGCACGCGGGCACATACATTCGTCAGTGCGCGCACAGACACACACTTACAGGCTGGGAAACTCCGCGTTCGTTCCCAGGTAATCCCTCTCCCTTCCGGCTGCCAAAGGGAAGACCTATCACACCACTAATCCTGCCGTCTGACAGCCCAGCCTGACGCTAGCCTGAATTGGAGGGGCAGAGCCTTATTCGGTTTATTTATTTGTTTGTGATTCTCCATCCAAGATAAACCCCGAAATAAATTTTAAGTGTGCTTCAAGTACACTCTGGATTATAAATCATATACTTACATTCCCACACTAAAGCAAGCAGAAAACCACAAAAATCAGATATATATATCTCTCTCTCTGTCTCCACACACCTTCCTTCCTTGTCAAATCCATGCACACACACCCACACAAAGAAAGACAATAAAAGGAAACTAAGAATCTGTGAACCAATGATTACGTGTTAGCAGCATACACGCTTACCAACCAGAAGCAACCCTAACAATTAAAATAGTATGACATTGGGTGGGGCAAGAAAACCCTCGTTCTAAATGGCAGCAAAACATTCCAGAATGAAGGCATAGAGAATCATGGATATTCACCACAACAGCATCAGTGCTGGGAATCACTGGAGACAGAAGAGAGTGTCCCGATTCATGTTCGATTTCCAGGTAAGAGTAAAAGATTATTATCCACTTAATTATCTGGTTTAGCATGTATATCCATCTTCAAGTTCAGACTTTTTTGAGAATGGGTAATATAACTATTTCTTTAAATAAAGGAAGACTGAGTCAAGAAGATGCCCAAATATACTGGGACTATTTCGTTTTCCTGATCCATGTCCACGCAACAGTACTGAGTCAATAAAACACAAATAACACATTCTCTGTTGCTTTTCTTAACAATGGAAAAGTGAGAAGAATGGCAAACAGATCTTTCTCAACCCTGAGCAATTATGCCCCCACTATCCCCCTCCTCATTTGTATTTCATCAAAGTACACAATGTCTCTAGGAGCCTCACTATTAAATTTTCACATTGTCCTTTTTATCCCCCTCTTTTATGAGTTACTTACCAACTGAAATGCATTCTTTAGCACTGTTCTAGTTGCTTAGTGTGACAAAAATGCAAGACAAAGCCTAAGGACTCTGTTAACTGCCTGAGATGGTAATGAAGGGTTTTTCCAGGCAAAGGAACAGATATCAGCATCCCTCTCTCCCCTCCTCTGCTGCCGGATCTCAGGTTTGACAAGGGGTAGAATATGTATATATTGGGTATATATTATGCTACAGTGTAAGAGGTTTAATGAGCCATGAAGAAACAGAAAATGACTTGAAGCTAAGAGGAGATGCTGCAGGTGAGGTTAGAGCTGATTATGGCTTAAAGGCCATGGTCTTCTCTCTTCCTCTTAATTAACCATGAATTCCAAGCTCCTTGTCATGAAAGGCAAGGACCCCGTTGACTGCCCCTTTGCACCCCTGTGATCTTTGAATCACACTCTCTTCTCTTATGTCTCTAGGTCATCATGCTATGATTCTTTCTGGAATCTACTTCTCTACAACTGTCCCCTAACAGGCTTCTCCTGATTTTTTAAGACTTAGCTCTAACGTGTCGCACAGGGAGGTAGATAACCTTTCTCTCTGCAATCAGTACAAACAGGGTTCATCTCCATCCAGGCCCTTACTAGTTACCTTGTGATAGTCCCCTTTATCATGTGCCTCCCTAGTTAGGACCCTCTCAAGGGCAGGGGCCAAGTCTTGCTGATGTCCAAATCTCCAGTTCACAGCATGGTGAGCACTCAGTAAAGGTTTGTTGCTTGCCTGACTGGGAAGTAGAAGTGCTGCTAATTGCCTATAAAAGCTATTAATAGTATCTCCAATTTTCCCACAGAGGATAGGGAGAGGTTTGCAAGTCAGACCTTTTACTAACCAGGGCCATGGAGGTAGCTGAGCTTAAGAGGGAAGATGCAAGGGGTAGAGCATGACCCAGCTCTGATGGTCCTAACTTGTTGGGAAATCCCACTCTCCATATCATGGCCCCAGAATCCTCAAGGCAAACTCCCATTGATTCACTTCAATACCCACCATGTCCATGCAGCAGGGGGTGGGAGCAAGTAGTGTTGGCTTGTGAGACTTGACAATTCTTGGAACTCTGGTGTAGAGGCAGGGATTTAACTGGTAGCACCATGCCAGGAGAGGTGCAGGGGAGACACAAGGGGTCCCTAGAGCCTGGGGCTTCTCCTCACTTGGGACTCTCGGCCCTCACCAGCTGTGTGTGGAGAGACTTTCAAGCCCATTTGGTTCTGTGATCAGTTGAAACCCATTGCTGACATCTCTTTTCTTTTCCTCCTTTTTTAATCACATAAGCCCCTTGGGCAGAAGATGCTTCTGTTTGGTGGGAAGAACAGAAGGGCTCACACTCACAAAAAGTACTGGATTTAGAATTTTTTAAACATTATCTCCAAGTGTGGTGATACAAGCAGTCACAGATGCGCACTGGCGGAGTTGGAAAAAAGAGGCCATTCATGATGGAACTTTAACTTCATGTCCTGTTATCAGATCATAGTTTCTGAAGTACACTGGGAATGAGAACTTCTAATGCATCCTATAACTATCTTGCAAACAGCACCATTATTTGGAATTCATGTGTGGATCAAGTAAGTTACATTGTTTAAACATAAACAGTGTTGACAACTGTTTGGCATGTCATTACCTTTCAGTACACTAGGAGCCACTTCTCTCCATCTTCCAGAAGTCTTAGTACAAAATTATTCATAGGATCAATAGACAATGGGAACTGAATTATTTCATCAAAAGGAAAAATGCAATTTACTTATTACTTACCAAATTAAGTTTTTCCCAGAATTCAGGTCCTTCTTCCATATCTCTAAGACTTGGTGGAATGTACCAAAAGCAAATATTGGCATATTCAGGCTGAGGATTAAAAAAATTTTGAGAGTTGTTTTGTTAACCTAAGATTAATCTTAGAACGATTAAGCTCTTAGCTACTTTCTTTAAGAGTTGTCATGTGTGTATAATGTTGATAACAAATTAGAATCTGATAGAGTTAGACATTCATTCTGCTTTGCTTCTGATAACAGCCTATTGGGAAATTTTCTTCTCAGTTGGGTGCACCTAGAAGGTGGTCTTTCCTCCAGGTAAGGGATGAACACAAGATTGGGAACAAGCATAATAAAGTTTGAAGCTGCCTCAACCAAGCTCTGACCATTAGTTAGCACCTGATACACATATGCCCAGTGATTCCCTGGTTCCTCCTTCTTCAACCCTGATCCTTAATTTATTTCTTACACCACCATATCCTTCCAATAATTCAGAATTATTAGAATTATTGTGCTGTTATCTGAGCACAATAATTGATGCTCAGAATGCCCAGAGTCTAACATAGTCCATCACAGAAAAGGCTGGAGAACTGGCATTTTACGAAGAATCTCAGGTGATTCTGAAATAAGTAATGCATGGTGGACATTGGAGAAACTTTGATCTAAAGTGGCCATAGTCCAATCACCATCTCCAGGAATCTGTTTTGGTTAAACACGGGATAAATCTTCCAGAACAGACTTTAGTCTAGCTATTGTCACACAGACAAAATTTCCTCCACTACACATTCATCTTCACTGGACAAAAATATAGGCATGTCATCAGCAATCACAGGACTTCTATTCAGTGACCAGGTGACTTGGAAAATTATGGTGGGGGCTTACTAATTAGATACACAGGAGAGATTAGTTATTTTGGAAAGATCATAGTTCATGCCTATCCACTCAACAGCTTCCTCCTTTGATTCTTAGCACTGACAGTATTTGAAATAACTTCCATTTTCCACACAAACACAGCTTATAGGTAATAACCAATGTTATAATAGTTCTCAGTAGGCATCAGAATTATACTCCAGTATCACTATAAAGTTTCCAAGTATTTCAGAAAGATGAAACAGCTATCATCTTATATCTTAAAATCGAGACCAGAACTATATAGAGTTCTGATTCTAGGGGATTTTAAATCACAAGTGAATGCCCAGAAACATTCCCAGCTCAACAAGATAAGTCCTTTAACCTTTGAAATTTGGAACACGCTTATTGGATTTGACCAAAAAAAGAAGAGAAAAGAAAAGAAAAAGAGCCAAAAATCTTCAAAATACAGAGTAGTTCAAAATGGAGTACTATTTAATTCAACTCAATTTCTGCAAACATTTATTATAAGACTACAATAGTCCGTACAAATCCACACAATTTATACTTGGATTTCTGATATAAATGATTTGATTTCTCTAGGAAAGAAATGTACTGGCCTTCGAAATTCTTTACTCGTTTAATGTGAATAAATCTTTCCAAAAAAGTAACTATGGTTGATTAGAAAGTAGAAGAAAAATATAGTTATTATCTGTCATTGGGTTTTAGGAATTCATTTCTTTATATCAATAACGATTTTCTTCCAGATCCCATTTATGTTAGTTATTAATTTACTGCCACTCGGCTCAAATCCACACTTTGTATGCTATCAAAATGGAAGCGGACTCTATAAATATTTTTCCTTGCCATCTGGTCCAATCTTAGACTTTATCAGCAGAGGGTGCTGGAGGGACACTGAGAAGGAAGAGGTAGCCCTTCCGGGTTCCGGTGGGCTAACCTCATGGATCTTCTCCAGTGTGTGTGGGTTTTTCAGCAGCACGGGTGCCCAGGCACAAGTGGACCCCCTAATAGCTTCCCCCAGGACCACCCCCTCAGTTGGCTTCACAGCAGACTGACAGGTGCCCTAAATGGCTTCTTCTGGCACACTCCCCTCAAGTGGTACCAGCAAAGCACCTTGCTTTGGATGGCTTCTCTGGCACTCCTGTGTATAGCCTGAGTGAGCTTCAACATGCAGCTCAGAAAAAGGCTTCCTCTAGCACTTTGGAAGGTGGATTCCTGGCAAATCCCAGGAGGGGGACGTCTCTGTGAATTCTCTGGCCTCCGGTGAGACACACTGTGCCCTCTCCAACTATGATGGGATCTCGGGCCTGGGAGGGAGTGGCCTCTTGCTCATGGGCTCTACCCCAGTTCTAGGAGTGCTGCCTGTTTTCTATATCTGATAATTCTGTATTTTTTAGGGTTCTCGTTTTACCTTATGAGGTGATCCCCTGTTAATACTACTTTTTCTTTTTTTAAATATGAAATGTCTCACAAATTTATGTGTTATCCTTGCACAGGGCCATGCTAATTGTCTCTGTATCATTCTAATTTCAGTATATGTGCTGCTGAAGCAAGTACAATAATTCTTTATACTGCACTTTTCCCAATTCAAATTGCTGTGCAGTTTTTGTCTTCTTATTGGACCCTGACTAATATGTCATTAACGCATTATTTTCATTTGCATGGCAACATCGTAAATAATTTTGCAGTAGTTTTTACCTGCTACCATATCTGCTCTATATTTCATAAGTTAGGACCTAGGCCTTTTAAATAACCTGTTAAATTTGTTTTCCTTGGTTTCTGTTTTGATATTTTTGAAGGAACATATCTATGATTCTTTTTGCCCAGTCTCTTTGAGAATGGTGTGGCTTCAGTGCCTTGGCATTTGAAAACTGGTGAAGTCTTTTTGTTTATTTTTTTTAAGACTTTATTTATTTACTTGACAGAAAGAAAGAGAGAGCACAAGCAGGGGGAACAGCCGAGAGAGAGGGAGAAGCAGGCTCCCTGCTGAGCAGGGACCCCAACAAGGGGCTCCATCCCAGGACCTCTGGATCATGACCTGAGCCACCCAGGTGCCCCGGTGTAGTCCTTTTGACACTTCATCTGATTGGAGGAAATTTGATCTCCATTTGATAGAATACCTTTACTGTCATTATTTCCAAAATTATTAAGATTTGGAAAAAACTATCCCTTTGAAAATTCACAAGGAACATATTTGAGTTTTTCCTGTCTCTGCCAGCTTGAATTTGATACAGTGACTTTCTTCAAGAGCCTTCAGAGTACTAAGGAGTATTTTCAGAGTAGAACTGTTCACATGCCACTTCATTCCCCCTGTATAGGAAAGCCTGACCTCTCGGGTGTCTTAGGAACACTTTAGTCTATGTACTCTAATACCATAAAATTGAGAAGGCACAGAAAGGAATCCAAGTGTCTAGAGAAGACAATTGATAGTGAACAAAACACCTGTACAAAATAATAGGGTACAAAAACACCTGTAGCGTTGAAAACATTGTCATCATCTTTAAAAATTCATGGAGAAGTACAGAAGTGTCACTAAAGAAAAGATGGACACGTTCTATCCTGATTTTCAAAGAGAAAAAAAAAGATATAGTCTAAGAAATACAGAAGGTAACTTTGATGTCACACATACATACAAAGTGATGTACCCACAATAATAATAATAAAAGACAAAGCTAGCACTAAGCATTTTAATAAGGAGAAATGCAGAATCTAGCAGACAGGGTAAAATAGTCATGTAAGTATAGAATGGAGAAAGGGGGCATGGTGGGTTTTAATGGACTTCAAGCTTTTTGATTTTAAATATCTGATGAAACTTCTAAAAAATTTCAAAGGCAGTGCTGAGAAGCACAAAAGTCTGGGTCTTAGAATCATTTGGATGTGGTTTGAATCTCAGCTTCACCAGATCTTTGCTTGGACAAGTGGTGAACACTTTAATCTCCAGCTTCCTAATCTATGAAATGGAGATCATATTATCTACCGCACAGAGGTGGTTTGATGAGCACAGAGATTATTTCCAATATTTACTACTGTATCTGGCATACAGCAGGCACTCTATTAGCATAGCGACTATTATCTGGAGCTATTTTGGTAGAAAGAGATGTCCTTTTCAAGTGAATGAATAGTCCCATTTAAATCTGTACTATGTGAGACACATGGCTATTTTTGCATAGAGTCTTTGAGGGGGAATGTTAAAGAATTATAGTCTGTCCAGAGAAGGGTAACTGAAATGTTCAATTCAATAAGCAGAATTTTCTATGTTCTAGAAAGCGGACCAGACGTGAAGATGAGAAAAATGACTTACACTGTATGCTTATCTCTGGGAACTCAGTAACTAGTAATGGAACTAGGTATAGGCAATTAAACTGCAGTGGAATGAGAATTACAGAAGAAATTTATCTTTTTTTTTTTAAAGATTTTATTTATTTATTTGACACAGAGAGAGAGATTACAAGTAGACAGAGAGGCAGGCAGAGAGAGAGGAGAGAGGAGGAAGCAGGCTCCCTGCTGAGCAGAGAGCCCGATGCGGGCCTCGATCCCAGGACCCTGAGATCATGACCTGAGCTGAAGGCAGAGGCTTTAACCCACTGAGCCACCCAGGCGCCCAGAAATTTCACTTAATACAAGAAACATTTCTGGCAACAGGAATAGTGCACATGTAGAAGCCCATGTAGTCAGGGTGATGGCAAGAACTTGGAATGAATAGAGGACAAGGTGAAGAGAGGTGAAGATGGACATGGGAATGAGAGTCACTTCATGAAAGGCTTTCTCATCTGCCATGCTTGGGAGTTTGGGCTTGATTCTTGAGGCAATGTGGACTCACGAGAGAGTTTCGATCTAGGGAGGAGATTTCATTTTAGAAAGACCACACTGTGGCTGCCATGTGGAGATGGATTGGAGGGGCATCTGAGAATGGAAGGAGACGAGTTATGAGACAGGGCCAACCTGAGGAGTGACAGGAGCCTGAACTGAGGCAGTGGCTTCAGGAGTGGAGAAAAGTGCTCAAGATACATTTAAGAGAAGGGGAAGGGAAATAGTGAAGACAACATCAAGATTTTTGTTTGGCTGGATCATAGTTCCGGTGAGTAGAATTTGGTAAAAGAGAATGGCTACACTTCAGCTTTAGAAATGTTGAATTTGGGCGCCTGGGTGGCTCAGTGGGTTAAAGCCTCTGCCTTCAGCTCAGGTCATGATCTCAGGGTCCTAGGATTGAGGCCCTCATCGGGCTCTCTGCTCAGCAGGGGGCCTGCTTCCTCCTCTCTCTCTGCCTGCCTCTCTGCCTACTTGTGATCTCTCTCTCTCTCTGTCATATAAATAAATAACATCTTTAAAAAAAAAGGAAATGTTGAATTTGAGGGGCGCCTGGATGGCACAGTCTGTTGAGGGTCTGATTCTTGTTTTCGGCTCAGGTCATAAGATGGAGCCCCATGTCTGGCTGTGCTGAGTGCAGTGTCTGCATGAGATTATTTCTCTCCCTCTGCCCCCCCCATAAGTGAATAAATCTTTAAAAAAAATACTGAATTTGAGATGCCTGTGGGAGTCTAACTGAAAATTTCAGGACAGCTTTGCGCAGTGGCAGTATCATAGCCGATGAGGTTTATCCGAGGTGCAATTATTGCTAACTGAAAATTTCAGGACATACCTTTGTACAAAGGACTAGAGTTTAGGAGATAAGAGACATTATTGAAGTCAATGATAACAAAGTTTAAAAATGAATTAAACATTTCAAGGGGAGTATGTGGATACAATGAAGAACTAAAGGCAGAAGAGTAGAAAATAATATCTAATGGTGTACCCAGGTGAAGAGACCTCCTTCACATAGAGACTGAGAAAAAAAAGTTACATGGAAAGGAGAAAAACTGGGAGATAAATTCAAAGAAACCAATACAGAAGAGCATTTCAGGAGGGAGAGAGTCGATAATGGTGTAAAGTCTACAGAAATCCAACAAGATGGAGATTTAAGAATGTGCATTGGATTTTGCAACTAGAAGGGTGTTGTGATCTAATAAAACCGGATTTAAAAAAGAGAATTATAAATTGCAATAGGCTTGATACATATTAATAGTAGAGATCAATAAGTAATAGAATGTGAATAATTAGAGGTCGGGGGAGGAGGACTGAGCTGTGAATTATCTGACACAGGAAGTGTTCAGGAAGAGGCTGACTTCCTGTTATGGTTACTGTCAAGAAAAGTTTCCTGCCTTGAGCCGGAAGGTGACTAGATGTCCTTGAAGATCCTTGATAACCTGGCAAGTCTGTGAAACTTAAATAACTCTTCCTAATGTGGAACTCAGAAAGAGAAAACAAAAAATTGAATAATTAGGACTCTCCCAGGAGATCAAAATAAAATATGTGAATGATAGTATAGGAATGAATGTACCTCTAGGAAAACATCTATTAGATCTTAGTTCCCACACAGAAAAACAGAGAGATGATTTTCAGGGGCCCATGAATAATGCAGAATTCATTTCAAATGATAACTTTCAATCATCTTCAAGAAGATATGCATTATTTTTGCTCTTTTCAGGAAAAGATATTCAAGTACTAGATACTGGGTTTTACTGTGTTCATTTCCTGTTTACAATATTCCACTTAACATTCTATCTGCTAAAAAGGGAATGAATAGATAGATTCATTATATATCTATTCATCACATATAATATAAATAAAATTGTGTATGTACAAAAATACATAAAAAATATATATATATAATTATAGACTTTCATTTTTCTTAAACTGAAAGACTCAGTTTCACAGACTATAATCAAATCTCTCTTCTCTTAAGTATGCATTAGGGTTATATTTAATCAATCCAAAGTAAGCATTTGTTAACAAAAGGGATAATTGCCTTGACACTTATATGTGAGATTCAAGGTCTAAATTTACATTATTTCTCCAAATGGAAAACAGAGAAGAGAAGCAAATGAAGATCACATACAAATACCCTTGTAAGAAGGAATTCTCGAGTACCATTGAGAAAGCCACCTTCACTGTTTTGGGCCCATCTGGCTCCCATAGATAAAATAGCCAGGACAGAAGGCTGGCTGAGGATGAAATCCCACCTTAACTTGCATTACAAGGATGTGACTGATTGCAGTTCCCTAAAGATGATGGTGCGAGTTTCCTCCCTTCACTTTTAAGCCTTTAGGAAGAATACATAAATAACTTCTAAAACAGTTCACCTTTTTTTCATCACTTTCTTTCAGTTCTATCAAAAGATTGCAGTTCCAAGGTGTACAGTACTTTCCATAAGCACCATTCCCCCCACAGCCAGAGAAATAAAGAAGGTAATTCAAACTTGTAAAAATAGAGGGAAACTCAACCTCAGGGAAATAAAGAAGGCAACTCAAACTCAAAAATATTTAAAAAGTCACTGGGACTCAAACCCCAGGCAATCCTAGAGCTGTCATTTTACTCCCCACGTACTTATGTGTGTGTCTCTTAAAAATATACACGTTTTCTTATGTAGTCATAATGACATTGTCATACCTAACACAATTATCAGTAATTCCTTGGTATTATCCAATATTCAGTTTCACATTAGAAATTTTCCGATTCTTTCAAAATCTACTATTCATAATCATTCAGACTGGGATCCCAACAGTCCCATGTGTTGCATGTGGTTAGTGGGCCTCTTCAGTCTCTTTGAACCCAGTGTGATCATCACTCCCCCCTCCTCAATTTTTCTTCACACCACTGACCTGTTGAAGAAACCAGGTCAGCTACCCAGTAGAATGTCCCACCTTCTAAATTCGTCTTTTTGCTTCTCTGGGGTGTTACCAGAAAGTCATTTAAATATGGATTCTCTTGTTATCTTTGCAGGTTCCTTCATGTCCCTATTTTTCGGGAATTTTGGACTCTTTTGTATCTTAGATAGTGATGGAAAGATCACCACCATACCTGACCTGGACCACTGCAACAGCATCTCAGTTTCTCTAATTTACCCTTTTCTTGGCCTCTCTTCACAACCTCCTGTCCCATTCCTCTCTTCCTAGGACATCCAGCATGATCTTTTAAAATGGAATTCAGGGGTCCCTGGGTGTCTCAGTCAGTTAATCATCCAACTCTTGAGTTCGGATCATGTCATGATCTCAGGATCCTGAGATCAAGGTCCATGTTGGGCTCTACTCTCTCTGCTCCTTCTCTCTCTCTCTCTTTTCCTCTTAAACAAATAAAATAAAATAAAGTCTAAAAAAGTTTTAAAAATTAATAAATAAAATGGAATTCAGACTCCTGTCTCCATAAAACTTCTTCAATGATTACACTTGGAATAAAAGTCAAAACCAGGACCTACCTGACTCCACCTGCTCTGGTCTCTGCCCACCTTTCCACTTGCATCACTACCTGCACCCCCACCCCTTGCTTAATATGCCTTCTTTGGTCCCTCAAACACATAGAATTCTTTTCAGCTGGAAGCCTTTGTAGTTGTTTATTGATTCTATCTAGAATGCAATTCCCTCAGATACCCACATGGCATGCTGTCTACCATCAATCAGGTCTCAGCTAAAAAAATCAACCTCAGAGAGCTCTACTTGCATGCCCCAAATGAAACAGGCCACCCCCTACCCACATCACCATTCCAGCATTCCACCCTTATCTCTATTATAGAACTTGTCACATCTGTAACTCTCTCTTTATTTGTATACTAGATTCTCTCTCATGAATTTGCTTTTTTGTTTTCTTAATACATCTCACTACCTGAAGTTTGCTAGGTATTAATTTGATTATTAATTGCCTGTCACTTGCCATTTGAGTATAAGCACCACCAGAGCAGGGAATTTCCCTGTCTTACACCCACAGTGCCTAGAACTGTGCCTGGCACATAGTAATTGCTCAATAAATCTTGCTGAGTAAATGAATGCCAAAGGTTAGCCAGATTGCTTACACACGAAAAAGTTCCCAAGGTTGTAATCTCTAGTTGATTTTTATATTAGGTTAAAAATTGCTACACAATATATGCTATAAGAAGATCTCAGAGAACATCCCACACTTCCTATTTCTTAAAAATCAGAATTAAATAATATTCTTCATAATTTCTAACCATATATTTTAGGGAAAAAATCTAGTATTCTCTATCTTTGCAACCATTTTATTTTTATATATAACGAACACTCCAACCACGAAATGACTTATTTTCCCATTGCTCCAAAGCTAATATGCTCTCATTATTTTATAAAAAAAGAAAAGTATATGCATTATTGTACATTCACTTAATTGATTTTTCACATGCAGGCACCACTATTGCACAGTTGAATATTCACAGTACAATCATCATGCAATTTATATATTTATTCAGTATTATCCTTGGTAATTATTATTGAGCACTTTAATTTTCAATACTTAGATGCAAGTGTGTTCTTTGCGAATCCAACAAAGGCAAAATACTCACTAATAGAGTAAATTAACATAATGGACTCCATGAATTAAGCTAATGACTTGTTTCTAAGTCTGCAACACAAAAACCAATGAAATATAACAGATTAGAAAATTGCCACCTTCATCACTGTTGACTGACAAAATCACAAGCACAATTCCATAATCACTTACTTCCAGCAATAACTTGAATCCTTCTCTTTTCTTGATTTCTTCTACGAGGTATCTAAAAATGAAAGACACAATAATATTTATACCCCGGCATCTAACAATTCCATGAGCACGAGTGAAACACAAAAACACTGTTATTTCAGAATGCAGAGACAAGGCTTAGAAATACAGGCTTAGAAATAAGGAAGGGCAGGGGGATAGGGATAAACATGGATTTAGACATATATCCCTGAACCCACAGCAGAACCCTGGGGCCTGAGTAAAAGGTACATCTTTTAGATGAAGTGATGTTTATCTCTTGTGTTAGCATTAGACTTTAACCCCATTATGAAAACCACTTAAAGTAGATTGGAGATACATCTCTGACCATGTGGGTTTCACATTCATGTCCTAGATGGGGATTTAACACAGGCACTTATATTACTTAGCTGGCTTTTGGTGTATAGTCCTACCTGTAAACACATTTAAGATCAAGGAAGCTCAACATTGTCTATTCAAGGCCAGGACAGAGGGAAAAAGGACTGATCATTAGTATCATGTTAAAAGTAAATGGGCTGTAGCCACTGAAAAAATGTCTATGAAGTCATCTCCAGTGTCAGGGAAAAAAGAACTATCATGCCATAAGCAAAGGGCACAGATATAGGAGATACAGAATATGACCAAAAAAAGATGAAAATGACTTTGAGAACATAGAGTAAATCAACATGGACACCTCACCCCTGGACTTGGTTATTGTCTATATAAGAAGAGGAGCCTTTCACAATAACTGGTTTTAAAAACTAATGATTCGATCATGAGCCTTGGAAAGTTCATAACCCTTGATCCAGTATTTCAGATTTGGGGGTAAAATGTAAGGAAATGATCAAAGGCATTGACAAAAATGTACTTGCCAGAATATTTATTGTGATTTTATATGTAACAGTGAGAGAAAGGAAGGGGGGGAGGGAGGGAGGGAGAGAGGAAGGAAGGAAGGAAGGAAGGAAGGAAGGAAGGAAGGGAGGAAAAAAGAAAAAATATAACACCCAGGAATGAGGATTGGCTTTGAAAATTATGATCCATTCATTGTATGGAATTATGGTATAATTATTTGGAAGGGGCAACCGGGTGGCTTAGTTGGTTGAGCACCTGACTCTTGATTATAGCTCAGGTCATGATTTCGGGTCATAGGATCGAGCCCCACCAGGCTCTGCACTCAGCATGGAGGCTACTTTAGAACTCTCTGTATATCTCCCTCTGCTCCTCCCTCCCTCTAACAAATAAATAAAAATAAATCTTTAAAAAACCCAATTAGATGGAATATGATCATGTCACCAAACTATATTTATTAAATTAATATTTAAGGACAACAAAAGTGGTTTTTCTGGGGGGCTCAATTCCAAGACAACTGAAATAACACAATCTTCTTGTCTAATCTCAAATGTTGTTTCAAAAGAATTAAGTAAAATCATGCATATATGTAATTTTACCTAAATTTATGTGTACATATGTGTGAATGTATTTCATACAAAATAACCAGAAACAAGATTAAAATCCAGAAACTGGCAAATGGTAAAATAAAATGTATTATAGCAACACAACGTCATATGACACAACTATTAAAAAGAATGAATTATATCTACTTCAATTAAACCACAGGGATGGATGCTCATGATGTATTAGCAAGAGATGAAAGCAACATACTGCAAAACCAAAAGACAACTGACAGAATGGGAGAAGATATTTGCAAATGACATATCAGATAAAGGGCTAGTATCCAAAATCTATAAAGAGCTTCTTAAACTCAACACCCATAAAACAAATAACCCAGTCAAGAAATGGGCAGAAGACATGAGCAGACATTTCTCCAAAGAAGACATCCAAATGGCCAACAGACATATGAGAAAGTGCTCAACATCACTCGGCATCAGAGAAATACAAATCAAAACCACAGCGAGATACCACCTTACACCAGTCAGAATGGCTAAAATCAACAAGTCAGGAAACGACAGATGTTGGCGAGGTTGCAGAGAAAGGGGAACCCTCCTACACTGTTGGTGGGAATGCAAGCTGGTGCAGCCACTCTGGAAAACAGTATGGAGATTCCTCAAAAAGTTGAAAATGGAGCTACCCTACGACCCAGCAATCGCACTACTGGGTATTTATCCTAAAGACACAAAGGTAGTGATCCTCAGGGGCACGTGCACCCGAATGTTTATAGCAGCAATGTCCACAATAGCCAAACTATGGAAAGAACCTAGATGTCCATCAACAGATGAATGGATAAAGAAGATGTGGTATATATATACAATGGAATATTATGCAGCTATCAAAAGAAACGAAATCTTGCCATTCGCAACGACATGGATGGAACTGGAGGGTATTATGCTGAGCGAAATAAGTCAATCAGAGAAAGACAATTATCATATGATCTCTCTGATATGAGGAACTTGAGGGGCAGGGTGGGGGGTTGTGGGGGGTAGGGAGGGAAAAATAATGAAACAAGATGGGATGGGGAAGGACACAAACCATAAGAGACTCCTAATCTCACAAAACAAACTGAGGGTTCCTGGGGGGTGGGAGGGTAGGGATAGGGTGGATGGGTTATGGACATTGGGGAGGGTTTGTGCTTTGGCGAATGCTGTGAAAGATGTAAGCCTGATGATTCACAGACCTGTACCCCTTGGGCAAAGAATAAAAATAAAATTAAAAAAAAAGAAAGCAACGTACTGAGAAATGTCAATAATACGATTTTGCTTTTTAAGAAATTATCAAAAAGAATGCAGAAGTAATTCCTATCCCTATATCCCTATATTCCTATATATATATATTTTTCCCCACACACATAGAGTAAAGAATACATTGTTAGTGTTTACCTAGGGGAGGCACATACAGAATACAATGGCATAGTTAAAAATATATCATATTTTTATATATCTTTGCAAAGTTTCACAGATGTGGTTACTTGTGTTATTTTTGAAAGGGAACTTAAAAAAGAAAAATGTAAAGCACAAACATAATAGACAGACTTATACAGTCTCTATCAATACAAGGAAAACTTGAGAACCATAATTTTTCAGCTTCTCAGACACAAACACATATAGGCAATCTGTGAACTCCAAAGCAGTACCACACTTCATCCTGAGGAAGGCTACATTAATCCTGGATACCACGAGGCTATGGAAAAGCTCTGAATCTCCAGAAATCCTGGTACTGACTCTAGAAGATTCTAATTGTGCAGCTCATCAACTTTGTGACTCTAGGCAAATTCCTTAGCTTCCCTGAGCCTGCCTCAGTTTCCTCCTGTATGCAGTAGAAATGTGGGACTAGGTGGGTAAAATCCTTCCCTAACAGATGATGACTGTGGGAAACTTACACGAAAGTCTCAATTTAAGCTATTCCTGTCAAAATGGCTAAAGCTGCTCCCAAGAGAAAGGCATCCTAAAACAGAGCTTTATCATTTCAGTTAAGACTCTGCTTTTTGGTACTCATGGGGACCTGGACTTTGTGTCAGGGTCACTGTCCCTACTATAGCCACTCTCAGAGCTCAGAGGGTAACACTCCAACTGAGTTGACAGTAGAGGTGATTAGGGTGAAGTGTTGCTATTATAACCACAATAAAAGGCTTACACAGGAATCCCCCAACTGTTCCATGTCAACCCACGTTCATAGGTCTCCCACATAAAAATGTTCAATTGCCAAATAAATGTGAGCAATGCTGGGCATGCCGATTAAATTACTTTTGTCTCCAATTAGGAGGGTACTTGGCTTAATTCATCAGGACATTTATTGAACTGGTTGGATGGTTCAATACTGTCATCAAGAACCAGGCATTTTCTACCATTTCAGGCTGCCTTGCTCAGAGTGCTAATGAGTTGTCTCATGTTCTCAAGATGTGTACCATACTCCAATCATCACCGCCTTCTCCGTGTGTCCAAGGAGGAGGAGAGGGGGCTGAAGCAAAAGCATTTCCTCTCCCTTTCTCTCTATTGAGGTAAGAGTATTTTCCCCAGAAGCCTTCAAAGAATTCTTCCTCAATCTTCTGGACTGAGGATGAGTCATATATTTACCCCTAAACTCATGACAGGCAGTAGAGATTGGCTTAGACCAATGTTCCCAGCTACACTATTGCTACCTAAATAAAATCAAGGTTCTCTTAGCAAGAAAAAGGGAGAGAATGGTTGCTGGGTGAATAATAAACAATGTCTGCATATTAAAAATGTTAAAAACAAAGTTAAAAATGTTTCTATGTTACAGGCCCCTTTAGGAAAGCTCTGTCTCTGAAAGAGAAATAACATAGTAGTTAGCACTTTGCAAACATATTTGACCATAGAAACATTTTTTGGAAGAACATTCATTGAGATCTTCTGGAAGTCTATTATCCCACAGGGGGCAGTTTCAGAGATACTAGCTGAGAAGTGCTTCTTCAATAGGGTATCTTCCTCTCTTCTTAAATAGAAGTTTAAGTTCAAGGAGTTTGGGGGAGGGAATCCAAGTAAGGTTTGAGTCACCTCTGCCTACATTCATAGGGATGATTTGTTCCTCACAATTTTTCTTTTCAATACATGAAAACAGACTAAAGATAAAATACATTTCAGGAAAAAAAACCAAAAAACAAACAAAAAAACCCGCTCTTTTATCTCATACAAACCAGGCAAAGATGTACATTGAGTTTGGGGATATAACACAGGAACCAGGAACTACTTCTACTAAAAGGCATCCAAGTAAATGGTTCAAAAAACAACAATAGCTTATAAAACTCATTACGTTGCTTCCTGCTAAGCTTAGCAAAAAGAGAGAAGGGATGGGGGAAAAATTACACATTAGCAAGAATTTTCACCAATCCTACTGGGTACAAAAACTCATTGTATGAAGATTCTGGCTTGATTTTGAAGCAGACATTAATGATAATCCTGTTCCCAAACACTTCCCCTTCCTTTGCTTACAAATAGGCTTCCAACCCCAAAGACCCTCATTTCTCTGATTTGTTAAATGATCATATCTGATGTTTTTGCCTTTAATTTGTCCTTTCGTTAGACATTCTTTCCTTTCTGGAAGCAGCTTTTCCAGTCCCTTTCTCAGCTACTCAAGAGTCTCCCTGGAACACTCGGGACCAACTTTCCCTCCCAGTCTCACCTCCTCATTTGAAATTTTTTTCTGATGCACAGAGCCCACAGAACTCCTGAGAGGTTTCTCCATCTGCTTTCTGTATGCTCTGCATATATTAGAACATATTGCATGACTTGTGTGATTCATCACAGACACCTACACGCTACGTTCTCCTGCAATTGTGATTTTTGAAAAATTACCAATATAAAGAAAAAATGAAAACACTGGTCCTTCCTCAGCCCTGTAGACTCCCCCGCTCCCGTCACCTACAGAAATACATGGGCATGGAAGTGCCATTGGGTAACTGTTCACCTTTTCCACACTGAAAACAATAAATCCCTCAGTATTCATGCAAGTCAGTGAAATGCATGCCATCTGAGAGATTACAGAGATTGTGTGTCAAGGGACTAGATAAATGATACACTGGAGATCTAACCAAGTAGCAGAATGGGAATTCTTGAGCTGTTTGTTGTTGTTGAAAAGATTTACACACATGAGTTTTCTCAGCTTGCTTTAAAAATCACCTTTTACTGAATAACCATTTAACCCGAGGGCCATAGTGGAGGCCTAGAAGGTGCCCCCGGCAACAGGTAGCCCTGGGTGTTGGGAAACATTTTCAACTTTCCTAGGCAGATATCAGGGGTACACAGTCAGTCACCTGCCCGGTGCCCGCGGTGGTTTTAAACCCCAGCCCTCTGCGTTTCCATTATGCTTCATAACTGCATGCTGCTTTCAGTTCCTGTATCACTGGTTTTCAAACAACCCAAGGAGAAAGCAAGTTTTTCGTCATTAATATTTCTTGAGATAAGAGTTCTCTTGGTGATTGGAATGATGAGGGTTAAATGGAAATTAGTAAAGGCTTTAGAGCTCTTCCAGACACTATTTTTTCCCTTTTTTCTAGATTCTGACAACTCATTAAATAGGAATCTTTGTCCTCTAAAATCTGCTTTTGCTTTCCCAAGGGAAGAGAGAGAGAGCATCTCTGATCAAGGGGATGGCAACCCACTGTTCCATCAAACTCTGGTCCTTCAATCTTAAGGTCAATATAGCAAGTTCAAAACTAAGCTCCATTTAGACTCAGGAACATGGAAATATTGTTTCTATGGAGTCAGAGTAATCTTTCCTACAGTGTCCGGGGGGAAAGAATTTCTCAGCCTGTCCATTATTTGAGAGATCTGACAGAGGGTCTGGGATGGGTGTCTTGGCTAGATCAGGCTGCTGGTAATAGGTGTGCAGCCCAAAGAGTAACACAACTCTCATTTGCAGCTTTACTTTGTTAATTCTTATCTACTGAAGGAAATTATACTCCTTGGAAACAAAACAACATTAATTCTGAAATTATAGACATTATGCCAGGTAGAGCTTTCTGGACACGAATGAGAATCGTTTTTAAAGTCAGTGGCCTAGGGTCAGTGAGTTTGATGAGAAATGGAGTTTGAACTCTCAGGAGTCAGTGGTTTGAACTGATTACATTGGCTCACTTAATCAATGGTGTTCCAGAGCTAGTAAGGACTGGCTAGTGAGAGCCCATTGTTAAATATTTAGGAATTTTGCAAATCACAACTGTTGACAGCTTGCAATTTTACACAATGAGAATATTTACACAGTGGATACTGACAGACATAACAAACGGGGGCTTTTGTTTCTTCCTACTGAGAGCCAGTTTACCAAGACACTGCTGTACATGGGCTCAAACAGAGTAGAACTCAGCTCTAAGAAAACGTTTCACCTTTTCTAAAGAACAGAACCACAAACCAACTAGCCAACTTGAAAAAAAAATCATAAAAATAAAATAAATAAATAAAATCATAAAAATACTTATGTTGCCAACTTGACATAGTTCTTAATCCTAGAGAAACTTTCTCCAAGTTTCTAATTTCATATTCATTCCAAGTGACATGTCTACAAGGGCTCAGCCAAAAATAAAATAAATATAAGGGCACCTGGGTGACTCAGTCAGTTAAGTGTCTGACTCTAAATTTTGGCTCATTTTATGCTCTTAGGGTTGTGAGATTGAGCCCTGCACCGGGCTCTGCACTGGACATGAAGCCTGCTTAAAATTCTTTCTCTCCCTTTCCCTCTGCCCCACTCTTCCCGCTCTCTCTCTGTTTCTCCTGAAAGAAAGGAAGAAAGAAAGAAAGAAAGAAAGAAAGGGGAAAGAAAAAAGAAAAGAAAGGAGAAAAAGGAAAAGAGGAAAGAAAAGAAAAGAAAAGAAAAGAGAAAAGAAAAGAAAAAAAAGAAAAGGAAGAAAAAAGAAAAAAAAAGAAAGGACTCAACATTTACTTGGCATTGGGGGTAGAAGAACAGGATGACTTTGCCCACCCCAGGAAGAGAGGGTTGGATATATGGAAACTGGAAAGTTAGGGCAAAAAAAAAAAAAAAACTATGATGAGTAATGGCGGGAAGGGGAGGGATTGTTTTTCAAATATTTAGATATAGGTCACAGAGTCTGCAGTGATGCTCGCTGAAATGTTAACTCAATTCAATTCAACTTGACAAACATTTACAAACAATAAGTGTTTGTTGAATTGAATTGAAGTGTTAACATTTATCCTCCTGTGGTATTTCTCTGCAAAAATTAGAAAGTATCCTTAGACTATAAATTAAATTCTACCCTGAGATGAATGTTAACTTTATAACAAATATGATCATCAAATATTTATATGTAGCCTTCTTTCAAGACACCTGTCAATGAATTACTTAGCAGCTTAGATAAAATAATGCAGAGATTCTACCGCACTTAAGTAGTATGAGAAAATATTAAAAAAAAGGAAACAGCTTTCTGAACTTTTGTTTTAATTGAACAGAAACTATGAATAATTATGGTGGACGGTTTCATTTTTCTCACCATTGGATAATTATCTCCCTAATTCTGATGGAGGTACATTAACCCTACTTCTAATAAAGGCATATTCCTCACCTAGTTTCAGCATATTTTCTATAGGAGGAATTGACATTGCCCAATGCTAAGGAAGGGCATGTGACTCAGAATGACCAGTGAGAGTATCCTATTTCCCTGGCAACAGTGACTGATGACAGATGGACATTTGCCTCAGTCAGATATGAACACTTTCTTTAGGATTGTTGAGAGAGGAACACACTCTCATTTAGACCTTGAACTTGAACCTGGGTTGATAGGATAGAGATCTCCCACTCCAGGCAGCCATCTTCCTCCATAGGAATAAACCAACATAAAAAAGAGCAACCCTGAAAGACGGAGAAAGAGTGAGGCCTGGTGATATTGTTTAAGCCCCTAGATAAAGTCATTCCAGAAGTCATCACTATACTAGCTTATAAGGAACATGGGATAATAAATTACATTTCTCTGTTTATAATATCTTGAATTACGATGTCTATTGATTGCCACCTAAAGAGTCCTAAGTGACACAGTATTTATAGATTTTTTAAAACTACTTTTTTTTAAAGATTTTATTTATTTATTTATTTATTTCACAGAGGGAGAGAGATCACAAGGAGGCAGAGAGGCAGGCAGAGAGAGAGGGGGAAGCAGGCTCCCTGCTGAGCAGAGAGCCCTATGTGAGCCTTGATCCCAGGACCCTGAGATCATGACCTGAGTCGAAGGCAGAGGCTTTAACCCACTGAGCCACCCAGGCACCCTTAAAACTACTTTTTAAACCATAATCACCAGAATTGCCGGCTTCTAAAAATATGAAAGTGCCAAAGCCATTACTTTACCTGTCCTTATATCCAAGCCATTATGAAAAAGAGTAAAGGAAACCTCATTTGAAATGGACTCAGGAAGCCCTGAAGATGGAATTTCCTGCCCTACCAACTCAACATCAATTGCAGACCTCAACAGGAAGAGGTATACCTTGCATTTTCCAACAGGAAGCAGCTTATGTAACTACCACAGCAAATGGGAAGATTGTCTTTTTGTCTAGCAAAAGCCCTAGCTGATGAGAAGCCATACTACCAGCCAATGAGAAGCCATCACTCTCTCTTATCCAGTGGACTTATGTCTAAAACAACCCCTCTCGATTTTCCCCTTTCACCTGTATAAGCAAGCTCCTCTCCTTTGTTCTCCAGACTTGCTTATGGTTTGTCATAGTTTGCATGTCTGGAATTGCAATTCCTCTGCCATTCCCAAGTAAGCCCATTTTGCTCGTAAAAAAACTGACTGTTTCATTTACAAGGTCAATATCATGTAACTTTGCAGTTCTTCCTGCTAAAAGGCAGATTGTATTCCCTGTCTCTTGACATTGAGGTTGGCCAGGTGATTTGCTTTGGCCATTGGAATGCCAATAGATATGATACGATCAGGACTTCAAAGTCAGCTTGCATACTGGGGTTTACCTTTTTGGTCTTCTGTCATCTCCATCACAAGAACACACTCTGGCTCACCTGCTAATCCAAGGAAGAGGAAAAGCATGTGGGGAGTAGATGGCCAACTCCTACAGCCACCATAGTATGGGATAAAGCCCCTCCAGCCCACTTGCAGATGTCTGAGAATAAATAATTGCTGTTTTAAGACACTGAATTTTCAGAGAGTTGTAGCATGGAGCACCCCTACGACTCCAAGTCTCGACAGAGAAAACTGTCTTAAATCTCTAAGGAGAGACTTCAGGATTTTCCAAGTGAAATGTGAACAGGAAGTATGAAGGAGAGAGAATCCAAACCAGAGATCACAATGGCCAACCCTGTAATGGTCAAGCAGGTAAGAAAAACCAAAACTCATACAGCACATAGCACAGTCCAGGCACTGTTCTAAGTGCTTTACATATATCAATTCATTTAATACTCGTAACAACTATTTGAACGACACTCCATTTTATCTCCATTTTACTGGGATGAAACTGAGGTACAGAGAAGTTCAGAAACTCGCCCAAGTCACCTGTCTTGTAAATGGTAGAGCTAGGTTTTGAGTCCAAGTTGCCTGCGAAAAACAGGAGGAAGCACAGGGAGTGTGGTTCTCTAGACACCATCAACATGTTCAGTGGTTTGTCACCATACAGGATTGAGAGCATTCTGATCCTTCAAGAGAAGCCAAAAATCCAGATTTTTGACAAATCTCCCTATTTTTAAGTATTTTACATCTTTAAATGTTTGATTTTTGTTAAAACACTGAGAAGATTAAGTCTATGTAGTTCAGGCTCAACAAATCACATTTCAAACTAAATCTGGTGGTGGCCTGCCCATGTGCACCCACTGATCCATGCTTAGTGGAACTGTCTTGTTTAGTTGGCAAGTAGCCACAACCTGTATCTTAAGGGCTTTTGTAATGTCTTGGAAAGTGGTTTCAAAAGCTTTGTCTCTAACGTTAAAATGACACAAGTAACCATAGCACTTCCATGTTGCCTTTACCTTCATGCCTTCGGTCCAGCCCCACATTCTCAAAGACCCGCTTTTCAGGTATTTGAAGTCATGTGACTTAGACTTGGTGCTCCCTCTGCCTGCACCATTCCTCTCCCCTTTCTTCTCTGGGTCTTTGTTGAATGTAACTTCCTCTAGGCCTTCTGCCAATGCCCCTCAAGAACACTAGAGAACCCTCCTGAGTGCTCCTGGAGCACCACATACCCACACTTACCAAAAACTGGTTCACTCGTATTGTATCAGCTTTGTCACCTAAATCTATCTCTTACTGGGCTGGGATCCCAGAGGGTGGGTGTAGGGCTGCTTGGTTCACAATTGCTAACATGTAGTAGGTACTGAGAAAGTGGTCATTAGATGAAAGGAGAAATGCACAAAAGAAAGAACACGTACTTTGGAAATGTTATTTCCATCAAGTCTTTCTGTTACAGATGTACACACACATACACATACACACACAGGCAAGTACCTAGATAAAGCAAGTGCACGATTAACTCTCTCTTCAAGGCCTAAAGTGCCCAGGGCCTTCCAAGTCATCCAGAACTTGAATGCATCTGGTCTCCTGCTGCATTGGATAGACTTGTCTCCTGTGTCATAGCTGACATCATAGAATTTATCTTGCTGGAAGAGGTAAGATGCCTTGGCAGAGTAACATTTCTTAAGAAGGTCCTTTTGAAAAGAAAGAGAGAAAGAAAGAAAGAGAGGAAGAAAGGCTGTAAGACTGTCCATTTTTAGAATACACTTGATTTTTCAAAAACACACACCCACAAACAAAACCTGTAGGATGTTCTACTACCTTGTGCCAAAGCACCTACTCTCACTCTGACTGTCCTGCATGGGAAAGCAATATGTGTATATTAACTTTGAGACACATGTTACCTATTTTGTTTGGAAAAAGAAAGACAACCTTCTGAGTTGAGAATGTCAAGTGCATCTTCACAATCTTATTGATGAGTATTTGGAAGCTTGGAGGTTACCATGTCATTACCTGTACAATATCAAAGTGGATCAATTTCTCAAGATGAAAAAATCTGTCCATAACTCACTCAAGTCTCCATACTAGGAAAAAAACACCTAATATATTATACATGCTTTATATAATTTCATAGGCAAAAAACTAGGCACTTGTAGCCCCTTCTTTTTGAAGTCATATTCATATTGATGAGGCCAGAGTGATAATAACCCAGGGATAAATATCCTTAAGAAAGAGCTGTGAAAGAGTTCAGTAAAAGCCAGCAAGTTTTGACTACCAGAAACATCAGCCACAACTCCAAAGGGTTTTTTGGGTTGGTTTTGCATGGGTTTTATTTGCAACCAAATTTAATTCGCATTTACTGACTGGTTACTTCTCTCTAAGCAGTTGGTGACAATTTACCTTGTTTGTTACCATTCTAGATTCTTCATCTTGACCTCAAATTTTGCCTTCAGGGTCATCTAGTGTCTACAGATTCCCAGATTTCCTATCTTAAGCTATGCTTTCCCTTCAGCTTCTTTCCTGCCCATCCCATTAGACTTCACAGTCCCCACAACGGTCTGAATTCTTCATTGCTACAGAATACCTAGTAAAACCCTATGGTTCCCCAACATAACCAAACTACTCAAAGTCCCTTAACCACTAGATCATGTCCTGTGTGTATCTTTGCTCACACCATTTGCTTGACCTTGCCTCTATTTTAGTATAATATTTGACATATTCAAAAAATACATGCAGCATAATTACAAGTTCTGAAGTTTACTAACACTGAAGGTCTTTCCTTGTTATCTAGGTCTGCCCTTCCTTTGGGTCCCATCTCAAGTTATGCTTTCCCTTCAGCTTCTTTCCTGCCCATCCCATTGGACTCACTTCTTCCTTTTATATTTGGCTGCATTTGCTGGCTTTGCTCCTGTGCTTCCCCTACTCAATATGCAGTCTGCATATATTCTCTCTTTGTGTGGCCAAGCAAGTTCTTGAGGGCAGGAAACATTTCCTATTTATGTCCATATCCATAGAGCTTAACACTGTACTGGGCATAGAGGACCCTCCCTAAACAATTAGGGTGATGATGCCACTCCCCAAAATCCACACTTCCTCACATTCCCCTGACATGTAGTATGAACAGAAGAAACTCAGATATGTGAACTTCTCACTTGGAGCATCTTCTAAATCTTAACGATACGAAAGGATCAGTGCCATAGAGGAAGCCACAGAGAAACTCCCCAAATGTCACAGAGGTCCTAGAAAGTGATCTCTTCTGAACAAAGAAGGTATTCATTTGACTAATCAACTTGGTACGTTCCAAACGAAAGCACGCATTTGCTGTGTTAATAGTAACATTGCCTTGTGTGGATACCAATCTGGATATAATGTGTGCCATTACCAGAAAGCATGATTTTGTGTTATGCAAAAAATTATAGACCAACAATAATCAAGAACTCCAAAACTCCATTCATCCAGGATCCAAAGTATAAAAATAATAACTAAAGGAATACTAGAAGTCTTCAGTCTCGCTCTGATGGATATTGTTGGTAGACACAGGGGAAGAATAGATTGCTCTGAACATTAAGATAGAAAGAGCCCCTTACTCTTTAATCTCTACTTTCATTCAATCAGCAACCCTCAGCTCTGATCACAGCTGCCACCACTGCATCTCCCTACCCTCAAAAGTCAGATAAGTTGGTTATTGTTTCCATAGCAACTGCAGCCTGACCATATATTATAACATTAAAAGGCCACTGCATACATTTTAAGGACAAAGCACACACACACTCTTGTACTTGCATCATGACTATAAATTTACTTTCATCAACCATAAAAGACTCAAAAAAAATCCCCCAAGCAGATGAACTTTGGACATGTCTTAAGCAAGTTTCAGTGCTTCGTGCTAGTGATTGAAAGGGAGAGGAAACCCATCCATTATCAGGAGACAAATTGCATCATCATAGGCAAATGGAGAAGAGAAGAGCCAAAAAAGCATACAGCGGAATGAATGATTGTCCTCCAGTCATGACACCATTAATTTCATTACACTGAAAAATCCTCCTGCCTTGGGAAGGTTTCATAAAGAACAACTGGAGGCTTGGGATTTACTTTATCAAAAATAAATGAAAACTTTCACCAGAAAGTTCCTGCTTTACATTTTGGTTTGTATCCTTGTATTAAAATGGATGAGATGTCTTTAGTTTTAAGATACACTTCTACAAGGAGAAGATGTTTAGCTCTCCAGAGAAAAGAACATTTTGGAATAAGTAGAGTAAAAGTTAATGTTTTTGAAAACAATTAGTCATTATTGTACCATCAAAGAGAAGCACCCTGTTTATCTTGCTCATCTTTACAATCTTAATGTTAGCGGGACAATAAATACCGGTTATATGATTTCCAGAGACATGATGCAATGAGAATACCAATTGTTTTATACTGTGATATCATCTCAAACAGTTCTCAAGAATTAGTAGATATTGTACTAGCACTCACACAGTGGCCAGTGAAAGAAATGCAATCGAAGTAGCTTAAGCAGAAAGGGGAAGTTTTTATAGGTTCATATATTTAAAACTTCAACATGGTGAAGTTCAGTTAATTACCCCAGATCGGGTAGCTTTTATGTGATGGGGCTAGGTTTCAATCCAAGGCTGCTGGGATGAAGGGCCTGAACTCTGTATCCATGACATTTCAGTCTTTCTACAGTGGGCCCTTAAATACCTGTCATTAAAAACCCTCAGACAAGCAGATGAAACAGAAGATAGCCCATCAAGAACACAGTGAACTGGAGATCAAAACAACTACAGTCCTATTGGAGACCCTTACTCCGTTCCCATAAATATGACTTCTGTCCTACTAGTGGTGGCATCTTGTCTACAAAGCATTTTGATATTTTTCTAAATACTTGTGACTCTGGTGATATTTAAGGACATCACTTCAAATACAGAATGAGTCAGTAGGTTGCATATTTTTCTTATCAAGATGAGTCAAGCCATTTTTATTTCCACAGGCTACAACAAATTCTGCTGTCTCTTTCCCAGGAGTCAGTGATTACATGGGCCTCCTTTAAGTCTTCACTCCTTGCAATCATGTTTTTCAGCTTAACAAAAGAAAGATACCCCAAATTCTTCCCATCTGGCTCTTTCCATATTCTGTCCCACATCATCATTATTTACAAGCAAGACGTTGTCTAAATGCCTTAGGAAATTTGTGTATTAATGAATGAATTAATTAAAACTAATTCATTAAAAAATTATGTACTGAGGACCTGTTATATAACAAGCACTATGAGAAGGCTGAGCATTCAACCCCACAGAGGTGCTAAGCATCTTGGCTAACATTTGTTGCTTGGATGCACAAAACTAAATTTAGGCTATCAGTAGTTGAAGGGCTTGGTTATAATCTAAAACGTAAAAGTGAATTTTAAAAATGATCATACCTTCTGATCTTGGCTTGATTGATTGACCGAACCAACACTTGAGATACTTAGTATAGGCCGAAAGCTCTGCTTGGCACTGGAGATGTAACGCTAAATAAGAAAATCACTATCCCTAAGAAGTTTAAGATGGATATAGGGATAGAAAAATAGGCAGTTACAGAATGGTGCTAGACTAGGGGTAAGAACAAAGTCTACAGAGCATGAAGGAGGGTCAACTTTCTCTGATTCAGAGATGTTAGGACTCTTTGGGAGAAGAAATATGTCACAGAAAACTGAAAGATGGGACGCAGCTAAGTAGAAGAGAAGATGGAATGAATTCGGTATGACTGTAGCTTGTTAACAGGCAGGGGTCAAGCTAGGAAGACTGGAAAGGTAAAGAGTGGGCAGGTCACCACTGTCTTAAGGGCCACAGTAAGAATGACTGGTCAGAGAATTTTCACAGGCTCATACAAATACTTCAACTTAAATTTCGTTATTGATCTGGAAGAACAGAGTGAGAATCAGCAGATGTGGTTTCCACTTTTGATTTAGTCCCCTGGTGTCAGAGCTCAAAGCAAGTCACTTAACATCTCAGGCTTCATTTTTCTCATCAACGTAATGGAGATAGTGATACTTGTTCTACCCACCTTACACGAATACTGTAAAAATCTAATGAAGTAATGTCACCAGGGAACATTTCTCAGTCTTTGGCCAAAATCCTGCTCATCACTCCCTTCCTCCTACAAATTCCCATACCTCCAACCCTCCCAGCTGTCACTACCCATTCTTCCTTTGGTTTACTTCTCTCCCCAAGCAAGCTGAAGACAGCCTCACTGTTCATGAAATGAGCATATTATACCTCTCATCCACCACCCCTTTTTAATGATATGTATCTGCCAGTAGCTGTAGAAAATCAAGTTGAGGGGTGCCTGGGTGGCTCAGCCAGTTAACCCTTTGCCTTCAGCTCAGGTCTTGATCCCAGGGTTCTGGGATCAAGCCCCATGTTGGGCTCATTGCTTTGCAAGGAATCTGCTTCTCCCTCTTCCTCTGCCGGCAACTCCCCCTACTTGGGCTCTCTCTTGTGCCTCTCTGTCAAATAAATAAATAAAATCTTAAAAAAAGAAAGAAAGAAAACAGAAAACCAAGTTGATAGACTATGTTTAGGCTATTACAAAAAATCTTAGAGTCATATGAAGAATGATCCATGGTCTTCATCCTCCAAATGGAGGTAAGCCTGACTTTGCCTAAATTCTCACACTTGATGGCTTTCACAGATGCTGTGGATCTTTGCAAGTGAAAAAGAAACATAAAGGGATAGGATGGTGGAAAAGGAAGGAAGGAAAAAAGAGTAACATAAGGATATCATTTCAAACCTTCAAGTACAGGTCAATCCCAGTTATCTGTTTATATGGGTTTGCTTGAAACCTGTGGAAACCAGACCATTCAGTTGTCTAAATATCTTTTGATCTACAAAGTAGGACTTCGAAAATATAGCACTTCATCTTCACTTCTTTCAAGGCAATGTTCACCCACGACTTCTGACTTTCTCCATTTTTTCTTCAGTCCCACATATGTTCACTTCCTGACTTTTGAAAGTATAGAACATTTTACAAATCCTTATGGGAGGAAAGATATCTGGTCATCAAAATCACTTGCAATATGAAAATCTTTGCTTTTGCCTTCACCAGAGTCCTGACTCTGTCCCTCTGTTCTCCTTCCACCAGATTCCCCTAGTCTCATGCAGTTACTGACTGATGGCGGAGTGTGGGTTTCATATACTCAACTCTGCTGTAAGATCTGCTCATGGAATTGGCCTTTAACTTTAATCAGCTAGGCCTAAACTTTCCAGGTTTCCATGGACAGTATTTCCTCCTTTTGCCCTAGTCATGTTCATTTATAATCCAACGCAGGTACCCTTTCTTTTGCAGATTCTTTGGATGGACCTCTTTCATTTCTCTCATGGTATGCCTTTGGTCCCTCCTTTTTGGACTGATTTATTTAATTTATTTTCCTTTCTGTTGCATAAGGCTTTTTTCACTGGCTGTCATAGCAGAAAATTGTTAAAAATCATCTGGTGTTGTACCACATTTGAGAGAAAGCTTACTATTTTTTAATGAATGGCCACAGTTTTGTTTGTTTTTTCTCAAACTTCCCCACCAGATCAAAGTTCTTTTTTTTTTATTTGCCCCAGGGGTACAGGTNGAGAGAAAGCTTACTATTTTTTAATGAATGGCCACAGTTTTGTTTGTTTTTTCTCAAACTTCCCCACCAGATCAAAGTTCTTTTTTTTTTATTTGCCCCAGGGGTACAGGTCTGTGAATCATCAGGCTTACACCTTTCACAGCATTCACCAAAGCACAAACCCTCCCCAGTGTCCATAACCCATACACCCTATCCCTACCCTCCCACCCCCCAGTAATCCTCAGTTTGTTTTGTGAGGTTAGGAGTCTCTTATGGTTTGTCTCCTTCCCCATCCCATTTTGTTTAATTATTTTTCCCTCCCTACCCCCCACAACCCCCCACCCTGCCCCTCAAGTTCCTCATATCAGAGAGATCATATGATAATTGTCTTTCTCTGATTAAGATCAAAGTTCTTATTTGCCTTTTCCTTTGCCATCTGAAGGCTAGTTTCAGACACGTTGTGCTTCATTGGGCCCCTCAATATCTCCAGAAGGTTCAGATCCAGACTTAGAGGTTTCTGTTAGCAGCTCTGAATTATTTTTTGATCAATTGATTCAGCCCTCCTTCTTATCTTATGGAAGCATTTTCAAGACATTAGTATCACCCCTAGATCAACCCCTGCCTAGGTCTTCAATTAATTCTCCAGCTCTCACTCCCCTCTGTCATGTGTATTTTCTGGAAGATGTCAGGTACGGAAGTTTGCTCATATTTAAGATGCTTGTGCTTGAATTCCTAAAGAATTCATGAACAACCTGCCCTCCTCTCTTCTGCCATGTGGCAAAACACTTGAGCCTGTTGTCCTGTGGACCACAAAGGGGGAGGGGTGGTCCCCTCTCCCAGGGGTGGAGCCAGGGAGGCCAGAAACTCCCTAGTCTTCTTGATAGGGTTTCTACATTTCTGTCATGTGAACCATTAAAACCACTCATTATCCTGAAAAATCTAGGCACTTCCTGTTAATACCAAATCTCTACTTCTCCTTCCAGAAAGCCTCCTGGTAGATTCCAGAAAGTTTTGTTAAAGTGCTAGGCCTACAGTCCTGATGGGGATTTTTAGAGAACTGATAGAATAATTTAGTGCCAGCCTGGAGATCCTGTATTTTCTAATGAAGTATAACTCTTCCATAAATACCCCTAACTAGGGGTCAGGATGAGCTGATTTAAAAATGAGGAGGCTGAGCTAAAGATTTTTTTTAAGAAATGCAACTTAATAATTTTAAGCAGCGAGGGTGACTACGGGAGAGCAGAAAGTTGGGCTAAGTGTCTTCGAGAATGTGTAAGTGCTTCTATAAATAGGGAAGAAACATTTGATAGTGCAGAGATCACTTGGCCATTCCTCTGGGTGCCTTACAAGCATTTAAAAATAGTGCAGTTGGGCTTCTCTCTTAGGTCAGATGAAGATTTTCCGATTTTCCCTAGGCAGCTATCAACATACTTTCTCTGTCAAAGATAATCTAAAGCAGTGTTTTTCAAATATTGATTACAGTCCACAGTAAGGAACTATTTTTAAATAGTGACAGTATCCACCCTAATATACATGAAACTGAAACAGGAATTTCATGGAATAATACTCATCATTACCACATGAAGAGCATTCTGACATTTGCTATTCTATTCTGACTATCCATTAAAAAGGAAAATAAAAAGCTGGGGAGACTTACAGTGGGCTATACAACACAAAACCAATTAGTATGACGGTTCTCAATCCTAGCTACCATTAGAATACCATTAGAATTATGTGAAAAGTTTTTTTGTTTGTTTGTTTATTGTTATTTTTTTAAATATCAATGCAGGATCTTGACTCCAGACCAAAAATCAGAACTTTTGGTGTGGGTAAGGGCAATGGTATTTTTTAAAGCTTCTCAGATGACCCTAATATGGAGCCAGGATTGAAAGCCATTGTTCTAATGGGTCTTGATCTTACAATGAAAATTCTTGATCTAGAAGTTTCAGTCAACATTACATTTATATTGAGTTCAGAGAACTCTGAAGTATTTTTATAAGGGGATAGAAACCAGGGTGATTATCTGACTACTTTGTGAGCTATTTGTGCCCATTATCAAAGTTTTATTTCTGCGTGAATACAAGTGAAGAATGACTTTATTCTATGAATTTAAATAAAGAAAATATGGGTGGATGTGAATAATGCTAGACTCTTAATCAAAGCGGGGGAGGAGGGAAGCTCCAAGATATGAAACATATGTCCACAGATTATAGCCTGAATGTGATGTCCAAAACCATACCCCCACAACCTTAATCTATTCAACTTTTTGATTTGCCATGCTTTTGTGATACAGAACAAAGAACTATTGGTTTGGAGAAGCTTAATCATATCAACATGACTGTATGTAAATCTGGCTCACTTATCTCTCATAGGAGGAATCTTTGCTCTTCTTCCACTATTTCCAACTATGAGTTTCTGTGATTCTCTCTGATATATATTTACTTAATAGCTTGCTTTGTTGCAAAAGAGGTTTAAGGCAGCTTACAAAAACACAATATGGTAGGATAAGGAGAGAAAAGGAAGAAGGCAAGAAAAGAGAGATGAGGGAGGTGGGGAAGGAAAAGGAGGAGGAGAGATGAGGTCAAGGCCAAAGGAAAGGCCATGGGGAAATGCAATGCAACTGGAGTGATATTTGTGCACAGAAGTCATGCTGGAAGGAGGGTGAAGGGCATAGACTGTTTGCCAATTTCTTGGCACACCTGGTAATATGCGCACAGCAAAAGCGTCCAGTAGTCATTGGCTGCTTCTGAGCTCTGAGTATTTACTGTGACTGTCAAGTGCCTCACTTTGCTCCAACATATCATGTTTTCATTCATCTGTAAATTGAGGATAATGATGCTGCATGGCAGCCCACCACCTGGGGATAAGTATTTGTGCCATAATGTTTAAGTGAAATGTCTGGGAAAAAAATATTTATTAACACAAGGCTTATTTCTTCAGTCTAGATGGCTTGCATCCATCTCTCCAAAATGAGTGGGCAGGTACCTATAGATATGGTGTCCTTCATCTTGGACAAAATGGACACAGAGCAAGAGCATTTCCCTGGAATGAGGCTAGGAAAGTGATTCCACATTAGAAGCACGATATTTAACAAAATCAGTTGAGGTCTCCAGCTGATTGTGATTCTGTGAACGAGGGCCCAGTTCCTTCTCAAATGGGATTTTACACATTCAGCAGCAAGGTCACTGGCCTACATTTTTTGGAGTAGGAGCATCCTCGAGAGGTCTGACCTCTGAGGCCTGGAGTATAGGTAAGAGATTGATTTTATACAAGGGAAAATGCTGTGCAGCAAGGCAATTTCCGAAACACAAGTTCTCTGCTCTTCATTGCATAAATCCCATTAAAGTGTTGTTGGAAATCATTGATAATTGCCATAACCATGGGCAATCCTACTTAAAACTGGCCTTAAATAATAGTTTCAAATGAATCAGGAAGTACTTGGTAAAACCTTCAAATAGGATCCGAGGTGTAGTGGACAAAAGCATTTTCCCCCCCAAAGAGTCATGATAAAATAAAGAAATGTGCTAAAATGACAAAGAACTTTTCCACTACACAAATGATCACATGTCCAGACAGAAGAATCTGTGCCTTCACATGTAGCTCACTCCTCAATTTGGACATAACAAGGGAAAAAACTGTATTCACTAAGGGTGGGATATATGGCTGGCAACCCACTGCACACTTAGAAACATTGTCCCATTTAATGGCATAGTAATTCTTTGCAACAAAAAGTGTCTTCATTTTACAGATAAAATAACTGAGTTTCGGAAAAGCTAAGCAATTTGTCAATGGCAGGCAGGGTAGTCCCAAACAAAGACAGAATTTGAACATAGTTCTTACTGGGCTTCAAGGTCCATAAGTGGATTTTCCCACAGACAAATCATATTTAATCCCAGAATTTCCTAGTTCAATTTGTGGTCTCTGACACTAAGGAAAGCAAAGCCCTCTCCTTTGGATGTTCTAAAATAGAGATGGGCAAACAATTTCTGCAAAGGACCAGAGACTAAATATTCTCAGCCTCGTAAACCATACAATATCTGTCACAACCACTCATCTCTGTAGTTATAGCAAGAAAGCAGCCATATAGGATACTAAAATGAATGGGTGTGGTTGTGTTCCAATAAAACTTTTAAGTATCAAGCTGGATTTAGTCCAGGCACCATAATTTTCAGACCCTTGTTTTAAGACATACCCAATGAGGAGATACACTCAATAAGACAGTCATTTCCAAATCTGTCAAGTTAAGAAGAGTTAAACATTTATATAAAGGCTCCAACTGATTGTCTTTCATTTTCATTGAGGCAAATTTTTAGTCACTTTTGCAACAAGCAGTAAATATGCTGCTTCTAAAAAAGAATATTTAATTTAAAATAAATTATAATAACATTCTCATAGTTTATTTATTTATTTTGGTTTGGAGAAATGTTTTATGCAATTTCCATAGAGAATGGTATTTGACTATCCAGACACATACCAGCTTATAATTTCTAATTTCCTTTGTTTCCCCAACACCCCAAGAAGAAAAAAAAATACTCTGTGATAAAACTAGTTGAGTCTGGATTTGTTTTCTGTTTTATTTTAAGATTGTATTTTGACATTTATGATAGGTTTTTGCTGAAATAATGCAGCAGGAAGAGCTATGAATATCAAACTGGAAACTCATATGCAAACAGCAAGTTAGAAGCTACAATTAATCATAGAGCAAGAAAGGAGGGAGGGAGGGATGGAAGGCAGAGAGAAGGGCTCTCTGGTGGGTCCAAAACAGGAAGATGAGATGACTTCTAGGATTCTCTGGCTCAATTGGTCTCTAAGTATGAGAATTTTATTTTCTAAACCAAACCCTTGTTTAATGAACTGCAAGTGTCTTGAAGGTGACTATTAGACCAGGGTATTTAGAAGAGCCCTAACTGCAAATCCTGGGGGAGAGTGACATCTACAGAATCATAGGCTGGGCATCAGAGTTAGGAAGAGATTTACAGCTCAGCTTAACCAGCCTGGCTGGACATGTGAAAAGAGTTAGGATAAACAAAATCATTAGCAATAGTATTTCACTTTGTATTGGTTCTAAGAGGATTAAACACTCAAATCTCATCTTCCCAAATCAATATTTTCTATTTCTGTACCTCATTGTGGCTTCAGAATTTACAGTTTCAGGTAGGATATGAGGTTGATCCATTACCCGCCATTTTGGCTTAGGGACACAGAAGCTGTGTGATTAAAATCATGGATGGTGGAGTGAAGCCTCACCCATCCTGAACCCCAAGGCCATCCCGTACCAGTCTGGGAGCTGTGAGCATGTTATTTATGTTTTCTGTACTCAGTTTCCTCATCTGTCCAATGGTCAGAGTGATAATCCCTACCTTATTGGATTGATATGGGGATGAAATGGGTTAGTAAATTTATCCAATCATCTGTGGGTCCATCACACTCACCCAAGACCGTATTGGGCATGAAAACAGTTAAGGAGCCTCTCGTTAAGTACGGGTGGCAAGCTAATGGTTAGTTAGATCACAGAAGACTTTGCAATACATGCTGAACAAACACTTGGATAGAGAAGAGACCTATAAAATAGCCAGGGAAACCAGAAGTCTCCCTGGGCAAGTTGAGGCTTGAGTAGAACACTATGAAAGATAAAATAGGACTCAGGGTGGCAAAGAAGTGTCTGGTTTCCACACAGAGGGAACCACTTGCCTGTGAGGAAAATGAATGTGTTCTTAACATGATCTCCAAAGCCCTCCAAACCTGAGATTGTTCCCTACCCCCATCTCCAGCACAGCCCTCCCCAGGGTGGGACAAATGTCATTGCCTGGACATTGCCTGGCTCTATCCCAGACCCCACATTCTCAATTTCTGGCTGTTCAGGAAATAACTGTGCTATAGAACATTGTGGGGTGAAGGCTGCACCCCTCCTTCTGCTCCATATACAATCACACCCCTCAAACCTCACACCACTCAGTGTACCCTATAGAAAGGCTATAGCAGGGACAGTGCCCCAGTTCCACAATGACCTAAAATGAACCACCACTATGTTCCTTCTCTCCTGCTTCTCAAAATCCATAAAATTGGCACGACAATGAGAGACAATATGTCTTCCCTATGAGCTCATCTAGCCTGGCACTGGTGAATGTCATTTTTGGTTCTAAACAATTATGATAAATGCCTTGAATGTGAGCGAGGAGCTTTCTGAAGAATGCCTGAAGCAACAGAGGCATTGGGGGGATGATCCCATATAGAGAAAGATAAACCCCTTGGGCTCACATTAATTCATTGTTAAACTGTAAAACCATTATCAGGCTCTAGAGTACATTTAAGACTCATGACTCCATGAAATTAACCTCACCACCAATCATGAGTGAATCGTTTCCCCAATCACAATCTTGTGAAATTAAGGAGACAGATAAAGAACTCCACTTCCCTGGAGATTTTCCTCTTTGATTTCAACTGTACCCCTTAAGTGAAGAGGGCCCTATAACTTTCATAATTGGGAAATAAAACCTCCTAGAGAGACTAACCTTCTAATGCTTGCTGTGGCTACCTCACAGGCAGAACGCAATCTTTTCCTTGTTATATATAAATTCCCAATTCTTACTAGCTTTGGAAAAAGCTATGTATTTCATTGCATTTCACTAACATCTCAGATATTGAAAAGGCACAAAGATTCTGACAGTACTCTAAATGAATGCATCGGTATTTCTATAACTGAATGTCGAGGGTTTAATCTGCACTATGGTGCTGTCTAAAACTGGTAATAAAACAGAGGAATACTATGTCAAGATAAGATCCAAAGGACGTATAATAATGACATGTGCTACTCCATGACAAGGGCATAACGAAATGTACTGGGAAGAGAGTAGCCTTATAAAAAAGAAGCCATGAACTTTTTTCTGACAACTGGTCTGGAGCCAGAAATGGGAAAGATAACAATTCATCTTCCTCATTTCTTTTCAGTCTCTGGACCAAGTTTAAAGCTCAACAATCCATTAGTAAGTCATCACAGCAAGAGATGGAAGACATTTATATTACACACAATTTAGGCTCTCTTGTCTTGTCCATAATGACCCCTTACTTCCCTTCTCACCCACAGAGATGGTCACATTACACCCCTCCCACGGTGGTCCTAGACGATTGCGCCAGAGATGGAGAAGACTAGGAATATGGAATTAACACGGAGAGATCCTAATTTAGCTCATGCTGGCCTCTTGGACAGAGATACAGACATCATACTGTGAAGTACCGTATTTTACCTTTCACGTGAACTTAAAAACAAATAACATTGTTATGAATTTCAGTGTGTAACAATTGCCTCACTTTGGAAGTCCAAAATGACAATTTATTTTTCTTTAACTGAAAGTGTTTCTGATTTCGAGCCACATTTATTTCTGATGCAAAGTATTAATCTGGTCCCTTTCAGAAAACCTCAAAACTCTAACTGAGTGATATCTCAGAGCATTCAGACACAAAACCTGGACAATCAAGATTTTGCCTCCGAGAGTTTTCTTCCTCTTGCTCTTTATTTAACACTGTTGGGATATTCACAAATGCCACTGAGGACAGTTGCCAGATAAGATACAAAACATCCTACTCAATTTGAATTCTGTAAAAATTTCACATAAATTCATAACCACCAACATTTTTAGTAAAAGTATATCCCATGCAAAATTTGGTATATACTTATACTAAAATATTATCTGCTGTTTATCTGGTATTCAAACTTGACTGAGCATCCTGGTTTTTTGTTTGTTTGTTTGTTTGGCCAGATCTGGCAACCCTATATTGAAGTTGGGGAGTGGACATCTGCTTCATCAGTGTGCTCACTGCCGTCCTTGTGCTGACCAACTGCCCCATCCCTAGCTCATCCCCAGATGACCTTTCCATCTTCCTGCTTAAACCTAAGACCTGCCATGGCCTCTGGCTATCCAATCACAGCCATGCTTCTTGCTTCTTGCCCTTGTGTCTTCTTGTTCATTTTTAGTCACTTTTGGATAAGCTAGCTACCTGACAACCACTCTGAAACTTATTGGGGGCTATCTCAGGCACTCTTACATCTTAATAAACACCCCACCATGTCTATTTAATTTCTACTTTACAAACTGACATGAGGGATAAGGGAGAGAAGAGGCTTCCTAACTCTCTGAGCCTCACGTAGAACTTGAGCCAAGAGAGGAATGAGCTATATATCCTGTATTTACAGGAAAATTCTGTTCTTTCTTGGTCCTCTTGGGCCTTCATATTCATATTTAATACTTGCTTCCTCTTCAAACACTTTCCCCCCCACCCCAAACCCTTAAGACTGTTTATCTATTTGGGGAAGAAAATACAAACTAAAAATGGATTCTGGATGATAAGATATCCTTTCAAGAGTAACTTTTGAGTTGAAAAGGTAAAAATTTGTCACTCTTGATCTCTGCTTTCATTTTGATCATTTTCTGACTACAATAAAACACATCGGAATTTCATAGCATATCTGAAGCACTCAGGAAGTTAAAATCTCTTTTATAAATCGTTCTTGACTAGAAGAGGAAATCAACACTGTTATTATGGATTAATTGGAAAATAATTTAAATGAAAATACTCAAAACAAAACTTAAGGAACTGAACCAAAACAGCCTTCAAATGGAAAATAACATTCCTACAAAACAAAACGTGAAGAAGCAGGAGAAATGAATAACAATTAGATAAACTTAATAAATATGTGAATTGAAAAATAAGTGCAATTAGTCATTCCTTTTGGAGAGAAGATAAACTAAGTCAGGAAGAACATTTTAAAAATTAAGATCTCCAGCAAGTCTACAAGGCAAAAATTAAAAGAAAATGATAAAAGGATAGTATATATTCTGCTCACATATTTAAAAATCTCAGTAAAATGTATTAAATATTTAAGAAAATGTAAGTTCTTGAAATTGATCAGTAGAGTGGGAAATTCTTAACAGTTCAATAAAAATGGAAAAAATAAACACTAGATCAAAGAATTATCTCCCTCAAAATTTCTGACCATTTTTATGACTGGCTTTTCTGAACATTTCTAAAAATGATGATCTCTGTGTTATTGTAATTATCTTAAAATGAAGACAGTTCAAAATGCACTCAAAAATACAATCCAACCAAGATCTCTCTCTCTCTCTCTCTCTCTCTCAACACACACACACAGATCAATCATGTAGTCAGAAGCAAAAATCGAAATATACAAATCTATCATACATTAAAGCAAATTACTGCAATAAAATGAGGTAAATCAGCAATGTAGAAAATCTATTAAGGCACAGTTAACTTTGTTCAAGGAGTAAAATGATAGAACTACCTTATTAGATAGTAAAAAGGAATATGGTAAAATTCAATACTCATTTCTAGATTATTTCTCAAGAGGATTTATAAAGAATGTATATTTTAAGGCAACTTTAATAAAATCACAGAGAAGACAAAAATGTCTTCTATCAACTGTTATTACTGAATATATTTTTGAAAATCCTATCGATACATTATAATTGCTGATAACTTATATGAAGCTTATGTATTAGAAAGAAAATAAAATTATAGTTGTATACTGATCTAATTCTATATTTAGAAAATATAAGAAAATAACTCTAAATTTCTCAGAATAATTAAAAATCTGGTGAAGTAGATATATATAAATAATTTAAAGTTTTCTTTTATAGCAGAATTTGCAGTTAGAAGATTTTTAAAGATCATAGCTATAATAATAATCAATATAAAAATTTATAAATAAGTTTAATAATAAAGAATATGTGGGTCCTCTTTGGAAAAGGAAATCAAAATTCTGTGATATAATTTTTTTCCCAATCATATAGCAAAGAGTAGGAAGGGGTGGGTATGAAACGAGATTAGCCATGAATTGATCTTTAATTTTGAATTTGAATTTTGAATTGACTTTATTGAAGTCATGCCATCAGTACATAGGTGTTCATCTCCACTCTTGGATATGTTTGAAATTTTCCACAATAAAAATTTAAAAAAGAGGGATGCCTGGGTGGCTCAGTTGGTTAAGCCTCTGCCTTCAACTGATGTCATGATCCCAGGTTCTGGAATTGAGTCCTGCTTCGGTCTCCCTGCTCAGCTGGGAGCCTGCTTCTCCCTCTGCCTGCTGCTCCACGCTTGTGCACTCTCTCTCTGATACATAATAAATACAAAATAAATACATAAATAAATACAATCTTTAAAAAATTTTTTAAATAATCTTTGTGTGAAACTAAAAAAAAAATCTGAATAAGTGGAGGATAGAGGATATACCATGATCCTGGATGGAAAGGCTAAAATTTTACAAAGATGTTGAATCTCAAATTAATCCAAGGGGTTTAATAGAATTCTAAATAAAATCCCAGGGCAAAGTTTTTATATTAAAGAAAAATGTTTCCAAAATCCATTTGAAAGAATAAACAGACAAGAACAGGTCATTTTGTTAGGGAGTGAATGATGACCTGCTCCGCTAGATGAAACGTATTTTGAAGTTATAATAATTATATTATTACATAATTTGCCAACTATTATATAGTTTGCCAGTGTGGATTTGGCAAACAATCAACAGCAGTTTGATCCAATGAATGGATTGCTCCAAAAATGGAATCAATTAGATCCTTGCCTCATCCTATTTTTCAGACCCTTAATTAACATTTTCTACCTTTTCTCCTCCAGTTTATGCACTGATAGAATTCTGCAATTCCTTATGTTTTAAAGAATTTGTTTTCACCTGAGACAATTTCCCATTTCCCCTACTTGATATGTATGTAGGCTTTGCACAACATTGGGTCTCATCTGATGCTTCCAATGGGATAACTTGCTCTTATGAAAATCTGGTTTCACTGAAAACCTTTTTCTGTAGATCAAGAGGCATTGTCAGGAAAAGTTGTCAACAGGGTAGAAAAAGAATAGGTGGCTGAATGAGATTTACCAATATCACCCAGATGAAGAAGATGGTAACCCCAGCAAGTTTGGCTTCCCTATCTTTCCAACAAAGTCACTGGTAACATAAGCAGTTATGATTATAAGAGGTGTCTGGATGGGATAGGGGAAAGAGATACTGTAAATCTGGCAATGGAAGAGAATCTTCTTAAAACATGTATAGAAATTCATAAATGCACACTTCTGAGCTGGACTTCAGATGCCTAATTAGCAGCTTCCATGATGATGGTAACCATCATTAAAGAAGTAAGTATTATTAAGACTCTATAAGCCTAACTGCCTCTGTTTCTTATATCAAAGAAGGGGTTAGGAATGGACAAAGAAAAGAAGATTCTGCTTATAGAAGCAAAATAGATTAATCTACATCAGCCTAGATATATTAATAGATAATATTCATCTATCAACATTTTTAAATGATTTAACTTTGGCTAGTGGGTTACAAGTTGTTTTTATGTTCCTCATTGTATTTGACTGTGCTATCATGATCATATACTTCTTTAAAAATGGAAAGAGGGGAGCCTGGATGTCTCAGTTGGTTAAGCATCTACATTCGGCTCAGGTCATGATACTGGAGTCTCAGGATCAAGTCCCACATCTGGCTCCCTGCTCAGTGAGAAGTCTCCTTCTCCCTCTCCCTCTGCTCCTCCCCCGACTTGTGCTCTCTCTCTCTCTCTCTCTTTAAAACCTTTAAAAAATGTAAATAAATAAATAGATAAATAAATAAAAATGGAAAGAAAATACAAATATTTTAAGCCACCTCTGTGGCAACTAACTTTTCTAGAACAGCCTTTTCAGCAGGGGTGTTCTCTTACCTGATCTGCATTCCCTAAACACCTGCTTTTTACTGCATTATAAAACTCTATTACATACATCACATATCATATTTTATTTTTTTCATTTTTATTGTGTTATGTTAGTCACCATACAATACATCATTAGTTTTTGATGTAGTGTTCCAAGATTCACTGTTTATGTCTAACACCCAGAGCTCCATGCAATCTGTGCCCTCCTTAATACCCACCACTGGGCTCACCCAACCTCTCACCCCCCTCCCCTCTAAAACCCTCAATTTGTTCTCAGAGTCCATAGTCTCTCATGGCTCGTCACCCCCTCTGATTCCCCCCCCTTCACTTTTCCTTTCCTTCTCCTGATGGCCTCCATGTCATTCCTTATGTGCCACAAGTAAGTGAAACCATATGATAATTGACTCTCTCTGCTTGACTCAGCATGTTGATGCAAAAGTTGGGTATTCATCCTTTCTGATGGCTGAGTCATATTCCATTGTATACATGGACCACATCTTTTTTTATCCATTCATCCACTGAAGAGCATCTTGGCTCTTTCCAGTTTGGCTATTGTGGACATTGCTGCTATGAACATTGGGGTACATATGGCCCTTCTTTTCACTACATCTGTATCTTTGAGGTAATTACCCAGTAGTGCAATTGCCAGGTCATAGGGTAGCTCTATTTTTAATTTTTTTGAGGAATCTCCACACTGTTTTCAAAAGTGGCTGCACCAATACATATCACATTTTAATCATTTGCTTGAAATCTGTTTCCCCTACTAGCCTTTGAGTTCACTTAGGGCAGGGATCATGTCTTACTCTAAGGCACAGAAGGCTGCACATATTTGCAGGTTGGATGAAATGATGAATAAACTAACAAATGCCTATCACTGCTGAAAGCACTGAATAGCAACTGATTATTAAAAAGCTAAAGCCTGGGAGCACCTGGGTAGGTCAGTCAGTTAAGCACCCGACTCTTGGTCTTTCAGCACAGGCCATGATCTCAGGGTCGTGGGATTGAGCCCTGCATGGGGCTCCATGCTTAGCACAGAGCCTGCTTGTCCCTCTCCCTCTGCTCCTCCCCTTACTCGCAAGCCCTCTGGAACAAATAAAATCTCTTTTAAAAATAAAAAAATAAAAAGCTAAAGCCTAGTATATATCAATTCTGGTAATAAAGGACTAGATAAATTGGAAATGCTCCTGATGTACAAAACAGAATATGCTTGAAACAGAACATAAAACTACATCTAATGAAAAGCATCACAAATCTGCACAAGAAAGGAATAAACTACTGGGAGGTCCAAGGAGAAGAATGGAGCTCCAGAAGGTCATACAGAAATGTCTCTACCCCAGGGACATTTTCAGTCTGAGGGAGGACAGCTAAGGCAGGAGCCAGAAGGCTGAGAAGTGAGGGAACAGAGACTGTGACCCCCAGGTGTGTGGAGACCTGTTATGTCACCATCCCATCTCACTAACAGACACTTCAAGTACTTCAGGAAACAGTTTATAGGTGGTCAGTGTCACCAAGGATGGTAAGCAATTCTTCCTCTTGTTCAGGATTCAAAGGTCTCCACCCTGAAATGGTGGTACATGGTATACTCTAGAGATCCAGAAAAATGTCAAGCCTTCGTCCTAGACTGCTAATTGTCCCAGATGCCCAGAAGAATGAAAATAAAATCCTCTCTTAGGGAAGATAACTCCACTTTACCTTTTAAATTATTCCTGAAGATAATTTCTCAAATAAAATATTCAGTAAACCACTAAAAATTAAAAGGTGTCTCTCTAGACTGTGTGAGAGTCAGGAACCAAGATGTGTGAATCAGTAGAAATAACAGTCTAGGAAACTGATATCAGAGTTAACAGAAGTAGATTGAAATCTACGTTTACAATGTTCATGGAAATAAAGGCTGACCTTACAAATATCAACAAGAACCTGGAGGGACTATATGCATGAAAAAGACTCAATTAAAATACTAAAACTAGAAAGACAATAACAAAGTAAACACTTTGACTTTGTGTCAAAGGATGGCTTTGACAGCAGGTTAGATATAGCTGAAGGCAGCATTCATGAATTTCAAGATAGGTCATCAAAATTATCCATAAAAAAGCAAGAAAAGACACAATTAGGAAACATACAAAATGTGTAAGAAACAAAAGAAACGGGAGTTCCAGGCTGGTTTAGTCGGTGGAGCCTATGAATCTTGATCTCAAGGTTGTGTGTTCAAGCTCCACATTGGGTATAGAGATAACTTAAAATCTGAAAGAAGGAAAAAAGAAAGAAAGAAAAGAAAAGAAAAGAAAGAAAGAAAGAAAGAAAGAAAGAAAGAAAGAAAGAAAGAAAGAAAGAAAGAAAGAAAGAAACACAAGAAACACAAGACATGAGAAGGTCTAATATACATTTAATTGGAGTGCCAGAAAAAGAGAGGAGGCAGAGTTGATAATTAAGTGGATTGTTTTCAAAACTTAGGAAACCTATCAATCCCCAGATAAAACAAGCCCAAGAAAGCCAAAGCAAGATAAACCCAACAAAATACGTGTTTACAACGTCATAGATAAATAGCAAAAACTTAAAGAAAGTTTGAAAATCTTAAAGGAAGCCAAAATAAAAAGTAATTTTGTCATTAAAAAAATGACAGGGGCACCTGGCTTTTTAGTTGGAAGAGCGTATGATTCTTGATCTCTGGGTCATGAGTTCAAGCCCCACATAGGGTGTAGAGGTTACTTAAATAAATAAATATTGTGGAAAAAATGACAGTTAACTTTCTAACACAAAAAAGGAAAAAAGAAATATTAAAGTGTAAAAGAAAATTACCAACAGACTTCTATCTCCAGAAAAAATGACATAAAGACATTTTCAAAGAAGCAAAGTCTAACAGAATATGCCACCTTTTGATCCACTAAGAAATTCCTAAATATGGTCTTCAAGAAAAAGTAAAATTAGACCAGACGGAACCTCAGAGATGTCACAAGCAATGAAGATATGCACAGAAAAAGTTCATAGCCAGTTTTTGTAAAATCCCCAAATGGGAATAACCCAAATGTCCATCAACAGTTTAAATAAGTTTTAAAAATTTTTAAAAAGTTTAAATAAATTGTGCTATGATCATATGGAATAGTATAAAACAGAGAAAATGAATAATCATCAGATCGTGCCAAAATATAGATGAATCTTACAGACATGATGTAAATCTAAGCAACAGTAGCAACAGTGTCAAATCAAATATATATATACTACACAATTCCTTCAGAAAGGCAAGAGTAAACTATATTATTTGAGGATCCACACTGCAGAGCAAAACTAAAAAGAGAAGCAAGAAAGTCAAGAACAGGAAAGAACCCATGAGGGATTTCTGGGTTTCTGGTTATGTTCTTTGTTGGAATCTGTAAGGGAACTACTTGATTATTCTTTTTATAACAATAATAGCTGTTTATTTACATCTTATGCAAATTTTTTAAATTTTTCTTATAGTTCATAACGATTCATTGAAAAAAAGACCAACATCTTCCAAACTCCCGAAAACACCTTCAGAACGAAGTGCCAGAAAAGGTATTGAATTCTTTATTCAATTAACAAAACTCCCTAAATTGTAATTTCCCATCAGTATAATTATGGTTTAAGGAAAGGTATGTTTGCTGTGTGAATGTACATGTATAAGTGCTTGCACACATGAGTCATACACACCTTGAATTTAAAGATACAGTGACTATTTGACAGTTTCCATTTTTCTATTCAACCTACAATTTATTTCTTTATTATATTCCATTATCAATTTTCCTACAACTTAGGGTCTAAGTACAATTACTAAAAGCCTATATAAAATAAATCTACATTTACCACCACCGAGTTGTTACAAAATCAGAATAATTCTCTTCACATGGACTCATATTGACACTTTGAATTGTTATGGAAGAATAAACTAGAAAAAAAATTAACTCCCTGAAAGTTTTTGTCCTTGAAGCAACAAAGCTGGAAAGCCTAATTAGGAATGTCAAGTATGTTTTTAGATATCTTCCTTGGAAAACAACATATATGACAACTAGAATTGTACAAAGGAAAGCAAATGGAACAATTTATTCCAAGGAGTCAAAAGGGCCTCCACCGTCATACCGGAGAGTGGAAATAGAAGAGAAATTCTGTTGCAATGAGTTCATAGTAAAATAAAGGGGGAAATAAAAGGCAGATGCTTGGAATCTGTTAAAAATGCAAAAACCAACTTTTATCCACCTGAGGCAGGTGTAGCATGCTAATTATGGCAAGAATTTTTCCATTAACTTCATTCCAGGTTTCCTTTATTTGCCCTTACCCTGTGTTTCTCATTTTTCTTAGATTTTAGCTTATGTAATTCTCCCAGATTATGAGATCCTAACCAGTTTTTTGTTTTCCAGTAGGACCAAAAAAAAAATCAATCTGTTAATAGAATCCTCCTTCTGGGGTATTTTCAACGGCTAGGACACAAAGGTAGAATTTCACATTTTTTTTCCTTTTTCATCATTTCTTAACAAATTGGAAGTCTTCTGTGATGACTGGCAGAGAGGCAAAGGTTGGGGTCCCCTAGTGAAATGGGATGGCTGCTATGAAGAATGAATTCTTTACCTGGAAGGATATCAGAGAGATTCCCACACTCTTAGGGTTCTCCAGAAATAGACAGGCAGAAGATATTAAATCCCATAGTGGGCAACACCCCAACTCATCTAAGTCAAACGACGAAATTAATGTAGCTTAATCAGTAGGACCAGGTGGCAGTCACCCAAAGGTTTGAAGGAACTCAAGGATGAAATTGGGAAGCTGTTGGCCAAGATACTGGATCCAACATTACAAACAGCCACGACTAGCAAACTGGCAGATTGTGAATGTCATTCTGTCCATTAGAAAGGGTCAAGAGAGGACCCAGGGAACCTTAGAAAAGCAAGTATCTCTTCCGCTTGTCCAGTCGCCAATAAAGAACAGCATCATTAGACACTAAAACGAAAATAAGTCCTAGGGGAAAGACAATATGGTTTCTGAAAAAGGAAAGCATGAGTCACTGATTTATTATTGGTCTCTGAGGCATGTAGATAAAAGGCCAAATGTTGGCACAGTTTAGAGTAAAGACATTTTTTAAGAGCCAACATGAAATGGGATGTGAGGAGGTAATGGATATGTCAAACCATATGGATAAGACAAACAATCTCTATAGCCCGTCAAAATTCCAATGTATCGGCAGGAAGGACATTTTTTTTTATTCTTTGCCCCAGGGGTACAGATCTGTGAATCATTAGGCTTACATCTTTCACAGCATTTACCAAAGCACAAACCCTCCCCAATGTCCATAACCCATCCACCCCATCCCTACCCTCCCACCCCCCAGTAACCCTCAGTTTGTTTTGTGAGATTAGGAGTCTCTTATGGTTCGTCTCCTTCCCCATCTCACTTTTTAAGACTTGAAAGAGATCAGGATGTAACGATAAAGGGCATGCTATTTCAAACTGCAGGCAACACACTTAAAACACATGACCATTGGATGGTATTGGAAAAAGACACAAAGTAACTTCACTTTAGGAAACATTTCGCTGAGCATTGAGTATCAGGCTTTGTACTATGTAGGGGGACTACAACAGTGAATAAGACCCCTTCGGCCATCCCAGAGCTCAGACTGCTACATACATGATTCCAAGAACCATGGAATACATTCTGCATTGAGACTTACGCCTACTTACGACATGTTGGTAACTACTGATTAAAATCAGGTAGTACAGGCGCCTGGTGGCTCAGTGGGTTAAAGCCTCTGCCTTCAGCTCAGGTCATGATCTCAGGGTCCTGGGATCGAGGCCCACATCGGGCTCTCTGCTTGGTGGGGAGCCTGCTTCCTCCTCTCTCTCTGTCTGCCTCTCTGCCTACTTGTGATCTCTCTCTCTCTCTATCAAATAAATAAATAAAATCTTTAAAAAAAATCAAGTAGTACGACCACAATTATGCAATAACTCATCTCTTGAAGCCATAGTTCACAGAGGAATTAATATATTAGGCTATATGGAGCATAGATCTAAAACAAAGTGCAAATCCTTTGTTAAAATTAATGACAATTTCAGTACCAACACAGAAACACCGAAACCCAATATTACTGGTCTGTTTGGTGGAGAAAGACATAACGGATTTTGAAAATGTGCAATTTTAACATTAATTATAATATCCCTTTACCTCATGCAGAAGGAGAGCAGACATGGAAACAGTGTTTGTCATGACTGATAACACCACGTGAGGGTTTTTTTGTTTGTTTGTTTTTGATATAATGCACATGTCTATACACGCATATGCACACATTTCCAAAAGCCTCCTGAAAAAAAATATCAACTTTGGTTTGGTTTAAATTAAAAAAAAAAACCAAGAATTTAAAGAGGAAAGGGCTAACTACCAACCATGAATTTGATGAATTCTTCCAGTTTTATGCAATCTCAACCTTGCTGAAAAGTCTAAAACTTTTCTCTGTTCACGCAAGAGCATCCAAGACACAGAGAATAATTTTGGCAGCATCAAGCACAGGAGATTGATGTCTCTCCTACAAGTGAAATGCTTCTTTTTTCTAATCAGTTTTAAACACCTACCTTCCCCTTTTTCTGCCACATTACCTAGGAGGCTGTCATTCCACAGAAACTTATAATATGGGTGTACAGGGGAAGTGTGAGTGTTCTCTGGCATGAAAAGAAAAGAACTTCTTTGATGATCACATTATTCAGTATTTTCAAACCACCCAATGGCACTTCCACAGGAACTCCATGAAGAAAAACAAGAACTAAAAAAGAAATCCTCACAAAATCAGACACAGTGTGTTCTAGTCTCTCTGATAAATCTACTTTCCCTTCTTTCTTAAAAGAATTTTTAAGAATTTTTTAAATGACATAGAATAATCGTCATTTGCAATATCAGTTACCACTCAGAATAAAAATATAAATGGGGCTGAAAACTCTGCCTTCTCCTGGGGGACCATATTGGGAGACGATATTATACTTCCTTATCTCTTTTTTGCTTTGCATCACAGGACCTGGCCTATAGTACACTTTTGGTGAGTGTATTAAATGAATTTCCTATCCTCTTCTTCCCACTACTCCTTCTCCTAAAGAATAACTGGGACTACATTCTGTGTCCTCTAGAATGAAGAAAATAATTGTAAGGTTATCGGCCTCACATTTAAAGCCTAGCCCAGAGTAGCATGTCAATATCTCTGTCTAAAGAAAATCCCTCAGAAGGAGCTATGTCAATAGATAAAATTAGAAGGAAAATGTTTATGTGTGTGTCTGTAAATGTGGGTGTACAAATGTCTTGCCTACTAAATTGACAAAGCTAAAAACTCCTGTGATGTCAAAGATGAACACACACACATACTCTGCTAGTGAGAAGGTAAACAGTATTTTAAGATTTACTTATTTATTTAAAAGAGAGAGAGGGAGACGGTGAGCAGGGGAGGGGCAGAGGGAGAGAGAGAGAATCCCAAGCAGACTCTCCACTGAGCATGGACCGCAATGTGGGGCTCAATTTCACAACCCTGAGATCATGATCTGAGCTGAAATCAAGAGTTGGCCCTTAACACACTGAATCACCCAGGCACATGGCACACAGGCCATGTAAGAGGTATTTTACAAGGAAAATTAGGAAATAAGTATAAAAAAGCATCATGAAAGATGATCATGGCTCTTCTATGTCTAGGAATTTATTTTAAGGAAAGGATATAGGATATACGTGAAGATTTAGCCTCAAAGACGGCAGCCAACTCTCTAATGGCCAAACATTAAAATGACCTAATTGAGTGCTTGCTTCGGCAGCACATATCCTAAAACAACCTAGTAGGTCAGCAATAACAAGACAGTCAAGATAATTATAATACGTCAAAATGATAGACTACTATGCAGCTATTAAAAATGTACAGAATGGGATGTTTGGGCGGCTCCATCAGCTAAGTGTCTGCCTTCAACTCAGGTCATGATCCCAGGGCCCTGGGATTGAATCCCGCATCAGGCTCCCTGCTTGGCAGGAAGCCTGCTTCTCCCTCTGCCTGATGCTCCCCATGCTTGTGCTCTCTCTCTCTAACAAGTAAATAAATAAAATCCTCTTTTTTTAGAATGCATATTGGTTAAACAAAAAGGATTTGGTTAAACAAAAATAGTGTGCTAAAAGCAAACTATGTTGTAATTTTTTATAGATTAGGTAGGTGTATATATATATGTATACGTATATATATATATTATATGTATATATTGAAATGTATATATGCAGAAGAAAATGTATTAAAGGACATCTTCAATTATCTGTATCCTGTCACTTTTTCTTCATTTTTCTCCATATCTGAATTTTCTGACTCATCTATGATGCACCTGAATTACTTCTGAAATAAACATGTAAAAACGGACATAATAAAAAAGATTCCCAGGATCAACACAGTTTCTTTAAAAAAAAAATTGTTCATTGTAATCATTCAGTGAAACTGGAAGTGCCTGTGAGTTAATATCGGGTGATAATGGTTGGTAGAAATGGAGAGGGAAAAATCTATACTCAAAAAGTCATCTCAATAGCAAGTTTCGCATTTTCACATATCTGTTAGGTTTTTTTTTTAAATAAAAAGTCCTTCTAATAAACACTAAAAATCAAAAAGCCAATATTGAGATTTTCTGCATCCATGCAACTGATTCTTAGAATATATTGCCTTTTCTCTTAGATCAAAGCATCAAAATTGTCTTTGATCCAAAACATCCATGTAGTGTCAGCATTTACATCTGAAGTCAACGTATTTAGAATCACAGTTGCTTTTTTTAAATGTCTGATTTTCTTTTTATCCCTGTGATGCACAGACAGTGAGTGAGAGTACAGCTCTGAGAGCAGCATCTCTGTTTCGTTTTGGAAGTATTATTCTTTACTAATACAGGGCATTAAAAATCCAAACACCACAGCTAGTCAATCAGGAAGACAACATTGTGAATGTCAGGGCTTTGAGGGTACAAATTAGGGAATTAGTTTTCCCCTTAACAGAAGTATATTCACTAAGTAATTTGCTTTCTTTTAACTAGAGCTACCCCCTTCCATTAACTGGAGAAGTAAGTCCAAATTAAAACCACTATTCATCAATTACCGCTGGAGGCATGCTCAAGCCCTGTGTTAGGACCGAGGCAATATAAACTCATCAATTGCAATTTTCATCATTGTTATCTCAGAGCTCTCAAAAGGAATAATTTGGGGCAGGAGAGAAACTGGGAATTCCTAGTTATTGCTGACATGATGGCAAATATTTCTGAGGCTTTTCCATTCATTTAAGCATTACATTTTTCAGTGAATTTTAATTTTGTCCTTGTTCAGTGAATCCTTGCTAGGCACTACAGATACAGCAGCAAATGCGATGGCGTGGTCCCTGTCTTCATACAGCTTATGTTCTAGAGGGAAGGGACGTTAATACATGAGAAATCATAATGACAAATCATGATGAGCACTTAGAGGGAAGGCCGGGGTCTGAGAAAGAAAAATGGGGAGATGTCAGTCCAGCTGGAGAGCCTGGGATGTCTTCCTTAAGGAATGACATTTCAGTTTCAACACTAAGGGTGACAGTCATGCACACTCCTCATAATACTCATCCCTCAAAGAGTACTTCATTAGTTACACTCTTGCCTGATCTTCTTCCTATCTCCCCGACCATTCTGACTTCAGCTTTCACAGACTCTGAAGCTCCTCAGGACTAAGTTCTATATCCTCTTCTCACTCGCAAAGTCCTCCCAAGGCAATCCATGCCACCTCTAGGGCCTTGGAGAACATCTACATGTCAGATACTCCCAATATACTTTTCCAGCCCAGGCCACTTTTCCTAGATCTGGATCTACGTGTCAACTGCCTACATGAATCCTTCACCTGAAAACTTCCTAGGAATCCCAAATTTAACATTAGCCCATGCTAAAACCAAGATATTTCACTCTCAAATCTTCTCCTCCTCTAGCAATCTCCCATCTGCCTACACACGAATTCGCTCAGTTGCCATTTCACTAAGCAGGGAGTCAACTATGACACTTTCTTCTTCCTCATCTCCCACATATAACTGGTAATGCAGCCCTGTCTAGTGCATTGGTAAAGTAGAGCTTGAATTGCATCATATTTTTCCATCTTCCCTGTAATCGACTCTTGCTTGGATACTGCAAGCTTCTTCTTGTTCTTACATCCATTCTTGCCCACCTCCAATTCTTTGTCTTAAATGAAAATCTTTTCAGATAACTCCCTGGTTTTGAAATTCTTTCTTTGTTCTGAAGATCAAGGCTAAAATCATTAAAATGGTTGAAGACTCTGCATGTTCCATCCACTGCCTCATCTCATGTCAGTCTTAGCATTATTCTCTCTGCTTCAGCTACAACAGACTTTTTTCAGTTTCTAAAATGAAAAGGATCTTCCTGGGGCACCTGGGTGTCTGAGTCAATTAAGCGTCTGCATTCGGTTCAGATCATGATCTCAGGGTCCTGGGATTGAACCTCGCATCAGGCTCCATGCTCATCAGAGAGTCTACTTGTCCCTCCGACCCTCCCCCCTGCTCATGTGCTCTCTCTATCTCTCTCTCAAATAAATAAAATCTTTTTAAAAAATTAAAAATAAAATAAAATGAATTGAAAAGGGCTTTCCTTTCTTAAAAACTTTGTATGTGCTGTTTATTCTACCTGAAATATCTCAGGTCTCCCTGCTCTGTATTCTCTGAATACCACACTCTTTTCTGTATCAGATAAGAGTGCATTTGGCTGCAAGAGACAGATTTCCCAATGGAAGTGGTTTCAACAACAATGACATTTAATGACCTCATACCACAAAATGTTTGCAAGTCATCACTTCTGGGATTTGTGCAACATTTCAAAATCATTATTCAAGGCCATGACTTGTCCCCTTTCTCCCTTTCTGCTCTGCCATTCTGCACATGATGACATTTTAATTTAGGGGCATAATCTTATGGTTGGTCAGTGCCTATCAGAGCTCTGTGCATCATGCTCTGAATCAACCACATTTGAGGGAGAAGTAAGGGAAACGACTCTCTTCTCGAGTGTATCACCCCTAGCTGCAAGTAAAACCTTTCTCAAGAGCCTCCTCATATTTCCTCTATAACGTACTGACCATAACTGTGTCATATGGTGGCTCCAACTGTGAGGGAGGGAAAAGGGAAGGAGGTTGGAATGGTTATAGTATAATGATCAACAGCGTCTGACACATTCCTCAGACCACTTATCAAAATAAGTGATTTAATAAAGAATTAAATAGGAACATTTTGTTCATTGTCTCTTCTGTAAGATTATGAGGTCTTTGACTACAGGGAACATGTCTGTTTCATAAGCCCAGAATTAGCACGGCACCTGGCCTACCCAGGAAGTCACTTAGTGTTGCCTGAATGATGAATGAATGAGTATGAAAAAGAACAGGGGCGGAAAATAGGTACAAAAGAGACAGAAAATTGCCAAAGCAAAACTTCTTAAGCTGATTGTCATATCTCATCTCTCATGGTTCAGCTCTCCATTCCAGTTAATTTAAAAACAATCTTTTATTTAAAAAAATGGTAACTTTTGAAAGTGTTCAATCCTTTGTATGATGTATGCCATTTTCCTAACTTCTTAACTCCTATCATGTGAGTCGACACAGGTATTGTTTTTATTGAAATCCAGGAATGAATTCTTTTAAAAAATAAAATAAAATTATCACCCCTGTAAAAGAGTTAGATGATCCAGAAAATTTTGAATTGCCTTAAGTACCTAAATGCAAATCAATTCTTGGCTAAATCACTCAAATATCACTTGACAAGAAAAACATATAAAAGCTAGAATGTTATTTAAAAGAGTAGTCACAAAATTTGGGGTTCTGAATTTTCCATCACACCAACAGATAAGGATGTCATTCAGATCAGCCAAATGGGGAGAAAACAGATGTAGAATGCCTGGCACATAAGGGATGCTTGACATATTTTTGTTCTTATATCTAGAGCAAGGGAAAACCTGGGTTTATTCCTAACTCTGTCATGTCCTAAATACATTAAGTACGGATACACTGAGGATGTTCCTTGGTTCACACATGATATAGTAATCTTAAACTACCTCTCCATTATAAAATGAAATCATAACTTAAGGAGTTAAGTGCAAAAAAGTAAAATGGTGTTGAATATAGCCAACAGTAGCCAACCTCATAAAATATTAGGGAATCAATTTGTATTTCCCAAAGTATCTCTATCTCTAAATGCAGAATCTGTTCATAGTTTCTGATGAATCCTGAAGGGGAGGAAGTAATTTTTCTTTGTCCTAAGTTCTTCTAGCTGGACTAGGAACTAATTTACATGAAGACAGAGTAACAGGAAATAAAAAAGTCAAAGTTTTATGATGTGCACATGAAGGGCAAAAAATGAGATTGAGACCCAAACAAATGACCAAGGTTGTTTTTATACATTTCAGACAGCGAGACAATACATTGATGAGGAATGGACAGGATAAAGAAAACAGATGTTTGAAAGTTTTAATTAGTAAGGAATTCTAAGCAGAACTTGGGCTGAGATAGCATGGATTAGTAAAAAAATAACAGGCTTGTTTCTACAGCTTTCTTGGTTTTAAAGTTCCCATCTCTGATGTTAGGATGTGTTCTTACTTCTTACTACAGGGAGAATACCTTTCACATGGGACATTTGTTTCCTGCTTTCAGGAGGACAGAGGGGGCCGAATGTCCTCGCACTAGCTAATTCCCATTCAAAGTAATCAATATACTTTTGGGCTACATTTTGGGTGGCCTGCCCTCGGCTCCTACAGTATTCCCTTTGGACATCTCAAAACACAAAGTACTCTGACCTACAAATGTCACAATTCATTTTTAAAGAGAGTTGTAACTATCTGCACATGCAAGACTGGGTTTTAATTTTAAATATGGCTTTCATTTGAAATAAAATTCCTTAAAAAGAGAAAATGACTTTAGCATTGGCAAAGGGAGTCCCCTAAGAAAAAAATGTAAACAGATGGCTGAGAAAAATCACCCACATGCTGCACACATATCTTGAGGAGGCATTTCTAAGAATGAAGTGGCACTTCCCAGCCTGGGCCACTTCCCACAAGAATCCTTATTTTACCCAGAAAAAAACATGGGGTTGATACCTGTGGCCAGGAGGAATCTCAGCAACTCCTTCCCACTTGCCCCACCTTGATCCAGACTGGTTTTCAAACTCCCCACAACATTCCCAAAGAAGCTAATAAATCCATGTTCAGTGATCAGCCCTGAGCTAACATCTTCCTGTATAAATGCGCTGTTAAGCCATAGCTAAGCATATTAGGCATTCAATTTAATGTATGACACACATCTGTTCCACTTTCTCAGCAAGCAGAAGTTTCAAGATAACTTAAATCCCAGACTTAATCAAGGAGAACAAAATCTTGGCAATGTTTAAAACTGAGGTTTAAAATATAATCCAAATGAGGGCAAGAGAGACCATTTTGTTGTAACTAATGAGATTATATAATACCGAAATCTAATCCACAAAATCACCTGAACAGAAACACTAGATTTTTTTTATCTGAGTCTATTTATTTTTCCTTTCCATGCTACCAACATTTACCAAAGACCTTCATCTGTATCAGTCCCAAAGCATCAAAATGTAAGCAAAATGACCCCTCTGCAAATACAGAAGTTTAACCCCCTTGGAAGCCCAAAGGCCAGAAGAGGAAAACTCACAGATTTGTCTTTTACGAGGAGAGCACAGCACTGAATTCCGGCCATCAGCATCTTGTGGGGGTTCCAGGCCACGGAGTCAGCTCTGTTAGGCAAAAGAGAAAGGACAAGGGAAGGAGGGAACTTAATTAGCTTCTGCTGGAGGAAAGAATACTTTCCTCAGCAGCACAAGTATTCAAGTGCTCAATGGGGTTGCTGGTTTGAGTCCTTTGGGGGGCTTGGAGTTTTCAAATAAAAGAGTCACTTTGTCTCTGGGTTGTCACAGTGTCACTTAGTGTGCAAGATCAAGAGAGTTTCCCCTGGGCGCCTGGGTGGCTCAGTGGGTTAAAGCCTCTGCCTTCGGCTCAGATCATGATCTCAGGGTCCTGGGATCGAGGCCCGCATTGGGGGTCCCTGCTCAGCAGGGAGCCTGCTTCCTCCTCTCTCTCTCTGCCTGCCTGTCTGCCTACTTGTAATCTCTCTCTCTCTCTCTGTGTAAAATAAATAAATAAAATCTTAAAAAAAAAAGAGAGAGAGAGTTTCCCCTGCCTAAATAAGAGGTGCTGGGCCCCAAAACATTTACCTGTGGATGCCCTGCAGAAGCTTCTGGTACTTTCTGGACATCAAAGCTGAGCCACCCCAAGAAGCCTGTTGAGATATTTACATAATCACAACAATGTTATTTCAATGTTCTTTTTTCGCCAGTCCATTGTCATAGAAAACTCTGAGTGACAACCTTGGTACTTTGTTGTAAGCCCACATTAAGCAATGTACACTCCAAACACTTGTGCTCACTGGCTCTCAGGCAAACAAAGCTTCATCACAGTAGAAGGCCTCCCACGGTCCCTGAGGGTTTAAATTCACATATTAAAAAGAAATTGGTATATTAACCTGTTGACTGGTGTGTGGACAAAAAAGTGATTTCAAACACACAGTCCATGCCTCCTCTAATCTAGAATCTAAAATAGACAATCTCCTTTGTTTTTATTTTTCAGTATAGTTATTGAAGCACAGCTGACATACCATGTTATATTAGTTTCAAGTGTATAACATAGTAATTTGACACTTCTATACATTACCACGTGCTCACCAAGATAAGTGTCACCAACTGTCCCCATACATCGTCATTACAATATTATTGACTGTATTCCTTATGCTGTACTTTTCAGCTCTCTGATTTATTTTATAACAGGAATTCTGTGCCTCTTAGTCCTTTTCATCTATTTCATCTCCCCCCATCTACCTGTGTGGCAACCACCAGTTTGTTCTCTGTAATTAGAATAAAATAGACAATATCCTTTGCAATGCTGGCTGTCATTCTCCCAGACCCAACGTGCAAATGCTGATAATGAAGCATGGGCTGGGGGCTGGACTTCTGAATAATAAATGTGCACATGCTTGACAGGGTGGATAGAGGGGTACATAGGAACCCATGGCCTGTGAGGAAGGGCCTAAGTGGATCCTATTAATTAGGTCTTTTCAGCCAATAGCTTTCAGAAATATTCACAAATCAAAAATCTAAGAGTGGAAGAAAGGAAGCCTGGGACTTAGGGACGATATCCACTGGAGACTAATACATTATGAATACAGGACAAGATGGCTGAGAATAGGAAATGGAAGGAAACTCCACAGTAAGGAAGTCTGGAGGGAAGGGAGAGGGAATCACCGTGAGTAATAAGGAAGCCAGTATGGTCCTTGTAATTGAGCAGACTTCTAAGTTTTAATATGTAGGGCCAGGAAGGGTGATGGCTGTGAGGGAATATGAGGAGACCAGCTTGGGCTGTGTTGAGTACCTCCACGGTTATCGAAACCATATAACGTTGCACTGGGAATGGAGTCATTATTACCTCAAATTTTGGTAGAAAAACTAAGGTTCAGAGGTGGGAGGGGACTTTTCAGAGGTCTCACAGGCATTAAGTATTAAATCTGGGAGCCAAAGCCCATTCCTGCTTCAGGATAACATCAAAGCTTAGGGCCCTATGGTAGAATACAGTGTGGGGAGCTGAGGGTGACAGAAGAAGGTGAGCTCAGGAGCCTCACACATCACACTCACAACACCTTCCCTTCTCCTGTACTGCCTTCTGCCTCCTCTTCCTCCCAAAAAAGTAAACAAATGCTCCCCATGCTAGTGCATGGAAGCTTTTCAAATCAAGTCAGCTCTTTTGAGGTATTAGCTCCCTGGTTTAGAGGGACTTGGCAGGGTCAGGAAAAGTTCCTCCACAGACTTAGTCCTCAAAAGACCTGACAGAAGAAGAATCACAGCCCCGAGAGCAGTGCCCTTCTTCTATTTGCTTCACTTTCTGAATTCCTAACCCTCAAACTTGCAAAAACAGCACACTGTTTACCTAAATGTTGAAGAAGCAAGGTTTTTTATCTCAGGGAGGGCCGTCATTTATGGAGTTATGACTACCTGTTAGGCATCACACTTACCAGGTTACTTAACATTTTTCTATTTAATTCATTAGTTAAGAAATAAATCATAAGACCAATCCACACTAGGAAGTGGAGGCAAGGGTAGAATTGAGATCTGGCATCTCTCTGATATGAGGAACTTGAGGGGCAGGGTGGGGGGTCGTGGGGGGTAGGGAGGGAAAAATAATGAAACAAGATGGGATGGGGAAAGAGACAAACCATAAGAGACTCCTAATCTCACAAAACAAACTGAGGGTTACTGGGGGGTGGGAGGGTAGGGATAGGGTGGATGGGTTATGGACATTGGGGAGGGTTTGTGCTTTGGTGAATGCTGTGAAAGATGTAAGCCTGATGATTCACAGACCTGTACCCCTTGGGCAAAGAATAAAAATAAAATTTTAAAAAAAATGTATTTGGAACCTAAAAAAAAAAGAAAGAAAGAAAAAGAATTGAGATCTGGCAGCTTCTAAAGCCCCTGACTTTAAATACAGTGTTTGCTACCTCCCTTGGGACTTGGGAGGAAGAGTGCATGAGACACGTCAGGACGCTCCCATTGGAGTGCCAAGCTTTGCAGCAGCCACAGCCTTTGCCTCCAAGAAGGGCCAGACCAGCCGGTACTTTCTAGTCTGAGGCAGAGGCTGAAGTAACATCTGCCATCCTGGAGAAAAAGAAAACTGAAGTTTTCCTTATGCAGTTGTGTAAAGATGCATTGTAATTAACCAAATATAAGACACTATCCAATGTAAGAGTCACCATTTTTTGTGTACCACAAAGAAAAAAAAAATGACATCAACATAACAACTTCAGCTCTGTTAAAATGTAAACAAAATCATTGTATCTTAGAATTGATAAAGTATGTTTACTATGCAGGGCAACTCATTTTTATGAAACATCTATGAGGATTAGTAACCATAATTACATTAAAGAAAAAACAAAGTAGATGTCAGTTTTTTAATATTTTAAAGGATTTTTAAAATATTTTATAGGAAAATTCAAGCAAGTCAAGGTAACTACTATAATTTTCCTGATTTTTATCTTTAAAGTTAATAAACTATACGTGGTGTATGAAGTTTTTTCAAAATGGGTTACATGCTCCTTTATTCAAATTTTGTCAACAGATTCAATATTATTATTATAATAATATAATGTAATATTACCTTTTATCCAGCCTGTAATATTAAAGCATGAGTGAATATTTTCCCAATGGGAGAGTTCAGTTTTGTCTAATACTACTAGATGCCTACTGTGTGCAAATCAAATAATTTGTGTGACTTAAACTTTGCCTTTTAAAGTGTTTCCTTCAAAAATTCCACCTTCAGGTTTTTTTAGAAAATCTAGGGAGGTTTTCATTCATACTTCTAAGTCACAATTCTCTCTGAGTCTCTCTTAAGTCTCTTAATCTCACTCCCTATTTAGAAACTGCTGTACTTGGTCTGCTTTGCATAAACTATATAATCCATATTTGATGTTTCTTTTATGAGAATGGAATTTTTAAGTATAACTGCTGATAGATTTGATTTTTCCCTCTTATTTCCACAGTCACAAAGTACTCACTTCATATTATCTTTTAGGACATAATGTATTATTATGCTCCGAAGTCTATAAAAATCAATAAGGTAAAAGTTGAAATGTGAACAGATACAAATGCTACAATCCCATTTAAAGTCACAAATAATCTACCTGAAAGATTGCCACTGGCATACTAATAGAGCCTGTAACTCGAGTGAGCTTTATATCACGTTGGCTTGTACCAAGTATTAGCATATGCTTAATGAGAGCCCTGAGCTGCTGAAAAATTCTCTCTGTAACACACTTTACTTTGAAAGCATAAGATCATACAAACTATAAAAGTATGTGTAGGTATATCCCCCAAGTGCCATTATCTTCTGTTGAAAAAGTCAAAAATAGCGTTCTTTCTTTTTCTGCTAGGGAGGCTATGAATCACTCACTTACTAGAAGAAAGTTCCCTATAGTGTCAACCGTCCCTTCTATTGGTTTGAATCAAACTAATTCCTAGTTTTACCAAAAAAAGAAAGAAAGAAAGAAAGAAAGAAAGAAACCAAAAAGCTCAACAAGTATTCATAACTGTCTGAATGCAAATTTTTAACCCTGGATGAGTAGAATTTGAAGAGTTACCTTTAATTAAGGAAAAAATTATTATGAACCACCCCAGGACTTACAAAAATAATTAGAAAAAAAAGCCAATTCTTTAAGTCAGAAAATTATGAAGAATGGAAATTATCTCAATCCCTCTCAAATAATTATCTATGATGGATTCAGATAAAACCTGCTTTAATTATAACATGCAATTATGTAATGCAGCTATTTGCATTTTCCGGCTGATTAGAATCATGTAATGTCAGAGTTAGAAGATACTTTACAGACCACATCAGCCACTCCCCTCTTTATAAATGAGACCAAAGCCCAAACAGCTAAGGTTGAGATGAAGAAGAGGCTGACTGGAACCCAAAGTCAAGGTCTCTTGATTTTGTAGTTCAGTGCGTCCCTGCCTCAATGACGGTAGATTCAAGGGACCAAAGAGAATGGTTCATAGGAGAAGAGGAAATAAAATGGAATCTGGAAAACAGAACCAAAATTTACATCATCTTGACATCTTCTTTATTACCTTATGGAAAATGGCAAATTTATTTCCCTTAATTAGAAATACACACTTAAACAAAAGTAGCTAGGGCCCTCGTGTCTAGTTTCTGGGAACACAAAAGACTTCCCGGCAAAGCTGCAAATAGACTAGAAAGTTAAACCAAAGCATACATACAAATGCACTTACGTCCACATGAAGCCAGAGGCCATGTCTCTCACAGATGTCTGCTATTTCATCCAGAGGATCAAAGGCTCCCAACACAGTTGTACCAGACGTGGCACAGACGAGAAATGGAGCTGCTCCCTGTGAGGAGCACACACACAAGAACCGTCACCATCAGCACTAAGTTTGTCCTGTAGTAGGTCGGTAAACATAACGGTTAAGCAGCCAGAACTTTATCTGGTTCCTTTGGAGGTAACCATTCAGACAGAGTGTTTTTCAGCTTTTCCACACTATGGCAGCTTGTCCATTCCAAGAGGTCAAGGAAACCGAGACAATGCTATGACAACAAGAGTCCTTCGTCCCAACTCCATATGCACCGTTAACTGTTTTTACTCTCATTTTCTTCCCGAAGTGTTTTCTGTTCTTTATATTTCACATACAAAGTGAGTAACCTCTGCTGCAATGACAAAATGGACTTCTGTGTGATTCCTACCTCCTTTTGGGGGTGATTCACTGGGGCCTGAGTGCCAGCATTGTTATACCTCTGCAAAATAAAAGCAAGGATGATCGGAAAATAAACAGCTCCAGGTGCAAACCATGAAGGCCTGTCTGCCTGTCTCGGTATCAAGTAAGTGCAGTTACAAAACAAAGAGAGTGATAGGTACAAATTGGAGTCAAACAGGGATAGTGCAACCTCATTGGGATGCACTCTCTAAATGGGTGCCCCAACAGAGAAATCCATTAGAATGTTCTAGAAAAGAGAACTTGCATCACTCCTACCATGATTCTGCCTCTTCATACAACTGATGGCTGCATCTTGTAGAGAGAACAGGTGCCAGAGAGCAGTGGAGGTAGAGGGTGGGGGAGAAGGGAGACTGTAGGAACACACGCAGAGATGGATGGTAATTCCGGCCAAGCTAGCCAAGCACCTTGGCCCCATAAGGAACTTTACAGCAGCAAGGTAGATGGAAGTATATGAGGTTGTTTGCCCACAGATTTGACCCATCATGTCAGCAAAGATGGGTTGCTTACTGTGGAAGTGACTTGGAGGGACAATTTGCAGACAAAGGTAGCGGTGGAGGAAGCGATGAGAATCCTAAGAATCTAGAGCCCTTGAGGACTAAGCAACAAGAATGTTCCCTGCCTATAAAAGTCATTTTATGCCCATTTAGGATGGAGTCATTTTGTTCTCTCAGTTTTATCTTAAAGCACAGTTGCTCTTTCAATATATTTTTATGTCCCATTTAATGTTAGGAGTTATTCCTTTTGAACCAGACTCCTTCCAATTTAGCTGACCTTTGACAGAAAGAAGTTATTTCTCAATGGAAAGTGGGGCAGACAGAACAAAGACACTTGGGCCACATCTTTAAATCGAGATGTACAGGAAACAAAGCGACGGTACCTAATGACTCCATTTGCCATCTGGGGAGACAGTAGTGACACATGGAATCCAGTCCACCAGAACCTGTTAGAGCAGGGCCAGTGGGTGATAGAGCCCTTGGGGAACCACCCGCTTTGGGAATTCTTCCCTGTGCTCAACTACCCACAGATTATATCTTTATCATGTCAGTGATAATAAATGGGAAATAAAATGAGACTGGATTTACATCAATCATTAAAAGGAAGAGAAAAAGTAATTTCCTAAAAACACAAAGGTGTCTTTAATGTTTGGACTGTTCCTTGTAAACTATGTGACACCCTGGCAGCAGTGAGAAAATACTTTTGCAAGCTATTATAGCCTATTAATGAGTTTTCCTCACCTTTTTAACAATCTAGCTATAAATATCAGGCCCCAGAAATCAAACTTTTGCAATTTGGATTTAACCTTCCAATTTTTTTTTCGTTTCTCGTATCTCCTGCTATTAATGAGAAAAATTCAGTGGAAACAGTATTGATTGTGTGCTGCTGATGAGCTGTATTCCCTAAGAAAGTTTGTCATCTGAAACACTCATAACACAAAAATGCTTTCAAATATTCAGTGGTTGTACAAGTCTGATCTTTTCATGAGAACTTTAGAACCTCTGATGCTTCCGTGGTTTTCACCATCTTTGGAATGGCATCAAGTAAAGGTCACACTGCTCAACAGATTTTTAATGGATTGTGGTGGGCCAGGCAACTGAATTCCAGCAGAAAAAAAAATTGATGTACTATCCCCACATCTCTAACAATACAACTTCAAAGCTTGAAACTAAAGAGCTAGGTCTGAAACTACTGAAAAAAATAAATCAATCACCAGGTATTATCACAGAATGAATGGATGGTTTGTTCTTGGCAAATCCAGTCTCAAGTTCTAACTGATTTGAAAGAAACCTGAGGAGACATACCAACTCTCACTCCATGGCCCTACTTTTAAATGTACCTAGAGCAATTTTCACTTTTTCAAAACTTCTCTTTTCAAGTTCTCAACTTCAGGATATGTCAGTTTCATGGACTTTCATTGTGGAAACAAGCAAAATTTGAACAATGAAAATAATGACTGCAGTAGAATAAAACCCATCAAATATGCTAGATTATCCCTAATGATTCTAAAAAAGAAAAATTGTTTTAGCTATCTTTAGGAGATACTAGGCAACTAACACGCTATTCTGAAAATTGGTACACAAGGGGGAAGAATTAAACATTTATCCTGCCTTGGTTGTACAGTTTACTTAGGGAAACCAAATAAGAATGAGGGAAGGTTTTTATGGTAGTAAGCCTACCAATAAATGAAGGAGGAATGAGAGAATAAATGAGAACATCACCTAATGAAATAATGAATCTAGACAATGATCATCAATGGGAGCAAAATTCATGAGGTGAGAGGCTGATGCGGAACTCTGTAATAGATGGGCCCATAATGCCAGAACCCACCGATCAATGTCAGACAAAAAGAGACAGGAGGTGTGTCCTGATTGAAGGACAAAACGCAACCTGTGAGGCCTTCCTGAGTCTCAAGATCCCACTGCCAAATTATAGGAAATACAGAGAACAGATGGTGGAGGGAGCACCTAGGTTTTCAAATTCTTGACTTAATCTACAAAATCCAGAATGTGGAAAACTCTACAGCATAAAGGACTTGGTTTCTTTAACAGATCAATTGGAGGGAGAGAAAAAAGGAGGAAGGAGGAGCTACAGATCAGAAAAGATCTGTGTGATGAATCAACCAAATGCAACATATGGACCTTGAATCCTTATTCAAACAAGCCAACTATTAAAAAATGCAATTGGAAAATTTTAACATAGAATGAAAATTTGATGATACTAAGAATTTATTTCTTGTAATGTGCATGTGGGTTTTTTTTTAATAAAGAGAGTACATACATTTTGACAGATATACTGAACTATTAATAGATCAAATGGTATGATGCGTGAGGTCTGCTTCAAACTAATCTAGTGGTGGTGGAAGGGGATTGGGTATAGACAGAACAGAGCAGAAGTTCACAGTTATTGAAGTTGCATGATGGGTATATAGAGGCTAATTATATTAGTTTTTATATATTTGAAATTTTCCATAATGAAAAATTTATAATTAAAGAAGGAAAGAAAGAGAGAAAAATAGAGGGGGGAGAGAGGAAGGAAACACATGAATCCTATGGAAAGCATAATCAATACTTCTCCCCCCACCACCACCAACAAGCATTAACGACATAAACAAAATTCTTTGATAGGAATTTCTGTAAAAGATAAAGCTAGAAAAAAAAAGATAAAATTAGAACACAATATCCGTGGTTCACAGCAGAACAAACAGTTTGTAATATAGAATTTTACCCAAGAGTGAATGAAATCTGATAATCTGTCTCACCAGACAGCTTTCAAGTCCTCTTGTCATTGGAATGTTAAAAAAAAGAAAAAAAGATAAGTATAGATCTAAAGACACACAATCGAAGCCAGTGCACCTGGGATAGAGTTCCACATTGGATGCCTGCTCAGTGGGGAGTCTGCTTCTTCCTCTCCCCACCTCTCCCCCTGCTTGTGCTCTCTCTCTCTCTCTCTCTCAAATAAATAAATAAATAAATAAATATGTGTGTGTGTGTGTGTGTGTGTGTGTGTGTGTGTGTGTATTTTTTTTTAAAGGAGAGATATACTTCTATCCCACCTTAAAACTGGGCTTTTCAGTTTTCAGCAGTTTTAGCAGTTTCACACCCAACTCTGTTGCTACCTACTGGAAACTTGTGGGGGAATAGTCTGACACTCCAAAAACAGTGAGAGCTGTGGTGGGATGGGAGGGAAGCAGTGAATCAGGTGCACCTAATCCAGTGAGCTTTTGGTCCAAGAATGAAGATGGCTGCTGCCAAGGCAATGGCACACCCACAAAGGAGGTGTCAGGACCAGCCTTGGCTGGAGCAAGGTGGGGCAAGGCCTGGCCTCCCCCACCAATGGACATGCCGGCTTTAATGTATCATGGCAGCTAAGGAAGAGCAGACATTCTGCCAGAGCTGACATACCAGACACAGACCCAAGATAGGATGACGGTTTCTGTGATGGGCTTTGGGTGGAAGCAACCTGGAGCATAGATAGATCAAGAAACCAAAATCATTCTGAATGCAACCCAGAGACAATTGGCTGGAGCTCCAGAACTCTCGGCCCATAGTTAGGTAGGAGAGCGGATGCAGGCGCCCTGCTGGAGAGGCGGGGTTCATCTTTTAAAGCTAATTCTAGGTGAGAATCAGGAATATGGTGATGTCAGTGTTTTAATAGGCTCCAGCCACCTGGGAATGAGAACATCTGAGAAACTGCACAGAACATGGAGAGCCAAGCACCTGGAAATAGAACATCTGTAAATGAGTTTCCCAATTTTAATTCTAACAAGCTCTCTTCTCTCTCCCACACACAGAAACGGGCCTGGCTGTTTGCATTCCTTCCCTCATACCCGGACACATGCCTACATTTCCTTCCCCTCTCTTTCTCCCCTCTCACCTCTTTGCTGGCTTGCCAAATTTGCTTCTCCAGTTCCGCAGGTATCATTTTACCTCTAGGAGACACAGATTTGAGGCACTCAGTTATGTTTAGTCATGAACAGACATCAGTACTGTTTTTTTAAAAAGTATGAATTCCCCGTCCGCCCACCAGGCTTCCGGATTCTGTCCCCATTACCTTCCATCTGTTTCCACAAAGCAAACATTCTCTGTACCAATCCCAAGAAAGGAGGCTGCCTTCTTCATAGAGTAATGACACTAAATTAAAAGGGACAAGGGGGAAAAGGAAAACATGAATACGTAGCATGAAAAAACTACCGCTTATTATCTAAAGTCTTATGGCTGAGCCCAATCTTTGGAACGTTATTGCATAAAAGAAAAAGAAGGTAATAATTCAAATGAGCTCCTTAACATACTGGTCGAAAACATAGACTTTGATTGGGCTCAGAGAAACCAGGATTTAATTTCAAGTTTCCCCACTTACAGCTATGGAATCTTGAGAAAATAATGTACACTCTCCAAGCCTCAATTTGCTAATTTGAGGTGGGTGTGTCAGTGCCTACTTCATCTGCTTTTCATAGAATTAAATGGGTTAATGTATGGAAAGAGCTTAGCACAGAGCCAGGCCTAGGGAACAAACGTGGTCCCTGGAGGCTGTTGTTTTTCCCTAACATTGAGAGAAGTTTCTCCTGATGCTACTAACAAGACTCAACATTAATGGAAACAGAATCTAGTCCACTGCTGACTCAAAACCCTCTGAGGAGGGAGCGAGACTCTATCTCAAAAATTGCAATCACAAACCACAGAAGAATTTAATTATTTTCAAGAGCGAACAATGGGTTATAAATGCTGATCAAACACTTGACCAATCTTGTTTAATATTGAATATAAGATTGAAATTAGACACAGAGGAATGTGGCTAAAATCATAACAAAAGTAATAATAATTCATGGATACCTTACTTTATGCAGCCCAGGCATGAATAGAAGGCTAATAGGAGGCTCTAGAATTAGGTTTGGTCTAGTTCTTCCTGGAAATGGTAGTATATGCCTTAGATTGTTGGGTCTTTTCTTCCGTACTACATAAAGCCTATAAAATAATTAGCATTCAAACATTGGAGATGTCACTCTTTATACATTAGTGTGGACAGGTGGTCAATTAATTCTTTCCTCGTGCCAGAAAAATGAAGGTGTTAAAGGACATTATTGTACCAAAAACCCTTAGTAATTTAATTTGTAGGTATGAATACATTAAAAGAGTAGTCATGCCTTCACACTTAACTTGATATATTCCCTCAAATGTGGTAATTTTTTTCTTCTTTTGTCAAGAGAGTTTTATTGGAAGCTCTTTTTTTTTAACTCTGTAAAAATAAATGCAGAAGTAACACTATCAGGAAAAATCAAACCATCCTAAATAATTAATTTCCAAGTATCAAATAGGATACGGCCAAATGCCTGTAGGATGCATTCATTTCAAGTTGGTACAAGAACATATGCATATTGAGGAGTAATAATGTACATGAAAATGTAATTAATTCTCTACTTGCTACATCAGCCCACCATAGCTAGGGTGACATATTTCTCATCAGAGACTTGGACTTTGGCAAAAAACTATTGATCTCATGGTGAAAAATAGTAGCCTATCCCACTGACATCTGCCATTAAGAAAAATAACATTGCTTAGCCCTGAAAAACAGCAAAGTGTCCCCAACCAATGGGTCTGCTGAATTAAAAAACTGGTAATATGACAAAGAATAGTTTCTTTGGCTACCTCAGGGCAAAATAGAGTCCAATGTCAATCTCAAATGGATAGGGACAGATTAAAAAAAAATGTCTACAAAACTGAAGTCTAAACATCTAAAAGCATCAGGAAAAAGGGGAAAAGAGGCCTGGAGGGGGAAAAGAAGGAGAAGGAGAAGAGGAATAAGAAGGGAAAGAAGAAAAGGAAGAGGAAGAAGAAGAGGAAGAAGAGGAAGAGGAGGAAGAAGAAGAGGAAGAAGAGGAAGAATAAGAGGAAGAAGAGGAAGAGGAGGAAGAGGGGCGGTTGGGTGGCTCAGTGGGTTAAAGCCTCTGCCTTTGGCTCAGGTCATGATCTCAGGGTCCTTTCTGCTCAGCAGGGAACCTGCTTCCCCCTCTCTCTCTGCCTGCCTCTCTGCCTACTTGTGATCTCACTCTCTCTGTCAAATAAAGAAATAAAATCTTTTTAAAAATTTGAAAAAAGAGGAGGAAGAAGAAGGAGGAGGAGGAGGAGGAGAAAAGAAAGAAGGCAATGCTTCAGATGTGCTGAGTAGTTTCAAGGAAAGGAAAAACCTCGAAGACCGGAGTTCAAAACAAATGGTGTTTGCTCCCATCTCTGGCAAAAGGTAAGTCAGTCATTCATTCTAAGACTCAGTCTCCCCCCGCCAGTTCGTCTACAGAAGACCCAAAAATCTCAATGGGCATTTATTCCTATAAAGATGAAACAGCAAGTGCCTCTATGACAGTCAGAAGTATGTTGACATTTTCCTTTCTGGTTCCTGCAAGGGTTTTTTCTATGACCTTGGGTTTCCCAAGGAACTGTGGCTTTCCCCTCCCATAGACTATGTGCTGGGCACTTGGACTAGTCTGATGTTTAAATAAGCTCCATGTGGTGGGGAAACCCGGGTCTGTGAATGTCCTCTTTTTAGTAGCAGACCATGACCATTACTTTATGCTGACTCCCAAAAGGACTTGAATTCTAAACCTATGATATCTTTAAATTCAAGAAATTCATATCTAACTGCTGATCAAGCCACAGATTTATTACTTTTATTACTTTTCTCCAAAAGTCCCTTATTTTTTTGGTTCCTATTCAGCCTGGGGATGCTACTGTGGATACATTGACAGTGTGGGGATCTCTAGCATGATGTTCCAAGTTTCCGTGGACAGTGACATTACAACCAAAACCTCAAGTATGCAGAAGTTGGGTATCCATCCTTTCTGATGGCTGAGTCATATTCCATTGTGTATATGGACCACATCTTCTTTATCCATTCATCTGTTGAAGGCTATCTTGGCTCTTTCTGCACTGGGTGTTATACACAAACAATGAATCTTGGAACACTCCATCAAAAACTAGTGATGTACCTTATGGTGACTAACATAACACAATAAAAAAATTTAAAAACAAAAATAAAAAATATTTAAAAAATTTAAAAACCTCAAGTATGCAAATACATCCCCAGTGGTGAGTGCATATACTCTGCATTTGATGGTACAAGTCGGGGATGTACCCTGGAAGCCACCCAAAAACAGGAAAAAGAAGGCCATCCAATAAACAGTACTGGAAAATAACCACAGGGTCATGGCCAACACCTAAAACCAAACAAGGGAGGTATAGCAAAAAGTCTAACATAGGGTTTAAGACCATTGAGGAAACACAACCTTCTTTAATTTTTTTTAACCAGTGAATTGATTTGCTGTAATAAGTGATGAAGTTGACTGCCAAAATATCAATGACAATAATGCAAATATTATGACCTCCGTCTCTTTAGCAGAGCAGGGAAAGGAATGAGAAACAAGGTAGAGTCTGGATGAATGGGGTAAAAATCTGGATTTGGAGCTATAGTGTGTTAGAAGCTATGGAGTTTTTCTGTGGCAGTCACATTGTTATTAGCTGAATACTTGTGTCCCCTCAAAATTCATGTGTATAATCCCTAATGCCCAATGTGATGGGATTAGGTTAGGATGAGCTCACAAGGGTGAGACTCTCATGGGATTACTGCAGTCATAGGGGGAGAAGATAGAGACCTCAGCATCTCTCCATAAGCACAACCAAGGAAAGGCCATGTGAGTATACAGTGATCCCCAAACCGGAAAGCAGACTCTCACCAGATCCCAAATCTACCACCACCTTGAACTTAGACTTCCCAGCCTCCAGAAAGGTGAGAAATAAATGTCAGCTGTTTAAGCCACCTGGTCTATGATATTTTGTTACAGCAGCCCAAGTAAACCGAGATGTATATCCAGTTCTTGGTTTTCTGGCTCCATCTCTGCTGCCGTGTTAGCCAGGCATATATTTTACCTCTTTTTGCATATATATCTCCACTGGAAATTTAAAAAAATACTGGTTCTGTTTTCCCAACTGCATTGAGGTTTTGATTTCTTTTCACTCCCAATCTGCAGACTACACCTATGTTCCTGATCTCTCCCAGACATGATCTTTATTCTAGGCTCCCATAGAGTTCCTTTCCCCTTTCCAGAGCAATTATTCTAGAAAAGACCACTAGTGAGTTTTAAATCAAAGAATGAAGAACGGAAAAGGAAAAGCACTGAGCTGATAACAGAGGACCTACTGCTAGTTATACATCTAGGTATACTGCTAGGTATACATCACCAAGATATACGTCTTGGTGAATCAACTTTCACAGGCATAGGAGCTACAATTCAAAAGAAGGGATTTTGCTTTTCGGATACGCCGGCTTCCTCCAACTGAAATGCCAAAGTTTGGAACATAGAAAGGAAAACCTGACTCCATAATAATCCCAAAGGACCAAGTGTTTTCCCCAGATGTCTCCATTCCCATTCTTCGCTTGCTTCAGAAGAAGTTTTCACAAAGAAGGGCCTTGGGTGGCTGAGTTAAGAATCTCAGGTGATTCTTTCCAGACGCCTCCCCACACTCCGTGCCCACTTTGCACTTGGCACTGAACTAACCAGAACAAAGGCCAGCCAGGGGGTGGAAAACATGGCGGGGGGGCAGGTTTTCTTCCACCATCCACCTCTTCGTCCACAATTTACTCTTTGGCAATAATAAAGGAAATCGTGCTCTTAAAAGAAAATGACAGATACAAGAAAGCCCAGCTGGAAATAACAGAGAACTTTCAGAGTTTGCCAGCCTTATGTGTTTCACAGGTGACCTTGGATTATCACAGAAGGTACGGAAGCTAAACTCTTCCTGCCAGGATTGGGGGGGAAGAAACAGTGGAGGAATGGACAAAGGCACCCACTGGAAACGCACAAGGAGAGAAAAGGAGAAAAAAACTGTCTTTCAGATAAGACTGTACTTCAGCTGTGCTATCCATTCTACCCACACTACGATAGCTCAGTAATTCTCCTCCTCCTAAGAAATCTAGCTAACATTTTTGTGTATCTATAATGTGCCAGCTGCTACTTTTCAACTTTCCATGCATTAGCTCATTCCGTCTCTGCAACAACCCACTTAGCTGTGACTACTAAGCTCATGGGCCTGGCTGCCAAGTGTCTATGATGACCCCAAATGGTTCCCTTCTCCCTGTGTCCATGCCCTTTGCCAGGGGACTTCGCAGCAAGTCCACCTACGAGATAGAGTCTATTTTCCCACTTCTTGGATCTGGGCTTGCTGATCTCACTTGCTTCACTGAAAAATATGAGGTAGAAATGACAATGTGCCAGCTCTGAGGCCAGACTCAAGAGGACTGATGGGTGTCCACATTGTTTCTCCCCTGGACCCCCGCCATGACTATACACTTGGACTAGCCTGCTGGAGGATGAGTGACCCAAGAAGCAGAGAGAACTCGCTGGAGTCATTCCTCTCGGGCCCACTTCTACCTCAACCATTGGGCAGCCAACACCCAGATACATAAGGGAGTCCAGCCAAGGGAGGCAGAGCTGTCCGGCTATCCCAAGACTCAAAAGCAATGATATCTAGCTCTAGTTCGACACCACTGGGCTTTGGCGTAATTTGTTAGAGACCACAGCTAACTGACACTTATTTTAACAAATTAGGAAACTGAGGCAAAGAGGAGTTAAACAACTTACCCAAAGTCACTCAGATAGTGAGTAGGGAGACAAGAACTGAATGCGGGCAGCTTAGCTCAAAGCCAATGTACTTACCCACAATCAGAACTCCTACTTTGGTGGGGAGTAAAAGGACATAGGGGATTGTGGCAACATGCAATGTGGGGGGTGGGGGGTGGGGGTTCACCGTTCCGGATATCTCCCTTTCCTTTGCAAAGTCTTTGTGTTAGCCATTCAAAGCAATTGGTTTTTACAAGGAAATGTGAGTCTACTAACAGAGCTGAGCAATCATCTAAGTTCTAATAAATAAGCACTCAAAGAAGAGATTCTCAGAAAGAGATAGCACTTTCAAATTAAATGTTCTCTTTTCTCAAAGAAAAATGTATGTAGTCTAGAAATTTTAAATAAAAGTGATGCACAAAACTGAGTGGCCAGGGGTTACAATATCAAACCCATCAGAATTTCCTTTGGAATGAAATATGACATTATACTTAGGCATATTAGTCACACATGGTTGGGATAAAAGCATATCAGAAGCCCCAAACAAACAAATCCCCTTAAATAATGCATTCTCAGAAAATCTGAATCTGATATCAAAAATAATTTTTTACCTCTGCAGATGTGAAAAGGATTAATCTTGGCATCCCAGACAGCCCCTTTTCCTTAATCTCAGGACAATATTTGTATCTAGCTAAATTCATTGCATACATATTGGACACTGAACCACCTGCAAAGAACAAAATTGAAATGTCATATTTATAGCATGAAATTATAGCTCCCTAAGTGCTGACCACAGGGGAAGACATGAACGGCTATGGTTGTTCTAGTCTAATGACAGATCCCCGCAAGTCATCTGAGAACCATGTCCCACCCATGACTTTTACCTACTTCCTAACCCCCAATTACAGCAATTTCTGATCTCAGCAAAGACCGAAGTTTTGGTCTCTTCTCTTCCAAATTAAAATTTCAATCTACGCACGAGGGCCAGTACCCAAGTGTTCGTATTCTGTCACCTGACCAAGAAAATGACAATATATGCTCATCCCTGGTCCCAAGAAAGGACTGTGGGGTGAGCAACATGATTCAGAAAACTTCTCAAGTAAAACTGACTGAAGAACATATAGCCCTTCCAAATTCCCAGCAGCAGAGAATTTCATTTGTAAGATATAAATCCCAAATTGTAGACATCTCCTTGGTTTAACATTTACATCAGTTGCTTAGTATTTATGCAAAATGTTGCCACTCCAGAGAAAGGAACGAGCTAGATTCTCAACAGGTAGCATTATTCCTACCCAACTTTTTGGAATGTGTAAAACTTCAAGGAGCTGTTCCTCATATAACCCATGAGTAAGTGTTTGGGTGTTTGCAGTGGGAGATGGCAGTAACTAGCTGTACTTACCTGGGTTAAATATTCCATCCCCTTCTTTCCAGCCAATAAATTCAATCATTTTCTTCAGAACCGCTTCTTCCACTAACAGAAACACTGGGGACACCTCATACGTATAACTAGATAGATATAAAAAACACTTCACTTCTATGACTAGAGTCAAACCATCCCTTTGGTGTCCCAAGAAAAATGCACATAGAGTTTTATTCAACCAAGTGGCTATGGAAGTGCAAATAGAGTCTTTGGAAATTCATCCAATTGGAAATAGAGAAATGTGGAGTCCATGATAGTGCTAGTCATAGTTTGATAGATGCCGATAGCTGGGGGCCTTAGGGATACGTGAGCTACTTTAGCAGTCATAATTTATAGGAACCCTAGGGTCCACTGGGAGCCATAAAGTCAGAACATCTAGATTCTTTGTATTATCCATGAGCCGTAGCCATTTCATTCTTTGGATGCTGCTTTGGATGCTGGTTAAAGAAAAACCATTGTCAGGTGCCTGGGTGACTCGACCAGTTGAGTGTCTGCCTTTGGCTTGGGTCATGATCTCAGGGTCTTGGGATCAAGTCCCACATTGGGCTCCCTGCTCAGCAGGGAGTCTGCTTCTCCCTTTCTCTCTGCCCCTCTCCCCAGCTTGTGTGTGCACCCTCTCTCTATTCTCTCAAATAAATAAATACCTTCTTAGATAAAAGGAAGAAAAACCATTTTGTTAGTAACCAGATTTTATTAGGTTCCTATCATGAGTACCCTAAGTCAGCTCTAGCTATTTTATAGGGAAAATACTCATCCTGAACTAGGGTTTTCTCTGCTATGTTCCTGTGCTGGCACAAATAGGAAGTGGTCTGTGGGGCCTCTATTATGTGATGATTTTATTGCAAAGCACTGCCCAAATCCCCTGCCATTGAAGGATATTTTTTTTTTGCTCCAGGCTGGACTGCTGTTGTGGGAGAACACTAAGTTAGCCCCTTGAGGAACTGCCTCCGTGGGAGGGAGCCAACCCTTCCCAAGGTCACAATCAAGTATAAAGGCCTGACCATATGGGCCCAACTCCAGACCACTCTGAAAGACCACTGTAGCTCCAGAGACCTCCACAGAGTCAGCTGAGATTGCCATTGAGCCCGCAGGACAGCTTGGCTTCTAGTTCTGCCCACTCCTGCTGCCTTCCCCTCCCATCACCCATGTGGATCCCAAGGGCATTCCTTAACAAACACCCTGCTCACTAAACTCCATCTAGAGCAGCTTCCCAGAGAACCCCATCTGGGAGGGTTACCATGCCTTGTTCATAATATTTGAGCCTCTTCTTTCTTCAGATAACTTGAGGGTGACTAAATTACCTATAATCTCCTCTGACAATTAAGCCATTACATTATGGTGTATCTGAATAAATGCATACTCCAAATATGTAAACCAGACAGACACACTTAGCTTTGCAGTCACAGAATTGAATGCTAATATTTTAACACCCACAAGGGAAAACTTTGGACACAAGGGAAAACAAAAATAAAAACACAAAATGAAATGAAACAAAAAAAATGGAACACCCACTATGTGTCATGTCCCTACCTCCCTACATGCCAAACGCTCTACAGACAACATGTCATTTTGCAAACACTCCAGGCTCTATTTTCAACCATGCTAGGAAGCCAGTTCACACATTTCAAAAGTGTGGGGGGAAAAAAATCTATGTGTTTATGTGCACCTGCAAATATAAGTGAAATAATTGTTCACTTTAAAAAAAATATTATGAGCCTGCCTACGGGAGCTGGCTCAACTACAAACCTGGGTGCAGGCATGGAGGGGAGGTGGAGGAGAGGACAATATGGGATGCTCTCATGGCTTGCTCACATTTTGAATGGATTGTTCAGCTTAGCAAAAATTTAATACTTTGCAAATTGCTCCATGTTTCAGCTATAAGAACCCAGATGAGAAGTTAGAAAACCCAGGACATAGAATGAAAGGTTCAGAGAGTTGGGTAGTTTTATGTCTCTTCTGGCCCACCTGCCACTTAACTCTTCTACTCACTGTAAACTGATATCATTTCCAATTACCCCACCGAGATTTCTCTAATTGAAGTCACCAATGACATCCACGTTGCCAATTCAAGGGACAATTTTCTGTCTCTGTCTTAGTTAAATGCTCAACAGTGTATGATTGTAAACACACCCTCCTTCATGGTTTCCATGCCTTCCTGGTTGATTTTCTCCTTCTTCTCTGTCTCTCCATTGTAGGCTGGTCTTCCTCCTCCTAACTATGAGATATTATTAGACTTCCTCAAGCCCCAGTCCTACGCTTCTGTCCTCACTCTACAGTCTGTCTTGCAGACACCACTTCTCCATCTCCTGGTTTGTTTTTGTTCAAAGTGTTTTTATCCTGCTCATCAAAATCATTTGTTTGGCTTTGAAAATATATTTTCAAATATATCTGGGAGACAGCCACATAAATTCAGATTAATTTACTTGGTCTGAGTTGGGGCCCAGGACTTCATATAATTTTTGGAGTTGAGCTTCACTGACTTAAGGAATTCCATCTATGCCCACCTTTTCAATCACCGTCATTCCCCAGTAACTCCTAAATTGACACATTTTATAGGGATATTGGGATGCCAGGCCCGTATATCTCCCAGCTTGGCTGATACAAACTTTTACATAGCTCAGAGTCACTGCAAACTCAAATTCTTGCAATTAAAAATTAAATTCTTGCTCTTGCCTTTTTCATCATATCCTTGAAAACTGGTCCCCTCTTCCAATGCTTCTTATATCAATGAATGACATGACCATCAACTCAGCTACAGAAGCCAGAAACCCAAGCATCATTGTATAAACTTCCTTTTTGTCCTCATTCCCAAGGTCCAATATATTATCCAGACCTTTTCGTTTTATTCTCTAAACAGCCCTCCTGATCAGTCCCTTCCAATCCGCTCTCCATATTTCCAGTGATCTTTCCAATATACAAATGGTATCTAATGATTTAAAAACCTTTAAAGGCTTTCCCTTGTACTTAGAATAACTCATAAATATGGTCCACTGGGTCTTGCATATCTGGTTCCTAGCCATTTATCTAGTTGTGTCCTCCATTATGCTCCCCATAGCTTTCTGAGCTTCACCCTTACTGACCTTTCAGTTCATAAGGTACACCATGCTGCCTCCTGCCACCAGGCCTTTGTGCCTGCTGTTCCCTCTGAATCTCATCTTTCCTCTTTTCACCTACTTAACTCTTACTCATTCTTCAGCTCTTAGTTTCACTTCCTCAGAGAAGACTTTCCTGAGCTCCCAACTAGGAAAAATTGTCCCACTTATACTTATAGCATCATGCACCTCTTCATATGTGAATTAAAATTTTACATTATTTTGTGTGGATAATTTTGATGAATTTGCATGGAGCATCTCCATCTCACTAGACTTTTTGCTTCATGAAAGCCAAGTCAAGTTTTGCTTCTCTCTCTCTGGCACTTAGCAGAGACATGGTTTTTTATGCAGGAATTAATGACAAGTTGTGTAATCAATTTTCTCATCTGTTAAGTGGAGATAACCATGCCTGCATTAACCATCTCACAGAACTGCTATCAAATCAAACACTCTTTAAAATACTGCTAAGTGTCATTCCATTATTTATGATGACACTGTACGAATGAAACCATGAAATAGAAATTCATGAAATAAAACTTTGTCTATTTAAAAAACATCTATAATGCATGTTCTATGTAAGAGTCTGGTAAAATGGTACTTACACACTTGGGTTTAATGCTTCTGTCATAAATCGGGCCACCAAGGAGTAATAATCAAGTCCAGCATACAACTGGTTGAAAAATCTTGGATGGTCTGTAAATTTAAGCAGAGCATTCATCTACACAGCAATAAAAATGAAAAAGACTCTCCATACAGCAGTAACATAAATCAATCTTTCAGGCAGGAAATGCAGCCAGATACAAAAGAGTATATACTGCATGAATCCACTTATATGACATTCAATATAAGGCAAAGCTGATCTATGGAGACTGAGGTTAGAATTCTGGTGCCTTTGGGAAAATGATATTGACTAGCAAGGGGCTCGAGGAAGGCTCTGAAGTGCCAGGAAGGGTCTACATCTTGACCTTGGTGATGGTTACTCACACACAGTGAGGTGCAAATTCATTGAGCACTTGAGATTCGCCCACTTTACTGACTGTAAATTAAACCTCAGTTTTAAAAAGAATTCAAAATCTTATCATGTATAAGGGGAACAAATGTTGAAGACCCACCTCATGACCCTCTCTACTAAACAATCATATGTTTCTAAGCAACACTTGGACACTCTTAGGAACTCTGCTTTACCTGCTCCCTTTTTTTCTCTCCCCCAGGTCCAAGCCAGAACCCTTGAGAAATAGATTACTCAAACTCTTCGTCCAGGTATCAAAGCCTGCTACCTTTATCTTCAGAAGATACTGATTTAACTTCCCTATCTTTAAACACATTCCACTCATCAACAGGGTTCACTTCGGGCTACCAGCGGTGAGTGGCCTTTTCATTTTTCAGATTGGACCATTTTTCATAGTGCAACTGGCATTATGTAGATGGAAGTAAGATGTGACTCATCATACAGCTTACATAAACTTTCTAATTCAACTTACTTCAAAGGCAGTAGCCTTTAAGACTCAACTTCAGTTCCAACTTTCTATTTTTTTTCCCCTCCTATAAAAGGTCTCATAAAGGTTCTTGGCTTTCCACAGTGTGAATATTCACACCAAACACCAGGCTAACTGACTTGACATTCTCAATCATAGGAAGCCCAGCATGACAAAGAACAAGGAGGCAGGAGGTCTGTTTCTAAATTTGAGTATTTGGGAACCTTTTTAGTTAGTGACTTCTCATTACAACTCACAACATTTGGTTTTAGGGTTTTTTTCTCTTTAAACTAGGGGTTCAATAAAAAACAAAAGCTCAAGAAAAAAAAATTTTTAATAAAATATGGAAAACTTCCTCTAATCTGGCAAAGGAAACTAGACATTGCTACAAGTAATTTTAATAAGATTTTTTTTAGTTCCGTGTTAATTTATGATTGATTTCCATGGTAACATTATGGAAAATATCCAGTAAACTGAAAAATCTCCTGCATTAAATGTCATTCTACACTTCTGACATGCACTATAATAATAAGATATGTATCTCTGCTTTTGAAATGCTAACTGGGTTTTTGATACATACATCAGACTTTCCCAAGGGAATGTAAACCAATTATTTTTAGCCGGGATTTTATTATGTTCTTTCCACTAAATTTAGTTCAGTGTCAGAATTCACAAAGCATAATGCCTGCATGGTCTTAAGCACTAGATTACCTTTACAGCACACTGTGAAATGCATATTTTGGAAAGTTACTTCCTTACTTCTGGAACTTGTTCCCTGGGTGTGTGGGATATTAACAGTTGGACTAGTATGTCACCACAAGACCAATACCATGCTACTGCATTGACAAAATATCATAGTGGTTAAGCATTATGGTGAAGCTATTACAGCAGAAACTTACCATGCATTCATTTTTCTAACACTTTCCTAAAGGTTTTTATTTTTGATCCTGCTAGATTTGATAAAATAATTTGGCAATTACCGACTGCCAAGACTTCATCAGTATCTTCCCAATCTACTCCTGTTTATAGTAAAGACATCCTCCTGAACATTTTTTTTGGCATATTCTGGGCCAACAAGATTTAAAATCCCTTTATAAATTCTATAATCAAACTATGCTTTGCCAGTTTAGACCAATGTAAGAAATGATAAGTAGCAGTCATCATATATGGTCTTGATTATAAATGGAGGATGGGGTTGCCAAGGAGCAGATCACATTTCTGTACAATCACTAACACCAACAGTTTTTCTATCCATTTATCTTTGGCTTTGACAAAAAAATCTGTATTACGAATTAAGTGGCCCACTGTAAAAATAACAGAACCACTATTTTTTGATCCAGCTTTCTTATCCCATAAACACTGTCATACTCAGCTTTACTATGAGGTAAACACATGCTTAAGAAAATATAAGAACTTGTTAGGGATACAGATCAAGGAGGCAAATGAAAGGTCTTACTAGTTTTGACGCTGTAGCGTATGACATCCTGGCAGAGCTCCAACAGCCTGTGGTGTGGCTCTCCTGTGTCCCTCATCTCCAAATCAAGAAGTTGTCTCAGCTGTTCAGGGGGCTGCCACTCACAAACCTGGACGTTCAGCAATGGCAGTTAATTGAGCTCCTACTGGAGCCAGATATTGAGAGGATGTTAGCATCATGGGCCCTACCCTCATGAAGCTTCCAGACAAGTGGGAGAGACTGAGATTTAAATGTACAACCCTAATCCAGGGTGAAAAAGCTGGGATGGTGACCCAGGTATCACTGGAACAACTGAGGCGCCCCATCTTCGATTTGGAAGATCAAAGTTTTCCTGGAGGAGCTGATTTCTAACCAAGCAAAGATTAGGGAATGGGGAAGACAAGAGGGCACTCTAGGTGGAAGGAACAGAGGTTGTAAAGGCTGAAATACAAGGGCACATCTGAAGAATGAAGTTAGTTTGGTGTGGCTAGAATATGGGGTTGAAGGAAGGCGAGGCACGAAGGGAAGCTGGAATGCCAAACTAACTTCCTCGCTAGTCTCTCTGTTTGTACCCTTACCCTTGACCCATACATTCTATCAACCTGGCAGCCAGAATCTGAAATGATCCTCTTAAATCTAAGCCATGGCCATTCCCCTGCTAAAATATCTCAGTGGCTCACTTCCTTCAAAGTAAAGCCAAAGTCCTCACAATGACTTCAAATGATCCTGTATAATCAGCTTCCCTTCATGGAATTTCCTCTCGAGTCTAGCACTGCTTTCCTCTTGGCTGACTCTGCTCCACCTCCCTGACCTCCTTGCTGTTCCTTAAGCACACCAGGCACTCTGCCCCCTGAGGGTCTTCACACTGGCTGTGCCCTCTGCATGGATACTCCTGCCCCAAATGTCCTCATGGCTAACCTCCTCAGTTCTTTCCAAGCTTTGCTCAAAAGTCACTTTCTTAATGACAGCAATCTTGATTGCCTTATTTAAAATCACAGGCTTCACATTACCTCAGCCCTATCAGCCCCTTAACTTTTCCTGCCCTTCCTTTTTCCATCGTACTTCTCATCTTTAAACATACCATGTAATTCATTTATTTTGTCCCACATAGTCTCCATGAGAGCAGAGATGTCCATCTGTTTGCTCACTGCTCCCAAGTAACTAACACAGTGCCTACCACACAACGGGAGCTCTACAACCATGTGGTGAATGAAAGGATGAATGAATGAATGAAAATGAGACTCAGATTATGACAGATTTTCGGTGGCATGTTACAGAGTTTGAACTTGGCTCTAGAGCAGCCATTGAAATGTTTTGGACAGGGGAATGATATGAATATATTTGCTCGTTGGCCAATAGCTTTAGTTGCTATATACAGATTCCAAGTAAAATCAGAGATAAGATGTGTCTGTAATAAACCAAGCAGGAGAAGGTGGTATTCTGGATGAGGCAGATACTATTAGAATGAAGTTTTTCCAGAGATGTTTAAAATGCACAGACAACAGAACTCAGAAATCAGTTACACAGCAAGGATGAGGAAGAAGAATGAGCCAAGGACAACCTTGAGGTCTGTTACATACATGGGTTGACGGTGGTGATGAGCAAAAGAATCTGGTTTGGGGTGGGGTCGGGATGATGAATTTGGGGCATATGTAGTCTGAGGCCTCTCAGGACATCCAAAAGGGGTGCAACAGTTGGTCTGAAGTTCTTGTGAAAGACTGAGAACAGAGTTCCAGACATCCACCACGATAATACACCATGGGGGACACACTCAGAGAAAATCTACCACTAAGAGGAAAGGCACGGGGTCTCCCCTGGGCACCACCATCACTTAAGATATGAGCAAAGGCAGAGGAGCTCACTTGTGAGGTGGAGGACAAGCCATAGAAGCAGGGACAATCTGAGAAGAGTTCAGTGGTACTAAAACAAAGAACACAGAATGTTTTAAGGAGAAGATGGTCGTCACCATCAAATCCTGTTGAGAAGCCTAATTTGATAAAGACTGAGAAGTGCTCATGGGATTTATCAACAAGGAGGTGTTCTTGGCAAGAGCCGTTTGACTTAGAGAGGTGGGAGTGGAGGCCAGATTGCCATGGAGTGAGGGTGTGGGAGGTGAGGAAAGAGAGGGAGGGAGGGAGCATAGACAATCTTTAAAAAGTTCGGCTGTGGAGGGGAGGAGAGAGACAGAGGAGTAGCCAGGAAGTCAGGAGACTAAGAGGTAGGAGGTTGGGGAAAGCAGGAAGCAATACTGAGTTGTAGAAGGTGTATGAAATTAAACTTTGATGTGAGAACCATAATAGGCAGAGGTAAATTAAAAGTGACTGAGACAATCCAAAGGAATGATTACTGGTAGAAGCACATCTCAGAAATCCTGCAGGTTTAGTTCAATAATGGAACTATTGAAATAAAGTGGGTCAAACAAAGATTTGGGTTTCCCATGGCATATAAAAATTATGTTTACACTGGACCATCTAGTGTATTAAGTGTGGAATAGCATTATGTCTTAAAAATGTATATACCTGAATTAAAAAAAATACTTGTTGGGGAAAGTCATCAAGAAGAGGTGACCACCAGATGACCCATGAGCTGGACCTGGGCCCTTGGAGGCCCCTCACCCCCTCCCCAGTCCTTGGAATATGGGTTCTGCTTGGTCCAAGGACACAGCCTTGAGATAATGATGTGGTGTGGAGAACAGTTGCATAGTATATTTGATTAAACCCAGTTAAGGCCCCTAGCTGTCGGTCTGTCTGTCTATCTATCTATCAAAACTTTTAAGGCTTGGTGGGCAGGTGTGGGGATCCACTCATCTTGCTGCTGCCCAAGACAAGTCTCCTACAGAAGATCCCTCTGCTTATTAAAACTGTCCCATGTCAGCCTGGAGTGGTCTGTTTATTTCTTTGGTCTCTCCCTGCTCTCTGCCAGGAGCCAGTTCCAGATTTCACCCAGGAAACTCCGGAGGAGATTATGAACCCACATTATTTTAGTGCTAAAAAAGGCAAACCATCATCTGAGCTTTCAGTGAGTTGTAATCTTTTTGCCAGAGGAGGGTCTTTGCCTCCATGTCGATTGGCTGCGGACTGATCGATGTGGTGGCTGCTGAAGGTTGGGGTGCCTGTGGTGACTTCTTAAAATAAAGTTTGCTGCATTTCTCAACTCTTTCTTTCATGAACAATTTCTCTGTAGCATGTGATGCTGTTTGATAGCATTTCACCCAGAGTAGGACTTCTTTCAAAATCGAAATCAATCTTCTTAAACCCTGCTGTGCTTGAAATATTCAGTAAACCATATTATAAACAGATATACTGTTGCCCAGGCTTCGTTTTTCCATTTGCAGAGCACAGGCAGAGTGGATTCAGCATTATTCTTAAAGGTCCTTGAGTTTTCAGAATAGTGAATGAGCCCTGGATTCAACTTCTAGTCACCAGCTGCATTAGCCCCTAAGAAGAGAGTCAGATTGCTGAAGCTTTGAAGCCAGGCATTGGTATCTCCTCTCTAGCTTTGAAAGTCCTAGATGGCACCTTCTTCCGACAGAAGGTTGTATCATCTATATTGAAACATCCGATGTTTAGTGTAGGTCTTCTGGATCACTTTCTGTAGTTTCTACATCAGCTCTTGCTGCTTCACCCTGAACTTTTATGTTACAGGGACGGCTTCTTCCCTTAAACCTTGTGAACCACCCTCTGCTAGCTTCAGACTTTTCTTCTGCAGCTTCCTAACCTCTCTCAGCTTTCCTAGACTGGAGGAGAATGAGGTCCTTGATCTGGATGAGGCTTTGGCTGAAGGGAATGTTGTGGCTGGTTTGACCTTCTATCCAGACCACTAAACCTTTCTCCAGTTCAGCAATAAGTTTGTTTTACTTTCCTATCATTCATGTGTTCACTGGAGTAGTGCTTTTAATTTCCTTCAAGAACTTTTCCTTTTGTAGTCACAATGTGGCTAACTGTTAGGAGCAAAAGGCCTAGCTTTTGGCCTGTCTCAGCTTTCCAAGTGCCTTCCTCTCTAAGCTGCATCAGTCCTAGCTTCTGATTTAAATTGAGAGATATGCACCTCTTCCTTTCAGATGAATACTTAGAGGCCACTGCAGGGTTATTCTTTGGCCTTATTTCAATCTTGTCGTGTCTCAGAATAGGGAGACCCAAAGAGGGAGACAGAGACAGGGGAACTGCCAGTGAGGAGAATAATCAGAACACACACAACATTATCAGTAAGCTCACTGTCCTATGTGGGTGTAGTTTGTGGTCCCTCAAAACAATTATAAGAGTAATATTAGAGATCCCTGATTATAACAAACTATAAAAATATCATTATATTTTATGATATGATGTTGTAACATATACAATATGTTTTATAATATAATATGTAACAAGTACAACAATAATGCAAAAGTTTGAAATATTGTGAGAATTATCAAAAGGTGATACAGAGACACAAAGTGAGTAAATATTGTTGGAAAAATGATCCCGATAGACTTGCTGGTTGCAGGGATGCCACAAACCTCCAAATTGTAAAAAACATACTATTCACAGGGTGCAGTAAAGTGAAATGCAGTAAAATGAGGTATCCTGATCTACAGAACAGTACGATTAAATCTCAAATGCATTTTGCAGAGGGAAAACTGCAAGACTCAAAGGGCCTCTTGTGATAGGATTCCACCTGTCTCACATTCTGGAAAAGGCCAAAAATATAGACACAGAAGACAGATCAGCAGCTGTCCGGGGCTAAGGTAAGAGGTGGGGCTGACTACAGAGGTGCACAGGGAAATTGGGGGTGTGATAGAACGTCTATAAATCTTGATTGCAGCATAGTTACATGACTTAGAAATCTAATATAACTCCACACCCAGAAGGGAGCAAAGTTTACTAGATATAAATTATAACTCGATTTAAAAAAAAGTGGCTGAGAAAGAATGTTTACAAGAGAAGACACTAGAAGTAATCATCTCACAAAGTACAGGGATGTATCTGAAGGTCACCTCTTAATGGTTCCCTGTTGGATCTCTGACAAAGCTAGACTAAGTTAGTGGCATAAAAATTCCACCTCCTTCCCTCAACTGCAGCATAGTTTTCAACCCATCTTCAGGTGGATAGCCTGAATTAGTGCAATATATTGCAATCAACGTGGGTTCCTTCACTGATGGCTTAAGATCTTAAGCCTCCCCTTCTTGTCTTACCTTTCATTAGTCACCTATATGAACCCTTCTTTCTAGGCACTAAGTTCTCTTTCCCAATGCTTTTTCCATCCTTTACTGTCCTGCTTTTCTTAACACACATGGGTCGACTTCTCCCTGCCCATCAAAATCTTACTTAACCTTCACATCCCTCTTCGAAGTTCAGAGGACCCACTCCTCTGTGAAATCCCCGAATTCTGCCCTCATCACACATGTATATCACATTCTTATTGGGACCCCCTGTTCTCTTTTTCAATGAAACCCTATCCTTTCAATTAGACTATAAATTCTGTTCAAAGCTGAGCCTTTATCTTATTTGTCTTTATATCCCCCAGGGCCAAATATAATGGCTTACCCATAGCTAACTCTCAATTAATATTTAATGACTGAATAAAGGCCAATTAAAAAAGAAAAAAAGCTTACCAGAAAAGCAGTGTACTCCAAAGTAAAGCAGATCCAAAATATTTCACAAATACAGATAAAACCAGAAAATATGCAATTATAAATATATAATCAAGAAATACCATCAGTGATTTTGCCTTGAATACAGCTATTCTCAGTTCACAGGACATTTAGATCTATTTTCCTATTAGTTTTCCCAAATGCATGTGAAGAAAAATTCAGAATAAACACCACTTCACATTTAAAATCTTTTTTTTAAATGACATTTATTTTTGACTAACAGAATTGGAATAAAAATCCCTCCTCTACCTCTATTTGTTGATAATTCAGTTTCAATATGAAAGATAATCAATGTGATAAAGAATAATTTAGCAATTGTAAGAGACATACAGAGGAGAAGTTAAAGGCCCAGACTGAAGCCAAACTGGATTTTAGTGCCAGCTCTGATACTCACTAATATGTGATCTTGGGCAAAATACTTGACCTCCTCATGCTTTACTTCTTCCCTCATCCCTAAAAGAGAGTTAACATATAGCCCCTGCTTCTTAGTGTTTTAAGAATTAAATACACAAATCCATACGGAGCAGTCCTGAGAACATCACCTGACACATAGTAAGTACCCTTAAGAGTAGAATTCATTAGTAATAATTGCAATATCAGTTTGAATCTGAACTTGAGCCTGACTTTGAGACCTAGAACCAGGAACTGGTGCCTATCAGAAGTCAGACTTAACAATCCAAGATTTCCAGTCTAAGCACAGACCAACTCCTGAGAAGGAACCTCAGATAAATTTAAAACCTTTTCATACTCTTTTTCACATCATGCTTATTTTTTTACTAGTAACAAAAAGAAGGTTCCCAAGAAAATGGAGAGTCGAGTATGTTTCAGAGAGTGTATACATCAAGATCATCCAGTTATTTATAATGTACACAGTTACAGGGCAGAAGCCTTCATCCCTGTGCTTCATGCCCTTAAGGCCTGGGGTCTTGCCCTCAAGCCCTTGCCCTCATGCTCTCAAGCCAGTCTCCCAACAAATGATGGCTGGCAAAGTTAACAGCCAATGGCTCCAGGTAAACAGATACTGGGTAGAGGGTAAGGGGAACCCACTTTGGTAACTGGGATCCCCTCGAAACAAAGGTACAGAGGTCAACATAGTATGAGCTTCCCATTTCCCTTACATCTAACCATCAGATTTGGAAAGAACCTACCTTTCCCATTCCAGGGGTTTCTAATAGATTATCTTTTATTTTTACCTTCTCACTGACATCTGTAGCCTTCAAAACCACCTCTTCCATTATTAGCCTACAGGCCTCTTCAACAAACTTTTCTCCTGCCCTTGCATCTGTTGTGGGGCCGTTCAGTACAACCCCATCCACAAGAACAGCACTCTTCTTTGGAATCATGTCTCGTGGACGCGTATCTCCTGAAAGCACACAGAAAAATCATGTTTGAGACATAATCTAATTAGATCACAACAAAACACAAGGGGAAACATAGACCACTATCCCAGCTTCAAATGGCATATCTTCTTTTTAATACATTTGGGGCATTGAAGCTGACAATCGTTTATGGTTTCCAAAGGCATCATAGAGTTAAGGAAAGACAGTTCTATTTTCCATTCCTGCAGAATCTTGTTTGACATCAGCGAGTGTGGAGGAGCTCAAGAAATTCAACCCATTTTACTCATTCTTGCAAACACCTTTCAAACACATGCACAGAAAGATCATTGTAGACATGAGCCCGTGTCTGTTTTGTGCACACATGCTCTTTGGTAATTTGTTAAGGATTGCTGTATATCCTCTCTGTAGGAATAAGTCATTCCTAAAGAAGAAAAAGTTATTGACATATCACCTGTCTTCATTTTACATTTTAAGTCCATGTTTAAATGACCCTTTATATCAAAGACACTGCTTTGTCCCTGAGAGCGCCTCCGTCCACGTACTCAGCCACTCTCTTATGAATCGAGAATAAAAGAAAGTGAGTTGCGTGATGGTTGGTGTAAGCCCACAATTGATGCCCTCAAACTTGCAGTCTGGGCACAGGCAGAAGGATGGAATGGAACATCTTCAGGACTGTACAATTGCCAGTCAGTGACTAAAGGTTAAAAGTCAACATGGAAATCTATATCTGAGAAGAAAGTTTACTGCCTACCCAAAATAGCCCTCCCCAAAAATAATTCTGGCAACTGAATCCAAATATTCCACCAATATCTACCACAAGCTTGGATTCAATTTTATTCTTTCTCGAATCAGTGTCTCTCTCTCTCCTCCCTATAAGGTATATACATGTTCACTGAGGTGTGGAAATTTACAGAAACAGTTTTTAAAAACTATCTTTTTTTTTTGAAGATTTTATTTATTTATTTGACAGAGAGAGAGACAGTGAGAGAGGGAACACAAGCAGGGAGAGTGCGAGAGGGAGAAGCAGGCTTCCTGCTGAACAGGGAGCCCCCGACATGGGGCTCGATCCCAGGACCCTGGGATTATGACCCGAGCCAAAGGCAGACTCTTAACTGACCGAGCCACCCGGGCATCCCTTACTTATATTTTTTAAATCTACCTTAAATATGCTGATGGTCCATAGGTATTTCAAGTAGTTTTATGCTTACTGAGGGCTCTAGCAGTATTAACATTTATTATGCCCTACGTCTGTCTTTTTCCTCAAAGGAATATGTTTTGGTAAAATTCTGTGGCTTTATAAACCCTTTCCTTTTATTACTGGCGAACTCAAGGGGTGTCCATGGAAGCAGATAAATATGGCACAGGCTGATTTCCCAATTTGGGAAAGACAGGGTCTGCAGCAAAGAATCAATCTTTTATCCTCCCCCTGAAGGGTGAACCATCCAGAGCTCCAATGATGAATTTTAGTTCCATCCTTCACTTTTACTTATCTTTCACTTGAAAGGATGCATTCCACATGGTTTAGGGCCAAATGGTGAAGCGTTGGAATTGAGCTTTTAGATGGAAAGGCTGGACACCTAACGGCACTTTCCTCCCCCAAATTTTAATCCTAAAAATAAACTGGAAAAAGAGGGCAATTATTCAGGGAACCCTGGTTATGTCAGTAGGCTGTGCTATTATTAGGCACACAAAAAAAGTTAGATTTCTTAACCTCATTAGTAGAATTTCAGGTTTTTATTGTTCAGGGAATAGCAGTCACTCTATAGCTCTCTCAGAGTCAATCTCTCTCTCTCTCTCTCTCTCTCACATACACTAAAAAAATGTCAAACACCCACTTGCAGCCAGAAAAGAAGTGAAATTGAAATTTAAGTCATCTTTGTCTCCACAGCAATCAATTTAAGAAATTCCCATATTTCATGCAATTATCTATGAGAAAATATAATAAAAAACAATGAAGAATCGGATATAGATGATGCCTCTTTTCTTGATAGATACATTCTTTTTCTACTGCCACATGTGATAATGTGCCTCTTTCTCCCCCTGCCTTTTCCCAGGTTGGAAAAGACCTTCTGGAGATTGTATAGTAGGCCAAACTGTGACCTTTTGAGATGCATATGCAGGACTTCCAATCTAACCACTAGATTAATTAATAATGAAGTATTTCAATGGGAAGAATCTTCCATGAAGGATATATCCAGAATCTGACGATTTTTCATGACCCACTCCCCTACTGCCTTAGTTGAAAGCACCATCAAATGGTTGGATTAGTGCAGTAGCCTCCCAACTAACCACCCCCCTACCACACACACACACAACCAGCTCCCACCCTTGTCCTGCCTGCTATGTGGACCATGCTCAACATCTCAGCTCCTATGTTCCTTCAAAGAGATAAGTCAGTTCACAGGATGAGTTAAACCATCCAATGGCTCTTTATCTCAACAAACAAAAAGTCAAAGTTATAATGAGCTCTAAGACCCTAAATGATCCCCTGTCCCCATGATCTATTGGACTTCAAGCCTCAACTCTTATTACTGTACTCCAAACTCACCAAGTCCTATCTACTTTGGCTTCTTCACTACTCTTCACTCTTTCTTAAACATGACCTTCTCAAAGAGGCTTTCCTTGACAACCTTATTTCAAACTGTTACCCCTTCTCACCCCCACCTTCTTTCTCTGCTTTATTTGACTCAAAACCAGTGACCACCATGTGAGAGATCATATACACTTATTCATTTATATGTCTGAACATCTGTCTCTCCATTAAGGCTATCTAAGAGTGTAAGCTTATGTCTGTTAATTTCACTTTTGTTTCTGTAGCACCCAGAAAGTGACCAATAGCTTATAGAAGTTTGATAAAAAACGTTTTGGTTACTAAATTAAAAAAAGCACTCCCTGGTCCTTCAATCAACCAGTGATGATATCCCCCCTTTTCTGAGATGCTACTGCAGGTTACCTGACATAACTGAGCAGGAGACACATTTAGCTAGGGATGGGCTAGGTATAGAATACAATTCATACAATTCATGGCCTAGAGAAGATGCAGTAGGCACCAGAAGAACTAGGGAACAGGGTCAACAGGGAAAGCTGAGTTGTGGTCTCTGGATTGTGAAAGGAAACTGCAAATAAAGACTCCTACTTTCCTCTCCTTTCTATAGTTTTTGTTGCAGCCACTCTCTTTCTATGTTCTCTCCTTCCCTTTCTTGTAGGCATTTGACTTCTGAAAGTTAGCTCATTAAGCCTCACCCTAGAAACCACACTTCCCCTGATTGACTTCAGAGAAAGACAATTATCATATGATCTCTCTGATATGAGGAACTTGAGGGGCAGGGTGGGGGATCGTGGGGCGTAGGGAGGGAAAAATAATGAAACAAGATGGGATGGGGAAGGAGACAAACCATAAGAGACTCCTAATCTCACAAAACAAACTGAGGGTTACTGGGGGGTGGGAGGGTAGGGATAGGGTGGATGGGTTATGGACATTGGGGAGGGTTTGTGCTTTGGTGAATGCTGTGAAAGATGTAAGCCTGATGATTCACAGACCTGTACCCCTTGGGCAAAGAATAAAAATAAAATTAAAAAAAAAAAAACACACTTCCAAATGTGAAAGGCAGCCAAACTCTAAACTCTCTGACTTCTGGATTTCCACCAAATCCTCAACCCCATGCCTTCCAAAGCTCTGTATAAGCTCAACTTTTGCTTTGCTCAAAGAGATGTATGGATTTCCTTGTTGAACAAACAATAAATTCAACTTCAAATATTGTTTCAGTTATTGAGTAGTGGCCTCTTCCTTTGACATAGGACTAAGTGAATTAACAAAGACCAAGACTTAGAGCAGTGCCTGCTACATAGCGGGCACACTAAATGTTATTAATTTTAGTTAACCCAATAAATTTTAGTTACCAGTAGCAGGAAATCAGTACTACTTATTAAATACATGAGTACATAGAGCATAAGTGAAAGTCTATGTGATAGGAAGGTATGACAGTAGAAAGGGAGGTCTCCTCAGAGTGGTCAAATGACCTGGGTAATGAACTCTAGACCAAGGGGCCAGTGAGTTACCCCTGTGGAAGAGTCGAAAGAGGGGCCACAGTGTAGGGGACTGCCCTTGTGAAAAGACCAAAACTTCCTGCCATAATTCAGAAATATTCAGGACACAAGATGGTGGTCAAGCAGTTCAGCCCCCACTGAGTGGACAGTTTTACAGACCTCCTTCCTTGTCACTTTCCACTTTGCACCATGGTTTCTATGCAGAAGTCTTATTTCTTGCACTAGACTCTAAAATCCTACAGGAAAAGGATGACTGTCCCAATTTTCTGGACATCCCAGAAACCTGTTCAGCAGCTGGCATGACTAGGCACTCAACAATTCTGAGGACAGCCTGGATAATGGCAGAGGTATCTGGGAAATCATCCTCTCTAACCCCTTCAAACAATCCAAAGATCCCCTACACAACCCAGTGACCAAGGTGTCAGGTAGGCTGAGTTCTAGTCTCACTTGATCTCTCCCAAGCTCCCTGATCCTGGGATAATACAACCTCCCTGTGCCTCAGTTTCCTTATCCATAAATAGGAGATAATTGAATGAAAGTGCCGGGCTGGCTGCCAGAAAATCCCTAGGAAAGCCGAGTAAGATTCAGATTCCTGAGTTGCTACTAAAGATTTTATTCAGGCTGGGGTCTAGAATCTGGAAATTAGCCTGTGCTCTAACTTATACCAACAGTACTGAAATACACTGACATGCAGGTGGACTTAGGATTCCCTATTCTGGGTGACCCCCTAAAGTCCTCTCAAACTCTCACATCTTCACTTGTAAAGGCTTTCCCTCACCCTTTCCTACTTAGGCATTCATTTCAACAAGTGTATAGCAATCACCTACCACAAGCCACACATTAGTTTAGGGGCCAAACACATGAAGTGGGTCATGTCCACAAGGATCTCAAAGTCTCCTTGGAGAGTTAGGACCTCAAAATTTACAGCAACATAAGACATGTCTACAGGCCATGTTGCAGGCTCTGTCCTCAAAGTTTTACAGATTTAACACATTTGATTGTCACAAAAACTCCAGTTAGTTAGTCATGTTATAGCTAAGGAAACTGAGACACAGGGGGTGGAAAGGGCTTGCCGAATGTCACAGAGCTCGTAGGTAGTGAAACCAAGGTAAATAACACTGATGTTCTCTGAAGAAACAATAAGATTCTGCTTTGCAGGCATCTGCAGTTTTTAAGGCCATGTTAGGGAGGCAATAATGACTGAGAGATGAAGTAGACTCAATTCCTATCCTTAGTAATGGACAGCCTCGGAGGATTGAATAACCACACTAGAAGACAGCAGGTGCCAAGTGCCATGAGAAGGACACCAATAAGATGTTTGGAACATAAACAGTGCAGACATTTGGGGGTAAGTCTTAGGGTCACAGAGGAAGTTGAGTTATGAGGGAAAACTTCTGAATTAGAAGGCTTATTTTCTCTTTGAATATCTGCAATAATGAATAATAGTAATTTTTAAACTTCTTCACCCAAATAGTGTTCCATTGAAACCTGGAATGGTCACAAAAATTCTTCTTACAGTGACTTCAAATATGCATTTATATCATTGCCACAGGCTTTTGCAGTAAATGGGTAGACAATACAAATCTAATTTCTCTTCCTCAGGACTCTAGGCCAAATATGGGAAAACTTGTATCAATTCTCATCTAAATCCCTCTCTCTCTCTATCTCTCTCCCTCTTTTTTTTTCCTAGTTACAATTGCTTCAATTTTTTAGTGGTTTCTGATTAGCCCATGGTCACTAGTCTAGGTCAGTTTATTTCTATCTTCTAAAATGAGTCCAAGCACAAAACTCCAGGTGTGGTATCCCCAGCTCTGAATAGAATGAATTCATATTTCCCATGGTCTGGTTACCATGATTCCATTCAGAAGGCTTCCAGTAGCACCCTAATTGATCTCAAAATTTCAGCTTTGAACCCAGGTAGATCCTGGCCCAAATTTTAACTGTGCTTCTGTGATTTCATCCATGTTATTTTAGTTGCATGTGATTCAGATTTCTTATCTGATGAATGGGGAAAATTCGTCTATTTTATTGAGTCATTGGAAAGGTTAAATGTGGTAAAGCATGCAAGCTGCTGAGCAAAGTGCCAGGAACAGAGTAAAGAGAACGGTAACTAGTAACTATTAATGTAACTGAGTATATATGGACTCTTTTTTGGTACCCACATTACACTGTTGGCTAAGGTAAAAGTTAGAATTAATAGCCTTAGGTCTTTGTCAAATACTCTGCCAGTGAGAGCCAGGTGTCCCATCCAAAACTCTTTAATTGTTAAGAGAAAATTAGCAATAGGAAAATAATGCTTGCTTCCAAAGGATAAAAGGAGAAAGGTCAGGTCAAAAAATGAATCTAGGCATCTAGGTGGGAACCAAGGAACTGTTCAAAACTTGTGCAAAAGACAGTGAGGACCAAGGGAATGAGGAGGATTAGGGTCTGGAAAGCCCAGTAAGCCAGTCCAAGATAGGTATAACAATCAAAGCCTGAAAAAGAAGATAACATTAATTAATAAATCAATAGGGGACTATTATGTGCCAACCATCCAACCTGGTACCTGGAGATAGAGACATAAACAACACAGAGTCTCTGTTCTCAAGTTGCTAAACATCTGGAAAGAGAATATTTAGGGAGACAGAGTGAAGGAAAACACAGTTGAAAGAGAAAGTTGAAGAGACATCCTTCTGTTCTGGAGTTTTCTATGTCAGGTGACTCTTCTAATCTCAAAAAAGTGGATGCCTAATTTAGTTGAATACCTGGCTGGTAATGCCAGGCTCATAAATTGTTTGCATCCCTTTCAAATTTCACACCATTTTTAAGCCATTTTATTGTCTTGAAACAACAGATCAATGAGAGGGTAACTATGGACAACATACAAGGAAGAGGACTAAAGGAAATGAACAAAGACTAAGAAATAACAACAATATAAGGCAGTGGCTACAAAACCTCTGAAAATTTGGGTAATAGTAACAAATGCAGGGATTTAGTTTCTGAAATTATCTCTGTGATTCTGTAGAATCATAAAGGTGATTTAGGGATTGAACAATTTCCATGGTGCAACTCACAAATATGAAATCATAAGAGTAAAAGGCAAAACTATGCTTCAATTTTAGTCAGCTGAAAATGCGTACCCATAGGCAAAGAAGGGAGGAAGGAAGGAAGGAAGGAAGGAAGGGAAGGAGGGAGGGAGGGAGGGAGGGAGGAAGAGAAGAAGAAAGGGCAAAAAAAAAAGAAAAGAAAATTTAAATAATTGGTTTAGCCTCATTTTGGGGTTAAATTCTCCTTATTTGAAATCCCTAGTGAGTTGATACATCTTCTATTTATACTATCTGAAGTATTTATTGAAGACTGTGTGCAAGACATTAGGGTAAGCATTGTAGGTACTCAAAGATGAATCAGACACAGAGATAGTGACCTTGAAATTTAGTAAGAAAAATTAGGCATGTTTATGGATACCTGGAATAGCATCCAGAAGGTATAAAGTGTGATGCTTGAGGTCAGACAAAACACACCGAAATTCCAGAGAAGAGCTTCTGAATGTGAAAGGCAGAAAGTCCTCCTGGATTTGACTATAGTTAGGAAAGCCCTTCATTCAACCATTCAGCAAATATTTATTTAGTGCCAGTCATGTTCAGAATGAACAGGAAGACGCAAATTTACATTTACTTGAGGTATATAGGAGATGTAGTCAATAAAAGAACAGAGATAGCTAATTAAAATAATTGTAGACTCTAATAAATGCTCTAATGGAAATTAACTGAATTACTCAGTAGAATAAGGAGAAGGAGCTGTATTAGACCTGGTCATGGGGAACTATTTCTGAGGAAGAGACATCTGTATCAACATGTGAAAAAGGAGAAGGAGCCAATGTAAAAAGATGTGGAAAAAGAATAACCTAGTAGGGAGATACAGAAAATGCAAATAATCTGCAAATAACCCTGAAAGAAATAGAAAAAGATCCTGTAGCCTAAGTGAAAGGAAAAGGGGAAGGAAGAAATAAAGCAAGCTTTGGAAAGACTGATGGGGTTAATCAGGTAAGGGATTTTATTCTAAAAACAACAGGAAAACTAATTAATTAATTAAAATAAATAAAAACAACAGGAAACCATTTAAGGGTTTTAAACAGAGGACTAACATGATCTGATTTACATTTATAAATGATTACTCAGGTTGTATGCAGAGGCCCATGTGGAAATGGGAGATTATTGAGGAAGCTAGTGAGAAGTTCAGGCAATGAATAATGGTGGCTTTGATGTGGAAATAGCAATGGCAATGTAATAAAGTGTTACAATGTGGGGGATATTTTGGTAGTAAAGTCAATAGGACTTGCTAGTGAAATGGATGTAGGGAGTCAAGAAAACAATAGACTCTAAGAGGTGACTCTTGGGTTTGGCACCTGACCCACCAGGTAAATAGTGGAGATCTACCCTGATTTGGGGTCCACTGGAAAACAGCAAGTTAGGCAAGAGTATGGTGGGGCAGGCGTGAAGAATCAAGATATTTGGCTGATTAGCAGGAACCGGTTATGAAGGGGTAGAAGTGAAGATTATGGCCAAAACATTCATGATAAAAAAGCAACATGAATTAAGCAAAAAAAAAAAAAAAGAATGTGTATGTTGGTGACCATGAAATCTTGATAATTTGTCCAAGGAGCAGGGATCTGTAAATGGGAGAAGTAAATGTTGGGAGGGTGGCATGGGGACTGATCTTGCAGAAACTTGAATAGAAAGTAAAAAGTTTAGGTGTTACTTGGTGGACATTAGGAAGCCATTGTGAACGTCAAATGATATAAGAAGAGAGCTTTAGAAAGATTTAGAGGATACAGGTGTAGAGGTCAGATGGGAGATCAAGAGTTGGAGGTGGGGAGATATGATGGTGGTAATCCAGGCCAGGGAGAGAGATGATATGAACTAGAGAGTGGACAGGATAATAGGTTTGTATTTATTTTAGCCTCTTCTCTACAATTGTGTTGCTGTAAACTTGAAGCCAGGAATCCCATGTCTTTCTCATGAGCCCTACAGCTGTCCAAAGATAGGTTAGTTTCTTATTCTCCTGCAAGTCTATGTCCTAATCACTTTGGATGAAAAGGTGACAGAATAAGACAGGAAAAAATCATGTGTGCATCCATGCATCAGCTCCTGTCTTGCAAAACATTGGCGAACATATAACATTTCTTGGAGGTGACATTTTCCATCACCCAAGATTTTGTTTTATGAGATCCTATGTGTTAGCATCTGGGATGCTAGTCAAATAATTCAGATGCGCTGAGGCACCAAGGAACCCCCTTTAATGAAAGAGGTCGGTCCTTGAACACCATCCATTTTCTGAGATGACAAGTTCCTCCCAAGGGAGTCTCTAAAGCAGTCAAAAAAAAAATAGCTGTGAAAGCCTGCCAGTGGCCAATAAATGCATGGTGTACCACAAACCCTATCTAACTATCTCTCTATCTATCCATCTATCATCTATCATTTAATTTTTTTAGATAGAAATATAAATGGTGCCCATTAGAATGTGCAGTGTACAACCTGCACAACTCTAAGCATCACCCCAGGCTGTTCTGCTGCTCAGACAGGCCTTGGTTGTTGTCAATTTTTTGTTTGTTTTCTTTTTGTCTTTTGATCCCCTTCACCCATTTCTCCCACCCCAACTCCCCATCTCTGGCAACCACTGATCTGTTCTCTGCTTCTGTGAATCTCTGTGTGTGTGTGTGTGTGTGTGTGTGTGTGTGTGTGTGTGTTTTAGATTCTATATAGAAGAAATCATACAATATTTGTCTTTGTCTGACTTATTTCACTTAGAATAATGTTCTTGAGGTCCATCCATGTTGCTTCGAATGGCAAGATTTCATTCTTTCTTATGGCTGAATGATGTTCCACTACATATATATGTATGCATGACATACGTCCCACAAATTCTTTATCCATTCATCCATCAATAAGCATTTGGGCTGCTTCCATATCTTGGCTACTGTAAATAATTCTGCAATAAACATAGGGATGCACATATTTTTTTCCAAGACACTGGTTTCATTTTCTTCAGATAAGTACCCAAAAGTGGAACTGTTGGATCATATGATAGCCCTATTTTTAATTTTTTGAGGCATCTCCATACTGTTTTCCAAGTAACTGCACCAATTCACATTCCCACCGACAGTGTGCAGACATTCCTTTTTCTCCACATCTTCACAATATTTGTTATTTCTAGTCTTTTTGATACTAGCCATTCTAACAAGTGTGAAGCGATATCTCACTGAGATTTTGATTTGCATTTCTCTGATGATTACTGATGTTGAGCTTCTTTTCATGTAATTGTTGGCCACCTATATGTCTTCTTTGGAAAAATGTCTATTCAGATCTTCTGTTCATTTTTAAATCAGATTGTTTCTTCTATGCTATTGAGTTTATGTGTTCTTTATATATTTTGGATATTAACTCCTTATTAGATAAATAATTTGCAAATATTTTCTCCTGTTCAGTGGGTTACTCTTTCATTTTGCTGATAATTTCCTTTGCTGTGCAGAATCTTTTCAGTATGAGGTAGTCCCACTTATTTATATTTACTTTTGTTGCTTTTAGTTTTTGGTTTCAGATGATTTAAAAAAATCATCTCCAAGACTTATGTCAAAGAGCTTACTGCCTTTGTTTTCTTCGAAGAGTTTTATGGTTTCAGGCCTTACGTTCAAGTTTTTAATCCATTTTGAGTTAATTTTTATGCATGGTATAAAATAGTAGTTGGGTTTCATTCTTTTGCATGTGATTATTTAGTTTTCCCAACACCATTTATTAAAGAGATTGCCCTTTCCACACTGTTTATTCTTGACTCCTTTGTCATAAATTAATTAACTGTGTATGTGTGGGTTTATGTCTGGGCTCTATTCTGTTCCATTGATTTATGCATATTTTTTTAAAGATTTTATTTATTTATTTATTTAAGAGAGAGAAAGAGAGTGAGCACAAGCAGGCGGAGTGGCAAGCAGAGGGAAAGGGAGAAGCAGGCTCCCTGCTGAGCAGAGAGTCCAACACGGGGCTCTAGCTGAGGACTCCAGGATCATAACCTAAGACAAAGGCAGATGCTTAAGCAACTGAGTGACCAAGTGCCCCTGTTTTAATGCCAATAGTACACTGTTTTGATTATGATAGCTTTGTAGTATAGTTTAAAATCATGGAGCATGATGCTTCCAGCTTTGTTTTTCTTTCACAAAGTTGCCTTGGCTTTTAGGTGTGTGTGTGTGTGTGTGTGTGTGTGTGTGTGTGTGTGTGTGTGTGTGTGTGTGTGGTTCCATACAAATTTTATGATTATTTGTTCTATTTCTTTAGAAATAAGCCATTGGAATTTTGACAGTGATTGCATTGAATCTTTACATTGTTTTGGGTAGTATGGACATTTTGATAATATTAATTCTTCCAATCCATGAACATGGAATATATTTCCGTTTATTTGTGTCTTCTTCAATTTCTTTTCTTAATGTCTTACAGTTTTCAATATACACATCTTTCACTCACTTGGTTAAATTTATCCTTAGGTTTTTTATTCTTTTTGACAAAGTTGTAAACAGAATTGTTTTATTTCTCTTTCTGATGGTTTGTTATTACTGTATAGAAATGCAGCATATTTTTGTGTATTGATTTTTTATCCTGCAACTTTACTAAATTCATTTATTAGTTCTAATAACTTCTTGATGAAATCTTTTAGGGTTTTCTATTTATATTAGCCTGTCATCTGTAAATAGTGACTTCTCCTTTTTCAATTTAGATGTCTTCAATTTTTTTTTCTTGCCCGATTGCTCTGGCTAGGAACTCCAATACCATGATGAAAAAAAACAGTAAGAGTGGACATACTTGTCTTGTTCCTGATCTTGGAAGAAAGGCTTTCTACATTTGAGGATGATATTAGCTGTGGGTTTCTCATTTATGGTTTTTATGATGTTGAAGTTTATGACCTTTATACCCACTTTGTTGATATTGAATATTGGATAATGGGTATTGATATTTATTTTAATTTCAGAAAACTTTTCCTTTGACTGGACATTAGGCCAGGAATTGAGTAACCTTCTGATATTTTCAGGAGAGTGAGTTTTCCAGACTCATTTATTTCTATTGTTTGAGTAAACATTACTTGCTTGATAAGCTATATATGCTGCTATTGTATGTCTTAACTTGTCATATTGATAGGCAACTCTTGAAATTACCCCCACCCACCCGCCACCCCACCTCTAAAACTTATGAAATTTTCTGATGGGTACAACTTTACCTTGCAAGGACTTGAATTTAATCAGTCTATATGAGAAAACTGAATTTGTCATACCCACATAGTAAATTTCAGACCCATCTTTCAGCCCCAGGCTGGAGAACTTGGCTATGGAGGATAGGCTTTCATTTGGCTCAGTGGAAGCTACAGCACCAAGGTGCAACATATTCCCCAGGAACTGTTTTCACTGTGTGTACCCTCTCCTTCATTAGCTAGTTGTCATTTTTGTCACAGTTTGTGCTGTCATTTTCTGCCTGTACCTTGGCTCCTTGTCCTCTCTGACTCTTCATCTTGCTTCTTGTCTACATATATTTGTGAAACATCAGATTTAACTCATTGCTGTGTCAATGACTCATGTTTTCTGAGATAAGACTGAGTAGGGAAAATACCCATTTTTAGTTTGTTTGTTTGCTTAGGGAATTTTGGGGCTAACCAGCATCCCAACTTGGATCACCCTTCCCACTAGACACAGTCTTGGCATGACTGTCAATTGAGGTTATGCTCTTTTGTAGGTATCTCCAGTACCTAAAGTACCAGGCATTTTAGATGCCCAGAGTTGCCTTGGCTCCTGCCTTTTTGAAAGCCTAATTATTTACCTCTCTCTCCAATTCTGTGAGTTCCAAGATCATTTCAATAAACTCCCCCTAAAAGTGAGCAAGAGTCATTCTGTGTTCTGTGAAATTAGAAAACCATAACTCATACTCTGAATAACTTAGCTTCTGTAGCCATTTCCAAGTAAGGAAAGCCAAAATCAACTAAACACACCTTACTCAGTATACTCTCTGGACCTTTAGAATTCCCCATCTATTTTTATTATTCTCTAAAACCTGGAGATCACCCAGTTACTATCAGAAAATAAATTCAGTGTTTTATTTTCTCTTTTTTAAAAATATTCTTCTTAAGTACAAGTCTGGGTGATTGAAGTCAATGGGTAGAGTACTATCTTAGCAAAAAGAGTTTAGTATAACACTGCCAAAAAGAAATACAGTGCAAGCCACGGATGGAGCCACCTGTGTGATTTTGTCTTCTCTAGTAGTAGATGCCATAATATGCTTATAAAATAATAACAGTAGTTAACATAAGATATTTACAATGGATCAGGTACTGAACTAGCCACCTTGTACAAATTACTTCACTTAAACTCCATAATAACCATATGAGGAAAATACCTTTATTAACTCCATTTAACAGATAGAGTAACTGAGGCCAGAGAGATTATGAAAACTGCCTAAATCAGACAGCCAATGAGTGGTAGAAGCAGAATTCAAAGCCAGATACCCTGAGTTCAGACATCATGTTGATTATTACCACATTCTACTTTTTTCAAAAAAAGGCAAACAAGAAGTTACTGCTTCTTGTGTCTCATCAACCACACTAAACTATTTGGACATATATTTTGTACTCCTAAAGCAATAAGCAATTATCTTGGAACTTTGCATTAAATTGTAATGTGCTGCAATTTAATATATAGTTTTAAAAACAATTTGCTCAAGTGTTGACTTCAGAATTTTAAATGTATTCCATTTAACCAGCAATTTAAATGAAAATTTAAATAAATGCTATAAATGGGTGCCTCATTTGCATGATCTGTTGATTAACTCTGATATGAAGCTCATCTGTGCCCCGGGTTCTTCCTCCTAGCCTAGACCTTTGGCAGATCATTTTCTAGATGACTAGAGGACAGTAACTCTCACATCCTTACCATCTCAACACACATATTGTGACATTCACATGGGCCAACCTCAAATGCAGGAAACCTTACTTATCAAAACTCTTTTATTGAGTCTATTACATGTGATTATAAAGAATATACTGAGAAACTGTTTAGAATGACAGACCTTTCCAAGAATCTTAAAGTAAAAATAGGTGGTCTAAACTGTCTTCTTTGGAGGGAGGACTTTGTCACTTGCAGGGGAAATGCACTGCTGAGCAGAGTATGCACATTTAGGGCCAGAGATGAACTGTTCAGTGGAGTATGAAAGAAGGTAAGGCTGCCACCAGCATCTTCTTTCTCATCCTTTACACTACACAGAATCAGCCTCACCCCCATATAAAATCAGAGCAAATATTCTAAAAATTTTAACCTACCTGGGAGCAAGCACAGTCACATAAACTACATTATAGCGGGCATCCCTGATCTGTGGTCAACATGTTTGTTCTGGGGATACCCACACATCTCATTGCTACTTTCATGTTGATAAATGAAGTACTCACAGAACACTGCATAACAGATCATCAAGACATTGGCATGGGTTAGTCCACAGCTGAGACCCACTGAGGCATGAGTTTGGATCCATCGAGAATATGGGCCAAGGTTGGTTTGGGGCCAATTTTGTGTGGGAACATGGGCTCTTAGAGCTTGACAATCACTTACAGATAATTTAGCAATGTCCTCATTTGAATTGGAGAAAACTGGGATTTAGTGGCACACAGATTGTTTGATGGTCATGTACCCCCTTCTATAGGTCTACCAGAGCCTCTAAGAGCTGCCTGTACTTCATCCCTCATAAGCATCTGGAATTGATATAATAGTACTTATATAATATTCATATAATTGTAGCTAGCATTTATCTGGCACTTACTATGTGCCAGGATTTTGGTAAGTCCTTTGCAAATAATAGTATATTTATCCCACACAGCAACCCTGGGAAGATACAAACAACTAAAACTCACTCTGATTAAGTAAAGCATAAAAATGATTTATTTGGAGGATGTATCAGTTAGCTACAGTTGTGTAACAAATGACCCCAAAACTTAGTAGTTTAAGACAACAATGATACATTGTTTCTCATAATTCTGTGGCTTGGCTGGGTGATTCTGCTGGTCTTGCCTGGGCTCACTCACACAACTGCATCAGCTTGTGTATTGGCTGGGAGCTGAGCTCATCTGGAAAGATTGGGATAGCTGGCCCTTGTTCTCCACACAGGGTTTCATTTTCAAAGAGATTAGACTGATCTTCCTCACAAGGTAACAGCAGGTTTGAAGACAATGAAGGTGAAAGCTGCAAAGCCTCTTGAGGCCTTGGATTGTATGTCACATAACATCACCTCTGCCATACTCTGTTGATCAAACCAAGTGGTAAGAACAACTGCATTCAAATAAATTTTTTAAAAAGTCCACCTCTTGAAAACTGACAATGATGTCACATTGCAAAGTGGTATGCATATTAGGAAGGAATAAAGGACTTTGAAGACACTTTTTTACTATACTAGAGTCCACCTTCTTACCAAAAATTATTCATATTCCTTCTACTCACAAAATATGCTGGTTTCCATTCCCAACCCCCCCCCCCCAATATCATCCCGTTATAGAAACAGGCTTATAGTCCAGGATCTCATGATTTGTATCAGGTCTGGAAGCATACAAGGCTGTTCAGTCACAGCTGCTTTAGGTTCAGGAACCCATGAACTAAAAACAAAGTATCAGAAACCACACTCAACATAATGTAGTGAGAAGGACAGGATTAGTACCATAGACACTCCCAGGAAAGAACAGAAGGCACAGGACCAATTGCTGGTCCATAGCAGTTCTGAAATCTAGCCAAGGACATATTGCATATATTGAATGAGGTCTGCTTCTGCCCTCTGGGATGGTTTCCTAATCTGTTATTCTCTGTGACTCTTGGATTTGCACTCAGACAGAAGTGAAGTAGTGGCCCAGCCTCTCGTACAGTCTTCAATATCAGATGCAGTGATGAGTAGTTGCAGACATGCCAACACATATTGGCTTATTCTTATCTCTTCTCTCACCTGAATGCATGGTTCTTAATTCTCAGAGATGAAAGCTACAGAGAAATAGCTTTCTTTCTTCAGCTCTGCTCATGGTCACACTTTGGCAATTGTACCTGCCTGCACTTCCAGATTCCTCTATAATCTCCAACTGACCCATTCTTGCCAGTGCTTCAAGAGGGCTAATGAGTGACTTTTCTCTGATTTGTAATTCTTTTCAATGGAATTTTCCTTCCTCAGCCTCTCCCACAATTATATAAGGTTTAATTTCTATAATAACTATTTTATTCCAGAGTACTCCGTACATACAATATGCTATTGCATTTCATCTTCACCACAGCTGTACAATTTATATACATACCCATTTTACAGATGAGGACACTGAGGCCCACAGAAGTTAGATAACTTGCCATAGCTACACAGCCAAAAGGTGTCAAAGCTCAGATTTAAACTCAAGTCTATCTGATTCCTATGAAGCCTATGCATGTAATTCCTTTTCTCCATCTTCTGGGAGAAGAGGGCTAGAAAGATGGTTTCTGATTGGTAGCGCTTGTCTGTTTTTATGGTATAAAAACTTCCCTGAGCTAATTTCAAGATACTAACAGTTTAATAATTGGCTTTCCACATTTCCAAATATTTAACATTCTTGTGAGCTGGTATGAAATGGTTTTGGCACACCACAGGATAAGGAGTTAGGAAAACAAAGTCTTTCAATAAGGAAATGTAATGATAGTTAACAAAAATGGAGGAGAGCAGTTCTTCATGTCTGTATCTGTGTTCAAGCCATCTGATTTCAGAGTCAATTATCTTTATCTCTGCCTGCATCCTTTCTATTTTGGCAAAAACTGCTCTGCCCACTTACATGGCAAGTCTGAAGTTCTGAAAAATTAATACTCACATCTCAGCATCCTTCAACCAATCACTGATAGAAATTAAGGTATAAATATCCAGCTCTTTAGTTTTCAGATGGGATACTCTGAGGTGTGTATTCTTCACCAACGCCCTGAGTTCTCCAGCAGAATTAAGCTTCTATTACCCACAGTGATACCTTGCTTTTTAACATGTTCTTGGCTGGCTAGCTCTGAAACCACCTTCCAAAGTTAACTACTTACGCTCTAATCATTGACTTAAGGTATGCTCCTAGAAAACTCAACTCAAGACAAATGATCATCATTTTTCTGAATGCCTGTGTCCCAGACAGACACTGTACTAGACAATTATATGTTTTTATGCAACTTTTTATGACATGTTATGCAACGAGTATCATTTCCAATTCTATAAATACAAAATGAGGTCCTTTTGTAGAGGTCACACAGCTGGTATAGTAAATAACAGGGCTGATATTCAAACTATGATTGATTGTAATGTCTCTTATCTTTTCACTAAACCATGCTGCCTCTCTCATGGGGGAGACTGGACGAACACAAATGAAACAACAAAAGAACAATTAACTGCTAAACTGACATATTGTATTGAACACTTCTGGGCAAAACAGTCATCATACGTATGTTCCACAATTACTTTCTGAAATTCTCTTTTGTGGTGCCATCAACTTGAAAAATAAGACCGTGGACAAATATTAGGAAATTCAATTTTTCATAGATTTTCTTTCTCCTCCATCACTGCTTCACACAAATTAGGTACTGAAATAAAACTGAGCTGATGGCATAACAGAATATACCATGATGAAAATGCATATAAAGAAAATATGTTCCCTGGATGTATTTTTTGGCCTGCATAGCATTTGAAAGAACAGATAAGATATGTCATAAAATACCAACTAAGTCTCTATTGATTTTGAAAGTCGATGCAGAGCATTAGGAGATCAAACAACACAACATCCAGAGTGCTGAATTGGGAATAGTCTTATCAGCAAGAAACTCAAACAAAAGAAGGACTTAGCAATATATTTAATAGGCAAAAACTGGAGTGTGGAAATTTAAAATTTGTCAGTGCTGCAGCTAAATCACTGAAACAGATTTTAATATTTAACAATGGCTTGCTGACATTAAGTAATTTAGAAAGTTGCTTTGTAATATTTCCCATTAAAAAGCTCCTGAATGCTGAAATTCTCAGCACTGCACCTCAGATGCTGGGGAAAGCAAACATAAAATTTACCTCTAATTTAACAGTATTTTACAGTGTTGATTTCTTATTTTTAATTATCTGCTCTGACATTATGCACAGAAAGAAGATTCTGGAATTTGGGGTGGGGGAATTCTAGCCCTAACTCCAGCCTACATAGTTCTGTAACTGTGGGTAGTACTTTCCTCTGGTTAAATGATGCTGCCTGTTAAATGATGCTCTACAAGAGAACTTGCCACTCTACCTGTCAATGATTCTTAGGCTAAAGCCATTTTTCAGTTAAAATCCTATTCATGTAATGAACACAGATCACACACATCCCAGTATTTCTAAAAGAGGTCATCATCAATGCTCTGCACTACTGTGAATTCCTAAAATGTTTCAGGACCACCATGGTGGTGGTTCATGGGAGGAAATGATGAAGAAGGTGGTCTTTAGGGCCCGGGGGATTACTTCAGGCACAGACAAGCTGGTTTATGGTAAAACCCTCTCTGTATTATTTCGCCTGTAAGAGACTGTAGGCATGAATGAATGAAGTCATACTTGAGCTTCAAATTACAATGTGACTTGACTGACATTTGCTATCCATTGCTTTTCCCTCTTTAAAAAACAAGTAACATGGGCACCTGGGTGGCTCAGTGGGGTAAAGCCTCTGCCTTCGGCTCAGGTCATGATCTCAGGGTCCTGGGATCGAGGCCAGCATTGGGCTCCCTGCTCAGCGGGGAGCCTGCTTCCTCCACTCTCTCTGCCTGCCTCTCTGCCTACTTGTAATCTCTCTCTCTCTGTCAAATAAATAAATAAAATCTTTTAAAAAATAAAATAAAATAAAAATAAAATAAAAAATAAAAAACAAGTAACTTTTCTGCTAAGCCTCACTTACCATGGGAGCTTCATCAGCAGCCCTGAGGCCCAGCTTTGTGCATATTTACCCTTGGCAACTGCACCCCCCAAAGATACCGCCTGTGTCAATAGCAGTGGCTGAAGCAGCCAGTTTCATTTGTTTCAAGCTTGTTTGTGGCATCATTACTCTTATGACACACAGTATACCAAGAAAACTTAAGTATTTTTATTTTGGTCTCTAATTAATCTTGTCTTTCCTGTGAGGCCCCATTGCTGGAAAGCGTAACAAAATTTACCTTACTTGGTGTAATCTGGTTAAAATTTGGTCAAATATAATAAATTAAACAGTCTCTCCAGACAATGCTCAGTTTTACTGTGTAAAAATGCTTGCTCTCCTAGATTCCCATTTCCCCTTCTCCTAATACTCTTTCAAGTATATTTTTGCAAGTAGCTCAACTTCAAGGTATATTTTCAAGGTATATTTTTCAAGTGACTCAACTTCAAGATGATGAAGAATGGTAAGATCCTTGGATCAGCATAGTGTCCACTGACACCTTTGTCTCTGGGCAATCTCACTTTCTCTCTATCTCTCTCTTTTTTAAGATTTTATTTATTTGACACACAGAGAGAGAGAGAGAGAGCACAAGCAGGGGGGAGCGACAGGGAGAGGGAGAAGCAGGCTCCCCACTGAGTGGGGAGCCCAATATAGGGTTCGATCCCAGGACCCCGGGATCATGACCTGAGCCGAAGGCAGATGCTTAACGACTAAGACACCCAGGCACCCCAGCAATCTCACTTTCTACATTCTTTCACACCTAGCCATCATGGCTGAGGAATATTCATGGTCTCTTCTCCCTCACCTTGGTCAGATACTGGGGGTGCTCCATGACTGAAGTGACCTCGCCTTGGCTGTTGATAATGGTATAGAATCTCCAGGTTTATGCCACATCCTACATCACTTCCCCAATAGAGCAGGTCCATCCCATATTTTCTGCCTTCATCTTAATCAGAGAGGGACCCTTGGGAGGACCCTTCCCAAGTACCCCGTGGGGTACTTGATCCAATTACCTTCCCCAGAAAAAGCCATGCCCACACCTTAAAAGGCTAAACCCAGCTTCTCTCTCCTCATCCAACTTCAGTGAGCCATCCTTTTTGCTTTGAAGAGATTCCAAGGTGGCCTTCTCCAAGAGAAGCTGGTAAAGTTCTCTGTTATTGCCTTCAATGTTTCTATAAACCGGCCATGATCCCCAGTAATGAGAAATAGATAGCATGTCTTTCAACACTTGCTTCCCTTGCTTCAATCTCTTTTTCCCTCCCCATTATCACCTTATGTCAGGAATGGAGATTTTTCATTGACTTTTCTTACATTAAATATTCCCTTTTCCTCCTAGCTTTAAAGGTGCACACAGGTTATCTTCTCTGTACTATAGACAAACTCCATGATTTTGTCTCCTAAGCCTAGAAGGTCATGTTAAAGGGGAAAGAAAAGAATTTAGAGAGCCCTGTCTCAAGGCAATACCTTGACTTGTAAAATTATCATTTTCCTTTGAAATTCTTATTTTGACCATGGACTCTAACTAGGAGTTATCTTTCTCTTTGCATTTTACCTGTAAGGATCATCATCTCTCTTAGGCAGACAGATTTTTGCAGAGAAGAGCAGGTACAGACATAGCAGAAAAAAAGCATGGTAATTTTTTTTTGAAATATCATATGCATGAAATACTCTAAAATTGGATTGTGCTGAGAGTTGCACCACTCTGTAAATTTGCTAAAAATTGAATTGCACATTCAAACAGGTGAATTTTGTGATATGTAAATCATACCTCAATAAAGCTCTTAAAAATCATGTGCAGTATAACAGAGTGAGCACAGTTGTTCAGCCTCCTGTAGGCTGTGCTATGGACCTCTTAGTGGCACTGCTGGTGAGATCAGTAAAAACAGAGCAAGCAAGGAGAGCACGTGCTGGCATTGTCGTCTCCATAAGGGCTAGGGATCAATCATATTCCCAATACAGTTCAGTGAGTAGAAAGCTATAATTTTCCTTTAAACTGGGACTTCCTTGCCAAATCTGCTTACATGGATATCTCTCCAGCAATAAAATGTCATCAGTTTCTTCAGATCGTGAGCATGAACTGTAATTATGCATGTATGTGTTTACATAAAAATATTTTTTCGCTGGCATACACTCTCTATGGAAGCTTCTTATCTGGCAACATCAAATACCCAGAATATACACAAAAATACGGAAGAATGAAAAATAAATAAATAGAACAGTGTTGGTGTAACAGATACCTGTACACTATTCTTACATAGACCTATTCACATTTCATTCAGAGGCAATCTACCTTACATCAGCTACAATTCCAACCTTTTGTGAGCTAGAAAACCAAGAATGTGAGACAATAACGATGCTCGTTAAAAGCAGTACGTTGGAGGAAGTGTGGCAAGTGGTGACTAAAGATACTGTTAGGATTTATAAGAAAGATATAAGAGCTGACATTCATGGGAGACGATGATGAAGGAGACAGAAACAGTATAAAAGAAGCTATAAGAATTCAAAAACAGCAATCTGCCCCTCATTCTGAGACAAACAGCTAGATACATCTCAACTCCTAGAAGTGTTATATTATTCAGCGTTCACAATGGCAATGCCAAGATATACAAAAGAGTGTTAAACTTGTTGAGTGAGGCAAGTAGATTTTATAATTATTTTACAAATTCTATTCTTAAAAGCCTGTTTTTCTTATTTTTAAATTAGGTATCCCCTTTTTATTGTGACTTAAAAAAACACATAAGATAAAATTTACCATTTTAACTATTTTTAAGTTTATAGTTCACTATTTGAAGTATATTTCATTGTTGTGAACCACATCTCCAGGACTTTTTCATCTTGTCAAACTGAAACTCTATAACCACTTAATATTTTCCCTTCTCCCTTATTCTCCCAACCCCTGGTAACCACCATTCTACTTCATGTTTCTATGAATTTGATTGCTTTAGTTACCTCATTTAAGTGGATCATACAATATTCATCTGATCATACAATGTGGTGATGTCTGGCTTATTTCACTTAACATAATGTCCTCAAGGGCTCCTGGATGGCTCAGTCATTAAGCGTCTGCCTTCGGCTTAGGTCATGGTCCCAGGGTCCAGGGATCGAGCCCCGCATTGGGGTCCCTGCTCAGCAGGAAGCCTGCTTCTCCCTCTTTCACTCCCCCTGCTTGTGTTCTCTCTCTTGCTATGTCTCTCTCTGTCAAATAAATAAATCTTAAAAAAAAAAAAACACCCATAATGTCTTCAAGTTTCATCCATAGGGTAGCATGTGACAGGAATTCTATCTACTCCATTGTATATATAAACCACATTTTGTTTATCTAACTCATCCACTGATGGACATTTGGGCTATTGTGAATAGTGCTGCTATGAACATGGATGAGCAAATATCTTTTCAAGATGCTATTTTCAGTTCTTTTGGATACTTATCCAGAAATGGTGTTTCTGGATAATACAGTAGTTGTATTGTTTTTTTTTTTTTTTTTTGAGTAAGCTTCATGCCCAGTATGGAGCCCAATGTGGAATTGAACTCACAACCCTGAGATCAATACCTGAGCTGAAATCAAGAGTCAGATGCCTAACCCCTGAGCCACCCAGGTGCCCCCTATTTTTAACTTTCTGAGGAACCTCTATACCATTTTTCATAGCAGTTACACCATTTCACAAGCCCACCAATCATCTATAAGAGTTCCAATTTCTCCATATCCTCCTCAACGCTTGTTATTTTCTGGGTGGTTTTATTTTTTTAAGATTTTATTTATTTATGTGACACAGAGAGAGAGAGAGAGAGAGAGATCACAAGCAGGCAGAGAGGCAGGCAGAGAGAGAGAAGGAAGCAGGCTCCCTGCTGAGCAGAGAGCCCAATGCGGGGCTCGATCCCAGGACCCCGAGATTATGACCTGAGCCGAAGGCAGAGGCTTAACTCACTGAGCCACCCAGGTGCCCTTCTGTTTGTTTTCTTAATAGTAGTCATCGTAGTGAGTGTGAGGATTGGTGAGGTTGAGCATCTTTTCATATACTGTTTAGTCATTTGTAGCTCATCTTTGAAGAAGTATTTGTTCAGGTCTTTTGCCTAATTTTTAATGGGGTTATTTGATTTTTTGTAAGTGAGTGTAGGAGTTCTTTATATAGTCTGGATATTAACTCCTTATCAGATATACGATTTGCAAATATTTTCTCCCACTTCACAGGTTGCTTTTTCATTCTGTTGGTTGTGTCCTTTGAGGCACAAAAGATTTTTAGATTGATAAAGTCTCAGGTGTCTATTTTCGGTTTTGTCTCCTATGCTTTTTGTGTCATACCCAAGAAACCATTGCCAAATCAAATGTCATGAAGATTTCCCCTGTATTTTCTCCTAGGAATTTTGTAGTCTGGGGTCTTAAGTTTAGGCCTTTAATCCATTTTTCAGTTATTTTGTATATTGTGTCATATAAGTGTCGAACTTCATTCTTTCACATGTGGGTATCCAGTTTTCTCAATACCATTTGTTAAAGAGACTGTCCTTTCCCCAGTGAGTGGTCTTAATATTGGAAATCATTTGACGGCATACATGAGGGTTTATCTCTTGACTCTCTATTCTATTCCATTGGTCTATTTATCTGTCTTTATGCAAGTATTGCACTATTTTGATTATCATGGCCTTGCAATATGTTTTGAAATTAGGAAGTGTGAGTCCTCCAGGTCTGTTATTTTTCAACACTGTGTTGGTTATTCAGGGTCCCTTGAGATTCCATATGAATTTTAAGGTGACATTTTCTATTTCTGCAGAAAATGCTCTTGGAATTTTGATAAGGATTGTATTAAATCTGTAGTTCACTTTGGGTGGTATGGATATCTTAACCATAGTCTTCCAATCAATGAACATAGGATGTCTTTTCATTTATTTGTGTCTTCTTTAATTTCTTTCAGTAATGTTCGCAGTTTTCAGTGTAGAAACTTCTCATCTCCCTGGTTAGATTACCTGTAAGTATTCTTTCTGATACTATTAAAAATCTTAAAAGGTTTTTTTATACAAACTTTAAGTGTATGACTTTTAAAGAGATTATTAGTGAGACAGCTCGATGTAGAATAGACAACTGGTATCCCATTGGTCTAAATCCTTCAACTCTAAATATCCCATTTGCTCAACAAAATCCTTTCAAGTCTTAGTCTACAAAATTTAGCCATTCCACCACCAATACGAAGCAGGAAATGAACAGCAAAGATGCATCCCATGGTGTCCTCTTGAGTCTGGGGACCAACACTTATTGGGACTCATCCCTAGCTGATAGGGCCCCTACCACAGAAGCCACAGTCAACACAGCTTTAAGTAAAGTATTTCAACCACATCTGGGAACGTGTAGTGAAGCAGAGCTAAGACAGGAAAAGTCCTGCTCTGTAATACTCCACTGAATGAGAATTTTGTGCTGTATTATTCATAAAAGGAATATCAGGTGAAACCCCACATTGAAGGTCTCTGTGCTTCATTTCGTGTTCAAATATACCACTTTTATTGAAGGGATAGTCCTTCAAGTTGTGATGGCAAAGGAAAAAGACCAACTACAGCAGAAAAAGGCTCTGTCCTTACAGAGACCCAGGAAAATGTTGAGCTTGACCATCATAATTTAATCACTAGCAAAAACAAACAAAAAAAACCCTATCTCCCATGCTATATTTTTCTATTGTATTCTCTATGTGTGCTGTTTTATTTCTGTGTAGGAAGACTATTAAAAATCACTGTCCCCCACAAACAAAAAAAAAAAGGCACTGTCCCTTTTTCAATTACTCTGTTAGGAGTGATAGAGGCCAAAAGTCTCCTGCCTCATATTACAATGCATTTGCTATTTGCTTTGAGGGTTCCATTTAAACTAAATCTTTCAAAACATACTCCCCATAGAGTTCCATGCATATAATTCAATGTGGTAAATATTTATTGAGGGAGGAAGGTAGGACATACTAATCTTCAATGTGCCAGGTACTTTACATACATTCTCACAAAATCCATGTGGTTAGCAGTGTTATTTGCTATCATCTCCATTGTACTGGGGAGTGAACTGATGCTCAGAAAGGGGCATCACTGTTATTAGTGTCAGAAATGGAGCTTTGGTCTATAAAAAGCAAAGCTCAAACCTTGTCCTTTCCCAGCACTGCCTTGACCAAGTGCAAATTGTTCAGGATGACCGTTTTTCAAAAAAAAAAATAAATATTTCTGATGACCGAATCATTGGATTTTCAAGAACTGGTAATCCTAAATGCACTCCTATGAAAATTTTCCTTTCTATATTATGCCTTAAAGTATTGTTAAATCCTTTTTTTGGATTTGTAGTGTTCTCTCTCTGTCTTTTTTGTGTGTGTTTTTCTATATTTTTAATTAGTTTTCAACCAATTATCTCTCTTCTATCTTATTTGTGATAAAAAAATATACTGAAACAACTTGACTATTCAGCAATCGGGGATTAATAAGAACACATTTGGATTCCAATACAGGGATTTGTTTGAACAATAGAAATGACATTCATGCTTGTGTAAGAAAATAGAAAACAAACCAGATGAATACAGCTGGAAAGCCTGGCCTAAAATGAGTGAGAAAAACATTTAAGCAAAACAAAAACCCCATTCCCAACCCTCTCCTTACCCAATTAATTTTTTTTCTTTTTTTCTGTCAGAAGCAATGCAGACACACTGAGAAAATACAGACAAGCTGAAGAACATAAGGAAAACTCCATTCTCCACCCATTCATATACAACTACTTTTAATCCCCAAGTGTAAATTCTTTCTTTTCCAGGTCCATATGTGTAAATGAATTATTATTTTTCAACAAAATGGACTCTTACTTTAGAAACTATCTTGCAACCTCCTACAATTTCAGTGACTCAACATGTATATTTTTCCATTTAAACCCTATTATTAATCCTACATTTTACTCTTACCAATGATAGAAGAAATAATTGCCTGAATATTAATTACAGGACCAAAAATAACACAGAAGAAAATGTGAAAAATTCTGAAAATAGATCACAAAATGACGTAAAACATAAAAGTTTGCAAAACTGCCTGTAGTGCTCCCAAATCACTAATCTTTGAAATAATTAGTAAATGAGAGCATCAATTTTCAATCAACTTATTTTAATGCTTAATGAAATTACTGTGAGAATTGAGGGCTCAATATGAGGAGCTCAATAAAATCCTTTATTGCCTAATAGATAAAATGATATCTTGGTTGTTTCTAGAAGTCAAGGATTAAACTAAGAATTGTAACTTAATCAAGAGAATATAAAAGGAGGAAGGGCTGGGTGGTAGAAAGGAGCTTAAAAGAAGGTGATCTTCAAGGAAAACATTGAACTGTGAGCACAAAAGCAGCAAAATCCAGATCATGGAGAGTTCTATAGGCCAAATAATCCATGCTCTATAACAGATAAATTCTAAGAATAGAAAAGGACAGGAGGATAAATCTATACATTAAAAGACATACCACAGGTTCTTCTTAATGTGTAATGCTAAATTGCTATGTCTAGGAATGCATAATTAGATGGTTGAACTATAAAAAAGTGCAAGAAAGTCATTAACTACCCAAGTCACTCAGGGTAATGATCACTTAAATGGAGGAGGGACAGGGCTAGGTTGAAAGGGGGTACATAGGACACATGCCCCCAAAATGATAGCACAATTACATTTCTTTACCTGTAATGCGTGTAATGCTTCTTCACGTGTAATATTTGCAAGGGTACAAAATAATCCCTCATAATCCAAAAAGAAGTTTAATGAACACAGAACCAATCGCCAAGGAGATCTCTCAGTGAAAGGAAATGGGGAGGAGGGAGAAAGGGACTGTGCCAGTATCCACGAGTGGGTCAGGAATAAATTTAATGGGGAAAGAGTCTATCTTTGTGATATTATTTTCTTTGAGGTGTTTTCCCATTTCCATATCCATTCTACCACAGCGCCATGGAACAAGGGTACCACCCTAGAATCAAGAGATCCAGACTTCTAGAGAAGGCATATGACAGGGCTGAGTAGCCAGGAGGGGACGGGGTTACTGGGACACTCAGTGAGGTTACCAGAGTGCTTCCGAGGGAAAAAAATCTCAAAAAAAAAAAAAAAAAAAATCAGGATTTCCTTCAGAACCTAAAAGGAATTCCCCACTTAGAAGAAAAAGGTGATGCTGTTGGAAGACCCTGGAAAAAGAGGCCCAGGATCCCACTTCTCAGTTAGAAAAGTGAAAAAGCAGCACGAAATTAAAAAAATAATAATGTCATGATGTTCCCAGGGATGGTGCTGAACCAATATTATTATTTCTGAGAAGTATATAAATATATCAGGTTAAAGGTTACTCACTCACCCTTCCATTCCCAAAGAATGGCAATTTTTAAAAAGGGTGGGGTGGGGGGGACAGAATTGAGGAAGGGAGGGCTACCTCTCTTTATAAAGATTCACAAAGGTTCTTGTTCCTGGAGCTAACTCTGCAAACAAAAGATAAAAGATACTTGACTTCCATGCACTTGAAAGCACCTCAAGTATATATGCAAAACAATTAGGGGACACTTACAAATCAGATATTCATGTACTGTCATAACATCTTTATGTAACAAAGCAGGGAAAGCCAAGGGCAGAGGGGAGATCAAAAGTTAACTATGATTTGCAACAAAACACTGTACTCAACATGAAAACGTGTTGGAAAATTAGTATCTTTGGTCATTGTCTTTGAGTCATAAGGAGGACACTAAACAAATTACTGAAAAATTTTGTTCCTGGAAATCATAGTTTCAATTTCATTAAAATATACCAGACTTATAACAGTATTTTAAGGTCAGCTTTTCAAGACAAAAAGTATTACAATGCTCCCCCATTAAAACTTGAAATTTGCTTCCATTTTAAAAGTATTTCAGTTAAGAATCAAAGCTGAGGGGCGCCTGGATGGCTCAGTGGGCTAAAGCCTCTGCCTTTGGCTCAGGTCATGATCTCGGGGTCCTGGGATCAAGCCCGGAGCTGAGCTCCCTGCTCAGCAGGAAGCCTGCTTCCTCCTCTCCCTCTGCCTGCCTCTCTGCCTACTTGTAATCTCTCTCTCTTTCAAATAAATAAATAAATAAAATCTTTTAAAAAAAAAGAATCAAAGCTGAATAATATAAAAAGAACGAATTTGCAGGCTGATTAATGTGGAAGTTTTTTGGGTTTGTATAATTTCAAACCACAGGGGGAAATATTATTTAAGTCCAAAGAACTCTTAATTTTTAATGGAATTAAAATTTCAATTTTATGTAATCAACTGCCTAAACTCTTGGATGTATTATGGCAAGATCACAAACTGTATTCAAGCATGAACAACTCTGTATCTGCAACAGGCTTCCCTGTGATGTTCTTCCATAATGTATAGGTCTGTAACAGATAACCAACAAGAGTTTGTTTAACATAGGTGTATCATTTCACATACTCATCAAATGTCACCTTGCTCAATCTGGTCATACATACTTAGAAATTTACTAAGTCTGACAGATATATATCCTGTGTGCTTTTAAGGTGTCATAACCAACATTTGGCACAATTAGTTGTTATCGCCTTATCACCTGCTCAAGGATGACCAAACACATAGCCTAAGCCTTCTGGTATTCTCTGGAATTCAAATTTAAGGTTGAACTTTGCACTTCACTATTCAAACATGGCAACTATTGAAGTCATCACAAGACATGTCCAATTACAAGAATGCATCTTTAATTTAGGAAGAATAGATACTTTTTTTAAGTTCCTATCAGAGTCCTAAAGGGTATATGGCTCTGAAACAAGAATTAAGTTTAAAAACAAAAACAAACAAATAAAATAGTGCAGGGCTCAGGTAGTCAGATACAATTATGCTGCTCATCCTTGCCCCCCATAAAGAAGCCTGCCATATTATTAGGAATTTTTTAAATCAACAGTCTACCCTATACTTCTCAATCAGTTCTCAAATAGTCAGATGTCTTAAATGACTCTATGTGCTGACGCTAGAAACGCAAAAGTAATAGTTCTACAAAAAGCTCCAGCAGTTTAAAGCACTAGTTTTTTATACCATAAAACGAAACACGATAATAATACAACTTGAAAAAAAATCTTTTTTGACTAGGATGGGGGGGACGCCTGGGTGGCTCAGTGGGTTAAAGCCTCTGCCTTTGGCTCAGGTCATGATCTCGGGGTCCTGCTCAGCGGGGAGCCTGCTTCCTCCTTTCTCTCTGCCTGCCTCTCTGCCTACTTGTGATCTGATCTCTCTCTGTGTGTCAAATAAATAAATAAAATCTTAAAAAAAAAAAGAATAGGATCCGGGGTAATTATGCTGGGAACTTTTGGGGGACAATAAAAGAAACAAACGAAAAATGTTTCTTGTAGTACAATGGTTCTTGTCTTGCCAAGTACTATGCAAAATTCCCTACCCTGAAAATGATCCACGGGGAACACAAGCCAGGGTACCTGACGCACCTGTTGAGCCCAAGCCCCCAGAGAGCTTGAACTTAACACAGCTTCATTAAGTCGTGTTCAGTGCAATCCTAAAGGGTATTGATGCAAAGAGGAGTTATTCCTGGAGGAGCGCTCCTCCTAAAAGGTCAGGAACAAACTAGTTAGTGAAAATGCCTAAATAGGTATAGTAATGACCTTTCAAAGGAGTGACTCTTCACCAGCGGAGGTAGGCAAAGGCAGGTAAGGGGTCTAGATTGAAATCCAAACTTTATGTATGGGTGAGTTTCCCCGGAACAGCGTTCAGAGCACTTCATCACTCGTTCAAAGCAATCTAAGATCCCTCCCTCGCTAAAACTGGTAACTGTGATGCTACAGTAGAACTAAATGACATCCGCGTTATTAAATCAGCTTGGGGAATTCCGCTGTACAGCACTTTCTTTAAACAACTAACATTCAGTCCCCCACCCGCAGGCTCCCATCAGAAGCACGTCAGGGTATCATCACTCTTTGGGAGATCAAGGTAGCCTCTTTTAACGCCTGTTGGTAGAGTAGCAGGGTGGAGGTGGGAGGGGTGGTGCTGTGCCTGTTCCCAAGTAGTAGCAAAATCAGCTTTCTTTCAGGGAAGGCCCTTCCACGGGCTCTAAGGATACCCGCACAGCGCGCCAAGCAGTAAAACCCCGACATACATTTCACTGAACAAACCCGCACAATGCCCAATACGTTGCAAGCGCGGTTCTCCGCGTTTTATAAAAGTTAACTTGATTAATTCTAAAAAATAACCCCTAAAGGTGCAGAAAGGGATGCAAAAAAATCCATGAAGATGGGGACTTCCTACCCACCCCAGCCGCCTTACAGAGAAATAAGCCTCCTCCTCGTTTCCCCCCAGGTCAACCAGCATCTGTGAGATAAAAGCCCGCGTGGGGAGCGATTACGGGCTAAAATCGCAGCCGCGCGGAGGCCAGTCGTTACCGTCCAGCGGGCACTCGCGGTCCGGGTGGCTGCTCATCGCTGCTCCCCGACTCCGGGCTGTCCCCCGCGCGGCTCCCTCAGTCTAGGCGGCGGCTGCTGTCGCTGAGGAAGCGCTCCCCTTGGGACCCCGCAGGTGCGCCGGGCAGCAGCTGGGAGCGCGCCACTGCAGAGGGAGAGACGAGGACACACGCCTGGCGCTCCTTTCACTTTGCAACCCGAGGCTCCAGCGCCGGTCTCCTGCAGCCCAAGGCTCTCTATTAATACTTGGTGTGCGGCTGGCTGCATGCCATCGACTTGACCCACGGCCAGGGTTCCTTTGACCTCGCTGGGAAGGGGTGGAGAACAGTGTGTAGGAGCACAGGTGATTTAACTGGGTAGGAGGAGGCAGAGAACACCCCCAGCAGCTCTCCCAGGCAAGGCAGGTGAGTGAGCCTCAGCCTGTGACTTCCCCAGAGCCCCAGCGTTTTGGAGTAACTATCTCGCAGCGTCTGATCTGGCCCCAGAAGCCCTCAGCTAAATATGATGCCTGCTCCAGGCCACCAGCTCAGAGACCTATTTTGGGGCCGCTGCAGTGAGCAGGATCCGCTACCCATTCATTCAGTGCCGCCTTGACATTTCAGAGTTCTCCGCAAGCGAATCCCTTTTCCCCTATCGGATTTCAGCCTCTCTTGCCTCTGCAAAATTCCAAGTTGGGGAAGGGAAAGGCAGGGTGCTAGTGAGCAAAAGGAGGCGGTGAATTAGAAGGGCCCAATATTTATTTGGTGTTCCGACTAAAACGTTCTCAACACTGTATTTCTTCCAGCAAGCCCATGGAAGTTGGGTTGCAGCCATGTTCCTATTGTAAATTTAAATTTAATCAGAGAATGCTGCTTTTTTTGTCATTCCTCTAACAAGCTTTATGTTTGAAGTTACATTCTCTTGGGAGCTTTTAACTTAGCCTGTTGAAATGATAGGAGCAATCAGTTAATGTCATTTCAAAGCACATTTATGACAACTACATTAGGGAACTGCATTTGTAATCTAGATCTTTCAGCGGCCTTAAAAAAAATTCCTAGTTTATTTTTGCACAGAGCCTAGTGCGGCTCCTTAGCAGGTGAATTCTTTCCTCTGCTTTCTTAGCATAGTTTAATTATTCCTCCTTTCCTAACATAGTTTACGTCCCTATCAGTGAAGACAGGGTAGACCTTTGCTCTCAAGTAAGAATTGATTATTCCTAATACACCTACAACTAGGGTTACCAAAAATAGTAGAGTCAAGACCCCGCAGACAAGTTTTATGAGGTTTCTGAAAACCCTTCCCCCTTTTACTCTCTTGTATCCATTTTTAGCAGATAAAGGACTGAGATCTAGTGATGAAAACATAAACGAGAACTTCAGGAGTTAACCTTTGGTAATTCAATTTAAAAAGTACTGAAAGAAGTGTACGCTCCAGTAAGTTTTTCTTTTTGCATTTAGCATTTTACTAAGTGAACCCCCACTACTCCAGCTGGGAACAGTGACCAGTGTCCACCACTGCTAAATTATGTATCTGTCTGTGGGAGACAAACCAGGACCAGCTGGACCACAATGGATTGCAGAAATGTCCATTTACGCACCCGGACCAGGGAGCCCTCCCACACTCTCCTCTACCTTACTCCCATCAGGGAATACATCATTCAGAATTTCTCAGATTGAAAACCAGAAATTGCTCTATGAGCTTGCATGACTTATCTCAACTCTCATATGTATTCATTGTTAAATTGTCATATTCAATGTTATGTCAATATTCAATGTTATATTGTCATAGACTTTTGTTCTTCTATTCTTCAGTTACTGAATACTTCTCCTTGTTCCAGTTACTAGTAATTTCAGGAAAATCCTACCCTCAGAATACTTTAGTGTAGGTAAGACAGGCTTAGAACCAGCTAAACTTTTTAAGGTATTTTATGATCTTTGAAAGATATGGGGCATCAAGGAGCCACTGCCAAGGAGATGGCTAGTTCTACTTGAAGGATTAAGAAATGTTTCCAACCAGCAGTGAGTATTTTCACTAGTGATAGTTGCTGTCATCTTTAAACATGCACTGTGAACTAGGCACTCTGCTAAATGCTTTTCATACATTCCCTCCTATAATCCTTATAAGGACAGGAATTATTATTGTGCCCTTTTTACAGATGGACAAGTGGAGGCTCAGCTTAAGTAACTTGCTGGCAGATACAGAGGTGAGGTTTATCAAAACCATGATTGGAATGTAGCTTCTATGATTACAGAGCCTTTGCCCAATTTCTACACTGGATTGCATTAGTTAGCAAAAACTCTTTCCACAATCTGTAATAAGAGCTTTTCACCGAAACCTTTCAGAAAAAAAATGGGTCCTTCGAGAGTACAAAGATAGGTCAGTTGGTGTTGTAGGAACCAGACTGCGCCTGGGCAGTCAGGATTCTTCACAAAGAAGCTTCTACCTTTCAAAACAAGGCACGACACAAAAAATGGCTCTTAAGAAAGTGCTTGGTAATCAGTGTCTCAGGGAGAATGGGTGTGAGAACAGCATTCATTCATGCATAAATCCATTCAACTTTTATTGAGTACTCACAACGTGACACAATTTACTGGAAGTTGGTTTCATCTCAACAACAGATTCCTCTAGGAATGCTCCAAAGAATTAGAAATGTGCATTCAGAGGAAAGAAAAGGAAGCATCTCTTCCATACAAAGTTGGCCATTGAACTGATTTAGTCGAAGGTGAAAAACATGACTTTTGCTCAACATGAAAGAGAAGAACATCCTGAGATCTGTTAAAATAGGAAAATTTCGAGCAGTCACACCTACCCAAGAAGGTCCACAAATTGCACTGGTCTAAAATTCTACAGGAACGCTCACCTCAGAGACAGTAAAATGTAATGATTAGGTATCTAGTCTTTGTTCTCAAACAAACACTGCTTTCAAATGCTGATTCATGTGATACTGGGTCAATCCAGATCTGTCCAATGAATGAGTAACTGAGGCAAGTTACATAACTAGCTAGCCTAAGCCTTCAAGTCCTGTAACATGGACAAAAGGAGAAGCCCTATAGGATTTTTGCATGATTATCTATGTATTGGTAAAGGAGTGTTTTCAGTTGCTAGTAGCAGAGACCAAATTAGCAGAAATTTAAATAAATTAGATTTTTTTTCCTCACTTAACATTAAGATAGTTGAGGTTAGATGGTCTATAGTTGTACTGCGGCTCCACATTTTCATCTGTGATCCAGCAGGCTTCTCATTTTTTGCTCCACCATCCTTAATATAGGCTTTCAGCTTCGGGACTTCCTTATGGTCACAAAATGGTTGCCAGAACTCTGGACTGACTCATGTTTAAACAGGAGAAAGAAGGGGAAAGGGCAAAAGTAGCACCTTGCAGCTGAGTCAGGTCCCTTAAAATAACTCTCTTGGAAGATTAATCCAGCAACTTCCATGAAAAATGCAGTAGATGCGCCCTTTTCAAGAGAAGCTTGGATGTGTGTGTGTGTGTGTGTGTGTGTGTGTGTGTTCACTTGGGCACTTTTCAGCTTCTGTTGTTGAGGAAAAGGGAGAGAATTGATATTGGGTGGGCAGCTAGCAATCTCTGCCACAGTTAGAAAAACATTTGACACAGTGCCTGACACAAAGTAAATACCTACTCAGCCACTTCCAGAAAAGAGAGAGAAAAAGTAGCCATGTTGGAGAGTCAAGAAAATCACAAATAAATAGGTAATAATAGGACTGGTCTAATTGTGTGTGCAATTTGGGGAGGGGAAGGGGGAAGAATTTGAGGCAAGAGGGTATTGTTTATAAAAGAACATTCATTCATGTTATAAATTTCAAGTAGAGCTCTGGAAACATCATTTAGATTATAAACAGTACACTTTGGTGCAAAAAACTTGAGAAGGAACCCAATTTAGATAATTCACAGAAGAATTCTAGGCCAAGAGAAACAGAGTATACAGCAATTCATAGAAACAAAAATGGAGAGGTGGGAGAGGAAAAAATGAGCAAGGAATCTAACATTTATTTTTTCAAGCAACCTAAATGGCATCTAGCTATCTTAAAAAATTTTTATATAAGCACTTAATCAGGAGGATACCAAGGGCACACAGACTTGAGTTGGAGGTTGGAAAATCAGATCTGGAAGTCAAGCAAGAACCAAGCCAGTCCAGGAAGTTCAATAAGTAGCAAGCCCAGCAAGCATCATTTTGCAGGGGCAAGTCTGGCCAAGGATGTCCCCCTCCCTGAAAGTCCCATTGCTACCATCAGACCCTACTTCAGGTACCCTGAGAAAATACAATTACTTATTTTTGTACCACTTAATCCTATCAATCACATGTGTGTACCTTATTGGTCTGCTTGGATCCAATGAGGGAGACAGACTGATCTTTCTTTGGCTTCCCCTCAATGAGCCAAGCTGTGCTTAAAATTAGTTGTTTGTCTAAGGCTACAATAGCAAGCAACAGAGCTGAGATTCAAACTCGTGGCTTCCAAAAGCTCTTCCTTTTTGCAACATGTGGCACGACTTCTAAGTTTTATTTTATCTGGATTTGGCATTGTAAGAAACATCTGCCTCACTGGGTCTAGGGAGGGTCTTGGAGGATGACATGGAAAGATTAAAAGTCATTTGACATTGAACATGATTCTTGCAGCTAGCAAACAATGAAGACACTTGATAGTGATTTGACTACTAATCGCTCACTTAAATAACTCTTTTCAAGGGATATTTTTGTGTTTTGTTTTTAGTTTTTAAAATTCAAGAAAGTGAAGAATACCATTCTGTTTCTCCCCATGTACACAGGACTTCAACAAGAGAAGTTCAGATACACCTGACACAATAGTGTCTAAAAAGACAGAGACTCTTCCTCAGTTATACTTCTGTCCCCAGACAGGATGATATGTTATCTGAAAAGTACCATAATGGAATTTGATGAATTTACCGTCTTAGATTTATTTTAAAACACCTGCTATTCAGACCCCTAGATAGTACACTAAGTTTTCTCAAAATCCCACTTTTGGCTTATGCTTTGGGTTTGGTCAGAAAGCCATTGGCAATGCTATGTCTTGGAATATGATCTATAGACCAGTGCCAGTCAGAGAAGTGCTCATAACTGGTCCACAAAAAGGTAAAGACAGAAAAGGAGGGAGTCATTTAGAAACTGTAATGTAAACAACCTTAGCACTATTAACTTTTTTTTAAAAGATTTTATTTATTTATTTGACAGAGAGAGAGAGATTACAAGTAGGCAGAGAGGCAGGCAGAGAGAGAGGGGGAAGCAGGCTCCCTGATGAGCAGAGACCCCGATGTGGGGCTCAATCCCAGGACCCTGAGAGCATGACCTGAGCCGAAGGCAGAGGCTTAACCCACTGAGACACCCAGGCGCCCCATTGACTTTTTTTTTTTTAAGTAGGCTCCACACCCAGCATGGAGCCCATCACAGAGCTTGAACTCACTACACTGAGATCAAGACCTGAGGTCAAGAGTCAGATGCTCACAGATCCAACCAGCAGGCACCCCTGTACTATTGACTTCTTAGACGCCCCATTGTGGGGCAGTTCTGGACATTCTAGGATGTTTATCAGAATCACTAGCATCTACGTTTTGGATGCCAGTATCACCCTTCTCCCAGTTTTGATAGCCAAAACGTCTCCAGACGTTGACAAATGTCCCCACGAGACAAATGCTTTTGGTTGAGAACCACTGCTTTATCATGATTTGACAGACTAATTTTAGGTCTTTTGTATCTAATAATATAAAATCAGAGCTTTGCATTGTGTATGTCTTTCTATTTCACTTTTTCTAGTAATTTGTTATTATCATATTTTACCGTTAGTTCATGACAGATTTTAAAAAATGGTTCTTCCCCACAAAGAGCTTAAAACACACTGATACAGAAGGTCACTGTTCAAATAAATGAGCAGCAGTCCTTAGAAGAAAGGGAACAACCTTGGGCAATCCTTCCTCTCTCTGCCATAATAACCAAATATTACAAGGGAACTTATTAAGATACTAAACACCATTACTTTTTATGTGCTCGCTCCTGGGACCTACTATGGAAAAATCTATAGCATACCCAGCATTGCCAGAAAGAAAGAAGTTTCCAGCACTGGGTTCTACAACTTGCATTCAGAGTAAGTAGCTCTCTTGTGTTTCCCAGGGCAGAAGGACATCTGCTAGCAAGGGAGGGCCACCGAAGAGACAAATCCTAAAATTCTATGACAGAAAGGCCTGAGTCACAGGTCACAAACTGCCAGCCACCAGCTGAATATGGCCTACAAACAGGTTTTATTTGGCTCCCACAATGATGTTTTAAAAAATCAACTACCACATTATTTCTCACAAAATCCCATTCCCAGCATCTCTCAAAAAATTAGAGCCCTTTGGCCACTATGTGCTACTTTCCCTCATATTGTCAATTAGCTGCAAGTGAAAAGCAGCTGCCATCCTTAGCCCCCTTCTGCTGTCCCCTGACAAGGCCCACTTCCGGTGCCCATGGGCATGTAAGTTGTCAGTACCCGGGTTAGGCCTACCGAGGAATTAATCTTGATTTTTGGAGAAACAAAGAGGACAGAGAATTTGACCCTTGGGGGTGGAAGGAGAGGAGATCAGCCTGGGTGAGGGCACTCATGGGTTCAAATTGTTATAGTAAGTAGGTTTTAGCCTAGGCACTAGACCTGTGAGACAGGCAGGCTTCAGAAGGAGTTGGCACTGTAGACACCTCTGTAGATGGGTACAGATTGCATGGGTCTAATCTCCCTTACTGTTCCATTGCAAGTGCAGCCACGACTCTAGTCTGCCTAGCCAATGATGACCCTCACAAGCCAGCATGCAGGACACCAGCCGATCATCAATTACTTGGTCCTGTAACACTCAAAATTCCCCTGTACAAGACTTCCACTGGCAAGTGAGTGCTCAAGCCAAACTTAATGGAGCTTAGGAAGATAAGTAACTGTGACATTGATTGCCCTCTGAATTCCAGGGAGCAATTGCCATCTGTTAGAATAACACTTAGTGAGTATCCACTGTGTGCAGGCTCTGAGGCTATGGAGACAGATCCAACAAATCAGTGGTCTTTCCCTGCGATGCTCTCAGCTGAGGAATGAGGACAGATGTGTGAGAAAGTAATTCAGATGCATTGGGGGAATCAAATCCTGGAGCAGCCAGAGTGTGAGTAACTTGGTCTCTGCTTGGAGGAATGCAGGCTTTGCAGACAAGATGGCATTCAACTGGGTTTAGAAAATAAGGCAGAGTTTAACCAAATGAAGAAATCAAAAAAGGTGTTAGAGGAGTCAGCTTGTGCAAATCAAGAATGTAGAGGCTTGCTGAAGTGAGCTGCAGTGGAGGGTGGCAGGAGCAGAGTGGGAGTGGAAGGAGTGGGAAGGGTCCAAAAAGCGGCAGGCATGAAGTCATATTTTCAAGTCAAGGGGTTCGGACTTGAGATTTCAGTTGAATGTGGATGCAACAGAGATGTATGATCACCTTTGTTTCTTTGGGAGTCTAATCTGGTGACATGTTAAAGATAGACTAGAAGCAGGCACCTGGGTGGCTCAGTGGGTTAAAGCCGCTGCCTTCGGCTCAGGTCATGATCTCAGGGTCCTGGGATCCAGACCCGCATCGTGCTCTCTGCTTCCTCCTCTCTCTCTGCCTGCCTCTCAGCCTATTTGTGATCTCTCTCTCTCTCTCTCTCTCTCTCTCTCTCTCTCTCTCTCTCTCTCAAATAAATAAATAAATAAATAATCTTTAAAAAAAAAAGATAGACTAGGAGCCCAGTTCTGAGGTCATTTGTCAACCTGAACTAAAGCAGTAGAGAGGCACTTTCTAGAAAGTTCAAGACTTGTGTTAAATGGGGGGTGGGGAGTTGAGGATGAATCAACTTTCTGACTTAGGAAACTGGGTAGACGATGAAAGTATTCACAGAAATTTTTAAAAAATACAGAGCTAAAAACGTGTTTGGGGAAGACACAAATAATGGGTTGTTTGGGGTAAGACTGTAACAACTGCAGGGCCTTCAAATTGGCTTATCCAAAAGACACTTAAAAACAAAGTGCAAGACTTCCAAAGAGCAAGAGAATGTGAAAGAACTATCAAGACAAGGATTTCATAGATGATTATTGAAGCTACATGAAAGGCTGACATTGCCTGAAGAAGGAGAAAAGAACGCCCCAGGGCAGAACTTCAAGGAGCTCCTGAATGTAAAAGGCAGAAGAGAGGATCTAGGAATAGCAGAAAGACAACTGGAGAATGGGGCAAGCGGCAGTCCAGCAGGAAGAGGGTGCCAGGAAGGAGGGAGCCCTGATGCACCGTGCAGAGGACGTCCTGGAAAATGTCCCTCTGGGGCCATGCAAGAAAGGCCACCGGAGACCTTAGTTAGAGCCCCATCAAGGGCACAGTGGTGGAAGCGAGAGGTAGAGGGCTGGGGAGGGAACTGAGGGTGGGCACAGAAAGGTGGACGATTAATTCCAAACATTTGATGTTAAAACCAAGGAGGACAGCTGGAGGTGTGAGGTAGCCTGGGGTTGCATTTCAGCTTTGCCCAGTGTTTCCCAGTGGGGATGTCTTGAGCATATTTGTAGGGAGAGGGAAGCATCTTGCAAGAAGGCAGGCTGACAATACGTGACCGAGGGGTTCTGGGTCTTGCCCCCAGTGAGGTTTTTGTCTAGGAGGGAAAGTACCTCGAGGACCTTCTTGTGATAAATCCAGTATGTGAACGTGTGACCAGAGGGAGCAGGGGAGTGCTTTCCTGGATATTCGCTAAGCCTCAGCAGGCTAATGGGGCTTTCCTCAGAACCCTCCACATCTGAATCTTTGGGACATGGGCCCCAGGGCCTGCATTTTAAACCAGCACCCCAGGGGACTACCATGGGAGAAAGCCCCAAAGTAAGAGCAAGAGTGGCCTCTGAATCCAAAATGCCCGAGTTTGGCTCTCATCTCTGCCACTAATCAGGCATATATATTATCTTGGGAAATATATGAAATCTCTCTGTGCCTCCGTTTCCTCTTCTGAAATATGAGATTGAGAGAAGCTATGTCAAAGAGGTTATTTCTTGGTTCCCAGAATCTTGGAGGCTTCCTGGAGAGAATCTGAAACTGGCCCCCAAGCTTAGATCCAGGTGATAAAAAGATGCTGGGCTCTCCAAGTTGGTAGGTGGCAGGTTTAATAAGCAAAGGGAACTTATACACGAGGATTTCCTTGGGTAGCAGCAAGACAGTGGATCCTCACAGCCGCCCACCAAATCTTAAAAGTTTACATAGAGGCCTTAACTGGGTTCAGCCATACACACCATGCAGATGTTCTCAGCCCCACATCAGCATCTTAAGCCTGTGTCCTGTGTCCTTGCTTCTTCGAGCCAGAAAGGCAAGCCTAAGCCACCTTACAAGGACAGGGGAGTTGCAAGTGCCTGGGTCCAGCTCATGGGTTAACTGGCCGTCAAGTCTTCTCCATGACCTTCCACAACAGTATTGGTGAGGCACAGGTGAACAGGCCTATGAAAGGCATGGACAGCGGTGTCTAGCTCAGAGGAAATGGACATGGAATGAGAGCATTTATTGTTTTTATCCCATGCCTCTGTTGTAACAGTTCTCAGTTTATAGTTTGCCCAAGAATCACCTAGGGAAGCTTGTTAGAGTGCCAATTTCCACTCAAACTCCAGAGATTGGGATGGAACTGGTCTGGGGTAGGGGTGAGGGACCCAAACTCTGCATTTTAGATGAGAACCTCCTCTTCCCAGGTAATTTTGGTGCAGCTGGGCACAAAAAGACACTTCCAGAATCATTGCTCTGTAGGATGAAGCCCAAGAGGCCTTCTGTGCCTTGTTCCCTGCTCTGCCACACATGGGAGGGTCAAGATGGCCAAGAGTTCTCTTGAAACCCTCGCAATGGTGCAAAAGGAGAAGAAAAAGGGCTGCCAAATAGCGCTGATTGTGAAGATTTTTTAAAATAATTTGTGCTTTTAAAAACCCTTGACTCTCAAACTACTTACACCCCAATGAGTCATTTGTCTGCCTTAATTGCTGCTGGTATTTTCTCTGGGTGGGGTTGGGGCGGGGAAAAGCACTTTGAAAAGAGATACAAGTAGATACACAGGGACTAACTTTCAGAGACATGGAGCCCCTTTTTGGTGTATTTATAACACAGCCATTAGTGTGTATGTTGGTTTCAAACCTGACATTATGAAAAACAGGAACTGTAAGAAATGTAAATGGGCTCAGCAAACTAAACATTTTCTTCCAATTGGGTAGTGGTTCTACAATTTCATCCTGAGTACTCAGCACAAGGGATGGCTATTTATTTTCCTAAATAAAAGTAATGGAAAAAATGATTGGAGGTGAAATTAGATTCCTCCTGGCAACTCTATGTAAAAGAAGGGTAATTGAAAGGGAGAAGCCAGGTGTCTGGCCTCCTGCGGGCAATGCAAATGAAACTCACTTGCTTGGTTTTTTTTTTTTTTTCCTGAGAACTTTTAGTTAACTTACGGTGAGACCTGCCTTTCAAGTTGTTCCTGGATGGCAAGGGGGGGCCGGGGTGTCCTAGCACCTCCTGCTGAGGACAAGCCATGACCTCCGGGGGCAACTTCTGTTCTTCCTACAGATTCATGCAAATTCATCACGGTTCTCTCTACTTTTGATTTAAAACATTTGAGCTTTGCTGCTTGAAAGGCTTCTAGAATCATTGACCTAAGGTTGCAAAGGGGCTGTCCAAAGCCATAGCTGACCCATGGAGTTACTTTTTTTGGCCGGCCTAGTATTTAAAAAATTTCTAAATAGTTGCCATTTTTTTTCTTAATTAGTAGAGTTCCCATTAAATTCAGATTTCAAGCTCTTAAAAAGATAGAGGGTCATGACCCGTATTCCTGCCTGATTACAGTGAAGAGCCAAGTACCTATTGCTTCCTTTATACAGGAAATGTATTCCATGTCTCAATTTCCTCTGAAAAAAGATAATAATTATGCCTATCTCATAGAATTGTGATGAGCGAAGAAGCTGATAAATTTAAAACACTCAGTGACTGCCATTATAGTAAGTGTCAGAGTCTCCACTCAGCTCAATTTATTTAAACGTCAAATTCGGGCCCTTATATTCATTTGCATTTGTGACCCTTGCTGTAAGCCACGAAAAAGATAATAGACCTAGAACTTTCTGGAAAGCAAAGAAGTTGGAGGGGGCTAGCACCTTCCTGCCAAAAATTGCTGGCCTAAGGGAATTCAGGGTCTGAGGTGGACCAAGACTCATCCACTGAGGAAAAGAAATAAAGAGGCTAAATCTGAAATGTATTATAGACTTCAAAGCACTTTCTTTATTCAATATTATAGTTTAAGTTTGAACCTTGGGGATTTTCCCTTCTGTTTATTCTCTATCTCCTCTGGACTGGGAATAGTAAAAATCCTTAGAAAACCTCAAACAATTTTGTATGTGTTTAAGAAGAAGTAAATAAAAGGTTCAAGACAAGACTGTGCCTCTGAAAAGCCCCCAGTAAGACCTAGTAACACCATTAATCATGGGAAAGTTGCTTGGGCCTGAGCAACAAGCTGGAGGAGAGAGGCCGGTGGAAGAGAAGTGCGCCAACAGGGGCGGTACTGCGTTGTCCCCAAGGTCTGACCCATCTTCCTGTGCTGGGTATTTTCCGTTCTCTTCCCATATCCTGTCTCACCCAGCTCCGCAACCTGGGAGGCTGACCCACAGGGACCTACAGTGGGCTTTCTTGCCCTTCAGTGCCCAGTTGGATTCAGCCAATGAGGGGCTTAGGCAAGAGGTCAGAGAGAGGGGACATGTGAGGTCCTATGCTCCCTCTCTGTTGGTTACGGCGACAGGTTGTGTTTCCCCACGGTAGCTCCTGACACAAGGCCCTCTCCAAACGGCTATTCTCTTTAAATTCCAGGAACAGCTCTCCTCCCCTTGCCTCTTCAGGCAGGTCAAGGGATGATGACAAAAAGCCCCCATGTTGCCAGCCCAAGTACAGTACATCATTTTTCATTGGTTTCCCTAACGCCTGGGGCATCATTGACATAATCCCTTTGTTAAACTCTTAATTGTTTCAGTGTGAATGTGGCATTGGTTTCTTGCAGGGATCCTGACTGATAAACTTGTCTGCTTTAAAATTCCTATTACCACTGATATCTTGCATGTGTTTAAGAATAGTCTTTCAAACTTTTCTGAACCAGATTCTTATGGGTAAGTTATTGGGTTTGAGTGCATCATTGTCTGATAAGCAATGCTTAGTCAGTTGTACTGATGTTTACCTATGGGCAGTTCTGATTGTCTGTACACACTCTCAGTAAGGAAGTTTATGCCCTTAATCCCAGCCCTGGAATAAACCACTGCAAGTGACAAATTTTACATTTCATTCATCCACTCATTCATTCATTCTTCAATCCTTCAAATCATTCCATTCATTCATCATTCATGAGTCCATAAACATTTAAAATGGTCCTACTATGTGCCAGGCACTATGCTGGGAATTGAGTAAAATATGTTCCTTGCCCTGGAGAGGATTATGATGGTTAAGAGGAGATGGAGAGGATTAAGAGGGCCAGGCAAGTAAGCCAGAGAAGTAATAAGTCTAGATGCTGCTACAATAGAGGCATGACATACAGTGGGAGGCGTAGTCTGTCCTCTTTGAAGAAGGGTGGTCTGAAGTTAAAGTGGCTTTGCAAAGGAAGTGACACTCTGGGTGCTGAAGGAGGAGCTGACCTTTGCCAAGCAAAATGGGTGGCAAAAGGAAAAGGCAGCAACATTGAAAGTCCTGGTGTTTTTGGTGAAATAAATGTCAACTATTCTCGATAACTAGAGCAGTATTTATGTAATTTGACTCTACATTAGAATCCTGTGAGATTGGGAGCATTATCAAATACAGGTAGCTCAGTTCTATCCCAGACACTGTGATCTCATTGGTCTGGGCAAAGGCTTAGCCATCAGGAATTTTTACATCTCCCCAGATGATGGTAAAGTGAAGCCAGGTTCAAGAACCACTGACCAAAAAGCACAGGGATGAGTAAAATAGGTAACAGGTTGGGGAGTGGATGTTAGGCAGAGGTCCTCACAGAGAATGATCTGTGCCCTCCTCAGGAAAAGTCGATGGAAATAGTTCTGTTTTCTGGTGGTGATTTCCAACATTTTTTGTTTTTACCCTTTCTTCACTGTATCTGCCTCAAGGCTCTCTTGGCTTCTCCCACAGTGTAGACAAGAGCATTAGAAATGATTAGAATTTAACACAGTTATCTAGATGGCTAAAAGTCAGAATGGCTACGCTGTGGACAGCACAGGGGCCCACCCCTGACTAACCGTGAGCTCTTAAAGGGGTTATTTTCTATGCTGTTCTATCATCTGTGAAACAGAGATAAATATATAGTAATTCACAGGATGCTGGGAGAGATAAAGAGGTAGGGCAGTCAGTGCCACCACGCTATAAGCTCTCAGGAATAGTCATTTTGTTATTATTATCTGAACCTGCTACTTAAAGGGAACCTGGGGAATTGTTGGACACACACACACAAATACACTTCCAGAGAACAGTGCCACTCAAATTTATTTGTTCTTGTAGCCACTGGCCTCCAAAGATGACCCCTTTTGACTCTAGGGTGTGACAGAAGCAATACTATAGGACTCCCGAGGCTCCATCAAAATAAGTCTCACAGCTTCCTCTGGGAATTTTTGGCATCTCAGTCCAGGTTCTTCTCCCCTGAAATGTCCATGCTGTAAGGAAGCCCACACTCACCACTGGAAAGGCAGCATGGGGAGACAGAGATGCCCAGCCAGCCTCTCCTTCTTCCCACCATCCAGGTGAGGTGCCAGACATGTGCTGGAGGAAGCCATCTTGGACATCTGGTGCCGCTGAGCCTTCTGATGACTCCAGCCTTAACATCCATATCTGACTATGACCCCGTGAGAGTCCCCAGGCAAGAGCTGCCCCTCTGAGACTGGCCAACAGACTGGCCCATCAAAAAACATTGTTTTAAATCACTAAGTTTTGGAGCAGTTCATTGTGCATCAATAGATAACCAAAATATAATAAAAACAGCTCTCTTCACTCAGCATTTGGTATGGAGGCCATACTCCGAAAAATATTGTTAAGGAGCCTTCGAGTCAGGTCTCAGAGCATTGAACTTCTTAGATGGTGACTGGCTTCCCTCCAGATAAACATTTCAAGAGTCCCAGGTGGAAGCTGCACAACTTTTGACCTGCTACATTCTTTTTTTTTTTCTTTTCATATTTTTATTTAAATTCTCGTCAGTTATCATACAAGGCAACATTGGTTTTAGGAAGAGAATTCGGTGACTCATGACGTAGACGTAAGCCCCAGTGCTCATCAAAACAAGTGTTCTCCTAGTCCACATGACCCTAGCTACATTCTGTAGTCAAAAGTGAATCACAGGGCTGGCCCACATTCACTGGGAGGGGATGACTTCAGGGTTTGCACGTGGAGGCCTGGTTCATTGGGGGCCATCTTTGGAGACCAGAGCAGATAAAAGCAGAGTGCCACTGCCTCTCTGTGTGAGGCTAGTTTTTTAACTGGCTGTCCAATTGCTACATCTTGCAGTCAAATTATTTTATCCATTCTGTTCATTGAATTCTATTCACAGAGAGACACTGAGACCGCCAACTCAGATGACTAAAGAACGAACTGTTGGCAACTTGCCAGGGCTGAAGGACCCTGAAACACAGATATCCTTCAGTTTGTCTGCACTGTAGCCAATTAGGATCCTACCTTAGATTCTGATTAATATGAAGGACAACCAGGTATTCATCAGTATAGCAAACTATTATTATTTCTTCTATCATTATTTTTAAAGCAAAAATAAGGTCTCAAAAGAGAAAATAAATATCTGCCTCTGTTTTTGTTTTGCCTCGTGGAACTGGAAGATGGTGTGTTTTGTAATTGTGTTAATTAAACTATACAAATATAATGAAATCCATGCTTATCAAAACAGCGATGCAGCAACACTCACATTGTGGTTAACTTTGCCTGTTTGCCTGGGTTAAGATTATTCCCACCGTACCTATCCATTCTAAGATTGGTGTAATAAGTACTGTATTTTCTTTTGTCTAACATACATTTCCTTCTTTAAAAAATTGATTGACTTTATTTTTTAGAGCAGTTTAAGTTTATAGTAATACAGAAAGTATTTTGAGCAGAATGAGTTCCCCTGTATCTTTTCTCCATCACCTCTCCACACACACACACACAGTAGTCCCTGTTAGTGACATCTTGTGTTGTCATGGTACATTTGTTACAATTGATGAACCAATATTGATACCCTATTATTAGCTAAAGTGCATAGTTGTTAGGTTCCCTCTTCTTGTTATACATTCTTTGGGTTTTGACAACTCTATCATTATTTGATTATTTGACAACTATATCATTAAGTATCCACCATTACAGTATCATACAGAATAGTTTCCCTGCCCTAGAAATCTATGATCTGTCTCATGTATTTCTTTTCCATTTTAATGTCTCAAAAATGGGAATATCCAAGTACCACTGATGGCTCTAATGAATGCAGTATGTGGCTTTCTTCCATCCTTCTTTCCTTTTCCTTCTTCCTTTTTCCTTTCTTCCTCCTTTCTTCCTCCCATCCTTCCTTCCTTCTTCCTTCTTGCACTTGAGAGACTGCTGCTAAACTGACAGCACCTTTTTCAAGTGATGGAATCTAGTATTAAGGAACTATGGTAGTAAAAAAGGCTTTGACTATAGCCTGATATAGCGTCCCTTCTCCTCTGCTGCATGTGGCTGAGAATACCGCATAGGACCCATTCCATTCTCCTTTCCAGTTAGAGAAGTGGATGAGGTTTCTTGCTGTAGCAGATACTTTGTCTCCCTGCAGTTCCCCCGTGCACACATGATGTTTTTCCCTGCAAACAGAGTCCGGCTTTGTGTTCTGAGGCAGGGAGCGTTTCCTGTTTTCTTCTGCAGATCCACCTCCTCCATCTTTCTTCGCCCTGCTCTCTGCCCCCAGGGGCTGACCTGTTTGGAATGCAACAACAATCTCCTCTTGCTCCCTTTTGGCTTCCCCCTATGTTGTATCTGTGAGATACAACAGTAGAATGGTGTGTGTGGGGGGGGTGGTTTTGTACAGATCTTGATCTGAATGAACCAACTTTGGAAAGAAACATTTGACAACAAAACAAAAAACAAAACAAAACAAAAAACCCAACAACAACAAAAAGAAAAGAAAAGAAAAGAAACATTTGAGACAATTTGGGAAAATTGAGTGTAGACTTGGTATTAGGTGATAGTAATAAACTATTATCAATTTTATGTATGATAACCATCTCTGGTTACTTTTAAAAAATTATTCCTATCTTCTAGCAATACATATATATTTACAGATGAAATTATATGAGTATGGGGTTTACTTTAAAATAGTCCTGGAAAATGGGTGGTGGATAGATGAAACCCATAAAATGACAACACTGAAGCTTGGTGGTGGGTACAACGGGGAGAGGAAGTTCTGCTCTGGAAGCTGATTGCTACCTACCCCTCTGATTACGTTTGGTAGATAGGCTTGAGGTTGTCAAAACAGAAAGTCTTGCTTTTTTCTTAGCAAGGAAAATACTCACAGTGGGTGGTATCCACCCAGAAGAGTGGTTTGTATTTAGAAGGCCCTCAGCTGAACAGGTCACTAGGGTCTCCAAGGGGTGCAGCCAACTTTCTGTCCAGTCTGCCCTGTACTAGCCAATGGTTCATGGTTTCCAGTCTGTGTGTGTGTGTGTGTGTGTGTGTGTGTGTGTGTGTGTGTGTGTGTACATGCACATATGTTGAAGGAGGGGAAGGATTAGACCTAAGAGAGAGACCACCTTCTCATGGTCCTTCTAGAAAGTTCAATGAGTCAGCCATCATCTACTTGGTGTTCCTACAGACTACTCATTTCTTCAGCAGAGCCATGCAGGATGTCTTCTTTCATATCACGGTCTGCTGTTCAATGAGAAAATCCTAAAACAGCTCTTCCTGCGCAGTATTCTCATTGTGGGATGATCCCTGTGGCAAGCTGCAAGCTCTCAGAGACTCCCTTTCAGAAGAACATAAGCTCAACCTGGGTGGCCAAGTATCAAGGAGTTTATCCATCTGTCTGAATCTGTCTTCTATCCCTAATTGTTCATGCTCTATGGTAAGTTTTTTCAAAAGTCTTTAGGTAAAAGGAATTATGTTCTCACCTTAATGTTTTCAAATAACGAGGTAGCTAAGTTTAGCTCTGCTTCAGAAGAGTTGGTTGCAGCTTGTACCCCGTAAAATCATTTATCAAAGAAGGACAAGAACATCATGGTATTAAATGAAGAGGCAGAAATGCGGCGGAGGCAAGTGCAAATGACCTGCTTGGGTAAGAAAGTAAATAAATAGAAGTTATCCCTCCCCTGAGAGGACCCCACAAAAAACTTACATTGTGGTCATATAAGAATGACTCAGTCTCCTCCAACATATCTCGCACTTACAAGATTCTAATAGGTGGGAATAAAGTAATTCATAACCCAGTTCAAGACACTCCCCAGAGCCAGGCCAGGACTGGTCACAGACCACAGCCCTTAATTACTTCTGTAACAACCTTGGCCATCAAATGGAGAGATGAAGCCACCCAGGTGTAGTCTTCTTGTGCCTGGAAGTCACCCAGCATGTGTAAGAAAGATGTGACAATATGTGCCACACCCATCATTTGCCTTTTACCCTGACATTTGCTCTCCTCCTTGCCTTCTTTTGCTTTGAATTGCAGAGGACCGACTCTTGAAAACTACATTTCCCAGGTGCCCCCACCTCTTGGTTTTTACTTGGCTTCATCGGTGGGAGGAACTGACAGGAGGCTGCAGTGTGGTTGGAAGAAGAAACCAAAATATTTACATCCTTTCTCTCTTTGCTTTGGTTTGTGTGTCCAGCAGTAGCTGTGTGGTTCCAGTTCCTATCACACAGACCCCAAGGTGGATATGGTCCCCATCGGGTGGCTATAACTCCTGGAATCTGGTAATAATGCCCTCTCCCCTTGTCCAGCTGCCCCTAAAGATAGAGGAATCTTCTTGCAGTTATTATTCTTCAAGATTCCTTACCTTCTTCCTCAGTTTCTTGAGTCTTCTAAGACTTTAGTTACCAGGTCATTATAGTAATTTCCTTCCATCAAACTACCCAGAATAGGTTGTTTTCTGGCTGAGTACCTTGACTGGTACTCAGCCCTGGGCAGGTTCCCAAAAATGTAAAGAAATTGATCTGCTTCATGACCAGTTTCAGCAGAGCTACACACATAAGAAACACAAATCCAATTACAAAGAAAAAAAAAAGAAAAAGAAGAAAGAAAAAACAAAACAAAAACAAAAAATAACACCTGACTAAAATCTTGAGGCGGTTACAAGGAGATGAGAACACCTTGCCCAGGATGCAACAATCTCCCCCTCAAATGTCCTTACCCATAATAGTCACCCCTGCTGCTTCTCTCACCAAATCTCTGTTGATCTCCTGTCATCTTAAAAAGACTAAAACTGGGCGCCTGGGTGGCTCAGTGGGTTAAAGCCTCTGCTTTCGGCTCAGGTCATGATCTCGGCGTCCTGGGATCGAGGCCCGCATCGGGCTCTCTGCTCGGCGGGGAGCCTGCTTCCTCCTCTCCTTGTCTCTCTCTCTCTGCCTACTTGTAATCTCTCTCTCTGTGTCAAATAAATAAATAAAATCTTAAAAAAAAAAAAAGACTAAAACTATCAAAAATGATTTCAAAATACAGAGACAAACAAACAAAAATCCATTATTTTTTCGATTCATTGATATTAGATGTTAAGTGTGTGTTTTTAAGGGAAAATAGTTATCATTTGCAGTCAATAACTAGAAACCTCCCATTAAAAGCAGTTAGTCCCCAAATAAGCTGTGATACCATTAAATAATTTAAAATTTGTATTCATCTTTTAAAAAAAGCAAAAATAAGAGAAAATGTTAGGTCAAAATAAGTAATAATTGAAGATAGTTTATTTAAATCCCAATATATCAGTAATTATGTTACATATAAAAAGGCTAAATACTCCAAATGATGATTTGGATTGTTCAACTGGATTAATAAACAAAAACGAAATATGTACTGCTTATCAAAAGAACACAACCACCAGAATAAAGTAAATCTAATACAAGATGTGCAATAGATGTACACTGAAATCTGCAAGATGTCACTGAGATCAATTACTAAATATCTACATTAGCGGATAGACATACCATCTACAAGGATCGAAAATAATCAGTATTACACAGATACTAATGCTCCCTAACCTGGAGAAGGCTTCATGATTCTAAAACTAGCAGGTAACAAATGAACTTGCAGGATCATGTCTGACCTGGTACAACAGAGCACTAGCTCTGGAAGAATCTAGAGGTATAGTCTTAGAATGCACAGCACTAGAAGTGACAATCTCGATTAAGCACTCTTCCTGGGGAAAAGGTAGGCAACTTGGAATAGGAAAGTGTCCTAGAAGAAATATTGCAACAAGTGGTAGAAATTAAGGTACTTATGGAACAAATGAGCATAAGGATCAGAAAACACCTCAGCCCTACTTCTCTTCCTCCGAAGATGCCAGGTGTTGAAGAACATGAACTTCTCAGCCCTGGCAGAAGAGGGCACTCCTACAGTAAGAAACATGTTGGACCACCAAACCCTTGGTTATTACAGTTTTAACTGATCATCCAGCTAAATTCAAGACATTTAAAAGCAGAACACAGACAACATTCATGTAAATCTACTATAAGATAATGAAAATGGGCATCAGTGAAAATACTCTAAGAAGAGAAGAACAGGATTAAACTATACACATTTCAACATGAATTACATGCCATTAACAAGTATTTGCACATATGGGATAACATCTCAAATAGGCAATGTAGAAGAGACAAGGCAGAAAATAAGAATATGTGAAGCAGATAGCCAAACTTAGGAAATAATTTTAATAAAAAGGAGCCCTATTTCAGAAATGGAGACTAAATTACAAAGTCCCCAAGGGAAAATCAACTTGATTAAAAATTAAATAAGAAACATTGAGGAGGTGAAAGAAAACAGTTTAGATAAAAAAAAAAAAAGCAAAACGAAGGGTCAGAGACAAAGTGTTAAGTCTCAGAATAAGTATAAGCGAAAACTGTGATGGAGAAAAGCAAACCCATGGGATGTTACTAATATTTAAAAGTATAATCCAAGAAAATACTCCAGAAGAAAAAAAATTCTGAAATCTACATATTGAAAAGGTCCACCACGTGCCCAGGACTGTCAGCTCCAAGCCGTAACCTAGAAAAAGTTTTAGACTTTAAGAGATACAGAAAAAAATAACATGAGCTTCTCATTAAAATGGCCAAGTCACTTGCAAAAATGGAGAATCAGGTTTGTATCAGCACTAACATGCAAAGCAAAAAAAAAGGAACATTTTCTTAAAACTCAAAGAAATAAAGTATGAACCAAGGATTTTTTTTAAATCCAGAAAAACTTATGGAATCAAAGCTATTGAAAAACAAGTTTAAATGCATAAGAACTTAAGGATACTATATTCACATGTTCTTGAAAAATCTACTAGAAGATGGCCAAGAGATGATTGGGAAAATATCAAAATTATTATGTTGTCCATGGATATGTTTGGATATCCAAAATGTTATGGGTATCTATGGATATGTTTGTAGATGTTACATATTATGGTATATTATGTTTATCTGTATATATGTTATCATATGTATCTATCTTATGTATATCTACATACACACTGCATACCTACACACATATATATTTGTAGATCAGAGACAAAATCAAAGGTAGTAGTAGTAAGGATAGGAGAATAGCTTGCAAATGTTAAATGTTTTGCTAAAGTTGAAACAGCAAAACTAAAAAATGGGAAAGAAGGGAGGGAGACAGGGGAAAGCAGAATGAGCTCATTTATTGTCCTATAGGTAAGAGGTGAGCTATTAAGTCATCATTGAAAGATGACAAGTCAAATAGTAGAGGTCTAAGTAAGAAAAAGAAAAAATTAGGAGCATATAAAAGATATTAATAAATAGGTAAATACTAGAACAAAAATAGAAACCCTTTTAAATGTCAAAAAAGGAATTGTTTAAAGCAAACCAGACTACCTAGAGAAAAAAAACTTGCAAAAATATATAATGAAATACACACAGCATTAAGTGGACAATCATAAATAAGAATGACCCTAAAACACATAACATTAGTGTATATCTTATGACTTACTAGGCTTTACATCCTTGTCATTGAAAATACACCTCAGGCATATGGAGAAAAACTGGTATGTTAGTTTACACATAAGCTACAATAGATTTTGTAAAGTAAAAGAATACGCACAACATTTTATGATCCCACTGAAATAAAACTGCAAATAAAACTATAAAAATAAAAAAGTAAAACAAAGAAGATACTTCAATCTAAAAATGGAAAATCTCTATAAGCAACTCTTGTCATACAAATCAAAATTAAGGATTTCTAAACAAAACAATGGTAATATAAAATACTAGCTGCAAATTGCAGAGTGAAATTGATAATGATAGTAATAATAACAATGATAATAGTTGGTATTTATTAAGCACTTGATACTTCATATGGGAAGCAGACATTTTCCTATATATTTAGTTATATACATACCTACACATAAAAAGAGCTACATAAAAGTGTTCAGGTGTTATAATGTATTGGTTGGGTAGGGCTTCCATAACAAAGTACCACAGAGTGGGTGGCTGAAACAACAAAAATTTATTTCCTCCCTGTTCTGGAGGCTGACGTCCAAGATCAAGGTGTTAGCAGGATTGACCTCTTCTGATGCCTCTCTCCTTGGCTTGTAAAGATAGCTACCTCACTCCAACGTCTTCACCTGGCCTTCCTTCTGTGTGTGTTACTTAACAGAATACCCTCTAGCTCCATCCAAGTCCCTGAAAATGGCAAGATTTCATTCATTTTGATAGCTGAATAATATTCCATTGTGTATATATACCACATCTTCTTTATCCATTCATCTGTCAATGGACATTTGGGCTCTCTCCATAGTTTGGCTGTTGTTAATAATGTTGCTATGAACATCGGTACTTTTGTATCTTTTGGGTAAGTACCTAGTATTTCAATTGCAGGATCATAAGGAAGCTCTATTTTTAACATTTTGAGGAGCCTTCATACTGTTTTCCACAGTGGCTGTACCAGTTTGCATTCCTACCAGTGCAAGTGGGTTCCCCTTTCTCTGCATCTTCCCCAAATCTATTGTTTCTTATGTTGTTAAGTTCAGCCATTCTGATGGGTGTGAGGTGGTATCCTATTGTGGTTTTGATTTATATTTCCCTGATGATGAATGATGTTGAGCATCTTTTCATGTGTCTGTTAGCCAGCCATCTGGTTGTCTTTCTTGGAAAATTGTCTATTCATGTCTCTGCCCATCTCTTACCTCGGTTATTTGTTTCTTGGGTGTTGAGTTTGATAAGTTCTTTGTAGGTTTTGGATACTCTTTATCAGATATGTCATTTGCAAATATCTTCTCCCATTCCATAGGCTGCCTTTTAGTTTTGTTGATTTTTTCCTTACAAAGCAGGAAAAAATATCCAGTGGAAAAAAGACAGTACCTTCAACAAATTGTGTTGGGAAAACTGGACAGCAACATGCGGAAGAATAACACTGGACCACTTTCTTACACCATACACAAAAATAAATCCAAAATAGATTAAAGACCTTAATGTGACGCAGGAAACCATCAAAATCCTAGAGAACACAGGCAGCAACCTCTTTGACCTTGGCTGTAGCAACTTCTTACTAGACACGTCACCACAGGCGAGGAAAATAAAAGCAAAAATGAACTATTAGGTTTTCAACAAGATAAAAAGCTTCTGCACAACAAAAGAAACAATCTTTCCTCTTTTTTCTTAATTCCCTACTCTGTTTTTCATTCCTACATCCTCACAGAGCTCTCCCCTACTTCAAGGTAATCCATGCATGCATATTTCCATCTCCATATCTTTCCATACTCATATCAAATATAAACATACATACACATTAATCCATACACATGCATGGACAAAAATCCTTATATGAACATATAGAAGGGCTTTTTAAATCACATATATTATTTCCTTCTTTCTGCATTTTATTTTTCTTCTTCAAGCAAACCTTATGAAAATACCTCCATGAAAACTCATTCATCCTGAGGGCTGCATAATGTTCCAGGGTGTCGATGTTCCAATTCATTCATCTGTACAAACACCCGAGTACACACGGCCTTGTGCACTGGAGCTTTTATTTCTATGGGATAGATTCCAGAAGTGAGGCTTCTGGTTTGAAGAATGTACATACTTTTAATTTCCATAGACATTGCCAGACTGGTTTTCCAAAATGACTATAACACTTCACATCCTCCATGAGGCTGGAATCTCATCTCCCTTTTAAAGCTCAAGAAGCTAACCTGCAGAGGTCGGGAATGTGCTCAAGCTCATCAGTGGCAGGGCTGGGAGGCCAACCATAACTGTCTGCTTTCCAAACCAGGGGCTTTTGCCACCCCAAAGACTCCGCCTCCGGAAATGACCAGCCCCTGTCCTTCAGCAAACAGATATGTGCATTTCAAGGCCAAGAGCTGGTTTTCTCTTGAGCCTCCCTTCCAGTAGGCTGGCAATGCCCCCATACAGCCTGTTGGGCTGCAACTGGTGGGCTTGTACTATTTACAAGGTATAATAGCCCTCCCGTAAAAGTATAATGATGTACAATTTGTAAGAATAATGATACTCCTGGAGCAGAAGTGGCTACTAGAGCTTGATGTCACTAAATTTTAATCGGAGAGGTCACAAGAGATGGTGACCGTGCCATGGTAAGAAATATAGGGACTCTTCCAGCCGACAAAACACATTGCCCAAATAAACACACTGAAAATGAAAGGGGGGAGAGGCAAGGACCAGGGTCACTTTTGTTATCACATCTCTACTCCCGTAGTTATGATTTTTTTTGTAAATAACTAACAAGACTGCTGTTCACTAAGTCTTCCTTACTTAGTGGGTTTTTGAGAGAGCGAGCAAGATAGAGAGAGAGAGAGAAACAGAGAGAGAAGGAATGAACGCAACATTAATTTTAAGAATAAACAAGCCAAAGCATCCTTCTGTAGCTGTTGTCAATGGACTTCATTTTGGGAATCCAATTATGCCTCTGGACATGTACACCGGAAAAGGTTAGCTATAATAATTCAAGCAGCATTGCTGTAACAACATCCTTTCCAAATAAATCTGAGAGAAAACAAATAAGTTTCTGTTTTGACCACAGGGGGAACAATCAGCATGGCGTTTGAATGCTTTCACGTTGTACCGGAAAGAAGTGACGCCCGTTGGTGAGTTCCGGTAGGAGAGGCGTGAATAATAACATTTCCCTTTCTCCTTGGACGAATAGACTGGAGAGTGGTCAGGCTGACATGGGAATGTTCAAACAGGGCCGAGCCATAAAATTCAACAGGTCTAATTTATACTTGACTATGAACAATGGGATAGGAGTTGCCAGGTCTCGGGAGCAGACAAGAGGCTTGTTGGAAAATGAAAAGCAGGAAATATCAGAAATCTCAGAGTTCTGCATGATGGGGCAGAATTGTTAAATATTGTATAATATCTCTAACTGACAGATTTCTTTTAAACAGTCCTTAATAGCTGAGCTTTGGGGGCTTTTTTTTCCCCCCTGTAGTAACAACGACAATCATTGTAATGAATGCTTTTGTTTGAATTTAAAAATATCCAGAGAGTGGAGATGAGGGAAAAACAAAACACAGAATCTATCCTTGTACTTTGAATCTATAGATCATCTTCAATTAGTCACATATTTTCCCCACTTTATGCCACCACTTGTAGCTTTCTACCCACTAAAGACATCAATGACAGATATTTGTATAGCATCTTTGACTTTTTTTAAAGATTTATTTATTTATTAGAGAGAGCACAGAGGGAGAGGGAGAAGCAGACTCCCCGCTGAGCAGGGAGCCCGATGCAGGGCTTGATCCCAGGACCCTGGGATCATGACCTGAGCCAAAGGCAGACACTTAATCAGCTGAGCCACCCAGGTGCCCCTGACTTTTTTCTAAGAGCAGTCTTTTTACAAACTACCCAGTGGTTAGCAAAGTGGGTGTAATTTCCTTCAATTTGCAAGTGTACAGATCAATTAAGTCACCTACACAGGGTCACTTAGCTAGGAATACACATGTGAAGGACCTATGCCTCCAGATGCCATTCCAGCCACTTTTCATTATAACACACTTTGCACAAACAGCAACATACAGTCCAAATCAGTGTTTATCACCTTCTGTACAAAATACCCAAGTTCTGGGATAACGACACACCAACGAGCAGTGTTGTTTGACGAGGATCATGAAGCCATCGGTGCCATGACAGATTGGTCATATCTGTCATGAGAAGGATGTGTCCATATACAGGCTGTGTATTTCCCAACCCATAAGTCCAAGGTCCTCATTCCCCATTTTGACCACGACCATCACTTGCACCCAATTCCATCAACCCAATAACAGGATCACTTTCTGGACCATATTTCTCAGGATTAAACCCAATTTAACATCACCTGGCTTTTTTTTTAACCTTTGTCTACAACCTCCTCTTCTTCTATGTTCTTCAGTTTCTGCTTCCCCACCCTTGTTCATTCACCTCACAAACACCCCCAACTCCTTGACCACTTTCTTACCAGGCTGCCTGACTCCAGGATCCATGAATTCAATCTGTCTTCTAAGATGCTACACTCTCTTGCTCCTCTGTCTTTTTACTAACTCTATTGGCCAATCTCCTACTGTGAATCCATCCAACCAGCCTACTTTTAAGTGTGAGCCCCATGGAAGTAAACATCACCCCATATAAATCTTAGTGCTCTTAAAATTGTTGGATGTTTAGTTTCAGCTGGTCTACTTGTGCTGCTCTTCAAACCATTTCTACATTGATTGGCAGAGTGTGGTGCTGCACAGCATTATGGGAACGGTGGCCCTTGGGTTGTATAATGCAGCAGGACTCCTGGTCAGCTTCCCTTCCCATTCCCCTGACTCATTATTTCAAACCTTCAGAACTTGCCTCAAGTTACCTAACAAATATGCGATTCCCTTACTCATTAAAAAGGTGACCGCAGAGTACATTAATAACTTGAAATTGTGACATAGGGTAGACCTCAGTGTCTCAACCCCCAACCTAAAGAAGTGTGTACATCCACCTCCATCCTACTTTCCTTCCTTCCCACCTCTGAATATGGGCCATCTATTCTATAGCTGTTCCATCCTCCCATCAAAGCTGAAGATGTCACTTTCCTTTGATGTCCTGCCCTATGAAACAGTTTCTCTTTCCTGAATCTTACACCTCTCGCTCTTTATTGACCCCTTCTCCTTGAGTGATTAACATGTCCACGTTTGGTATGCCCCAAAACAAAACAGAACACACCCTTGTGTCACAGATAGTGAGGGCGGAGCGTGCCATACCTATGTCCTTAACTTCTTCCATTTCGGGGCACACCAGCATGACTTCTACATCTTTTTGTCAGAGGGCTACTTTGGCCCTTTCATTCAGCAAGCTAAGAAGTTCCATGGAATTAATGAACTGCCCCCTACTTCAAAGAAGACTTCTACCAGTGATTGGTAGTAATTGGTGTATAAAAGGCCCAACTTCCTAGGCCATTAGGTAGGAAGAACCCTAAGGCACTTGTTCTATAGTGTTACTGAGACTTCTCTGATAGGATTAAGCTCCAATTGCCCCCAATAGTAATTTGCTTGAAAATACATTCTTTTTCAGTGCTTCCTTTCTTTTCTCACTGTCGTAGCTACCTCTCTAGAAATATTTTCTAGGATTCCCTCCCAAATAACACCTTGCACTTGAATCCATGTTTCAAAGTCAGCTTCTGGGAAAGCCCAAAACAAAACACCCTCCTTTGATCCTCTGTCTACATCTAGTTACCCCATACCTTTTTCTTCTTTCAGTGCTAAGGTTCTTGAAAAATAATACCATGAAGAAATTGTGTTTTGCTACTAGTGCAGGGAACCCAGAATGGCTTAAACAAATAAGGGTTTTCCCTTTCTCATGGAATGATGAATTTGGAGCTGTGACTCTCTGGGCTGATATGGCAGCTTCACAATGTCACGGGGGACCCGGGCACCTTCTGTCTTTCCATTCCAGGCTTCAGGAAGGAAGACAGAGATGGATAAGCAAGAGGCGAAGTGTTCATGCTAGCCAAGTCAGTCCTTGTACCGAGGAGTTTTCCTCAAAGGACCATTCAATAATTGCTTACATATTATTGACCAGAACTTAGATCACCCTTAAATTCAAAGGAGACTGAAAGAGTTTCTTGATTTTTGTTTCTTGTTTTTGAACCTAGACTTTTTGTTTCCTTTAACCACATTGGGGTTCTCTTATGAAAAGGAAGAACAGATACCAGGGAGGTTAAACAGCCGTCTCTGCTGTAGGAGTCCATGTAACCAGTTGCAATTTCCCAACTCCTGTCCTCTGGTTTCTACCACTCTATGGAAAATCTCCAAGCTAACAATGATTGCCTACCTCTTGTACACAATAGACAACTTTCAGTCCGTTTCTTATTGACTTCTCTGATTTCTCACTGACCATCCCTATTTCATTTACTACATCTGTACACATTTCCCTTTATCGAGCTGAATTGAAAAGTCCTTATCAAACCCTTCAGCTTTCCAAGGTCAATAGTTTTATGCTATAGCTAGTCAGGAAGGCATGGAGAGCAAAGAGAAAATGGCAGAGAGGCTAATGTCACACACTGCCTAGATTCCCTCAAATCCAGAGATATGAACATTTACTTCTCGGAGCATTTATTTGTTTATTTTGTATGTGTGCACATGTGCCTCCCCCCCCCGCCCCCAGGCACTGGTGTGCTTTCACGTCCTATACTTTTATTTCTGAGGACCCCTCTCAATCTACTGGAAGCCACTTCGCTGCACGAACAGGGAATGAAAAGTGGTAGAAGAACATGCCTCCTCCTACAGGTGCAGGAGAATAAATGTCCCAGTTCCCTTGCCTCAGAAAGTGACAACTCTGAAATGTGACATAACCCAGAGCTCCCTGGGGGACCGGGCTAAAGCTGCATTGTGTGGGCCTTTGCCTGGGATCACACCTCTGCTTGGCTTCCTTCCCTTCTCTCTTCTGTATCCCTGCTCTCTTCCTTGTCCTCATCGAGAGCACTTCCTTAATAAATCACTTGCACACTTCCGGGGAATCAATGTTAGGGCAATTGGGCAATGAATATTAGTTGGTCAGGAGGAACTGAACAAAACCAAACAAGTCTTTCCAGATGTGTTACTACATTAAGATAACTTCTGAGGTTTTTCTATTACCTTTTTAAAAATTAAAATGTTGTTTCTGGGAACTAATTTTTTGCTACAGTTCATTAAGGCTAAAAATTCCAATTGCAATCATTTGCTTAAATGCATACTTTTTTCTGACACTAACCATAAACCGTAGATAAAACCATGTAAATAATTTTAATACAAAAATTATCCTCTGTACTAGCATTGTTAAGCATTGTTAAGATGATAAGCATACTTATCATCTCATGAGAATTATTCATTCAAGTTATAGAAATTTTATAAGCAGTTTCTGAGAATTCTCTTTGGAGATACAGGAAGATATAGATATGTTATCTTCGTACAACCCCAACCTTTGTTTCCTGGAGAAGACAAAGCAAATGGGGCTATGGGGCTGAATTCTTAAATATCTCTTCTGCCTCCCATGTGGCTGTGACAGTCATCAGTATATTTTCTTTTAGCTCCAAATTCACCCATTTTGGCTGCTCTGTGAAAAAGGAAGTGAACCTTACGAATATTTCTCCTACGATGGCCAGGATGATGTTAAGCCTGGTCAGTAGAGGGCACTGAAGCAATGCTGGAGAAGAAAGAGGTTCTGGTATGTCCCTCTAGTTGGCCTAGCCATGTTCCTGCAAACTGGGTGTCTTTCGGTGGCAGTGTCCCCATAGCCCGCCACAAGAGTGACCAGCTCACGTGGAGTTTAGCAGCGCTCCTAAGGACAGTGAATGAACTCCCCAGGCACCCAGCTTACTGTCTGGTAAACCCCTGATGACAGCTTCTTCCCAATGAGGAAACAGCATCCCACCACAATTTCAGGAAGCGTCTCAGTAACTTTCTAGCAAACACATTGGAGGTCCCAGTTGACTTCTTAGAAAGCCAACAGCACCCACCCCTATTTTCCTTGGAAGCTTTCTGGTGAGCTCCCTTCACATCGCAGCGGGTGGCCCTCGACCTGCCAGCCTCAGTGTCACCCCACTGAGTCTGTACACCATAGCACAGCCAACTTATCTCAGCCTTGAGAAGGATACTCCCCTCCCAAGTTTGTTCCTTCCCTGGGGACCATCCCTCAGCCCTCGGGTATCCTTAAGAGTGTTTTTTTTCTCTCCTCTTAGCCACTTTCCTATTACTCCATTCCCCTATTAATAGTAGACTTTTCCTAGTAGACTTCTCTTGTTCTGTCTTCTGATAGGACCCTGACTAATAGAGTAGCTAAGGAATGCAAAATCCCTAGGTCTTAAAAGTTGAAAGTTCTTTACCTGTGTGAGTTCTCTGAAGAAGAATTTTTTTAAAGAGATATTTAAATAGGTCAAGACCTTGAAATCTCTTTTTCTAAAGTTGTTCTTGCACTCTTTAAAAGGTTTTTAATTTGAGGTAAAAGAAGTTGCCAGTCCTAAGACTGACAGCTCAATGTTTTATATTAACCATTTGGCTCTATGGCTAATATAAAAAAACCCAAGCAGTCACTACAGGAGTACCTACCTAGTGCTGGGCTCTTTACAAACAATTATCATGTTTAATTCTCAGAAAAGCTCTGAAGGGTCAGCAGCATCCTTCCTGTCTTAGAGATAAGGAAACTGAACCCCAGAGATGTAAAATAATTTGCATGGCGTCACATGGCTTGTATGCGTCCTGCTCAAGATATAAACCCCTGTGTAGGGATCCAAAGCCTTTCCCATATCTTCCATGGCTTCTCATATAGGCACAAAATAAAACTTTACAGATCGTTATTAATTAGTTTTTTCAACCTTTCCCCTGCGTTAGTTGAGTACATGAAGTGTTTCAGAGTCTATACCCTCATGCTAGGTAAATAAAAATGTTAAAGACCCAGAGCACTTACCTCTAGTGCTTTCATTTTAAAAGCACTTTTCCCAGGGGGCGCCTGCATGCTCAGTCAGTGAGTGGCCCACCCTTGATTTCAGGTCAGGTTATGATCTCAGGATCTTGAGATCAAGCCTTACATCAGGCTCTGTGCTCAGAGTGGAGTCTGCTTGAGATTCTCTCTCTCCCTCTCCTTCACACACACTCTTTCTCTCTGAAAATAAATAAATAAATATTTTTTAAAAATAAAAAAACTTCTAAAAAAGCACTTTTCCCTTCTATATGGTCTTGACCATAAATTCCCAACCAAGCCAATGGCAGGAGGGGCACTCTCTCAAAGTTGCTGTGGGCCACCTTCTGCTTGCATGCTAACAACTCTGTATTTGATTTGCCTACTTTTTCTGCTTCCTTTCACGTCTCTGTGCCTGAGAACTCAGCCTCATCCGATTGTCATGAATGCTGGTGCATTTGGGGGCTGCTTATTCTTCTTCTGACTTTCACCTCTTCCCCTTATCCATCTGAGCTTCCAGAACCAGTCTCAAGACTGTCTCTGATGTTCCACATTCTATGACCCATCACCAGCACTTCTGAACCTGTCGAGGGTATGAGCTTTCTCTGGGTGGGGAATGTCTGTGTCATCAGGACTCAGGTTTGGAGGCAGCTCTGATCATAATTGGCGCAAGGAGGCCAGTACCTTTGCAGAGCCAGCTCTCTGGTCTCCTCATATGGCCTCAAACAAGACATGCTGTATGTCTTTCCCAAATGCCCTTCCTTTCCTGTCTTGGCTTCTGTTCCCCAATAAGCCACCCTTGGCTCTAGCTACCTGGATAGATTCTACTCACCTACCATCTTCAATTTTAACATTAACTTTTCCCCAATCCCTCTCTCTGTAAAGCTCAAGGACATGGGTTTTCACTGTACTCCCCTGGGGCACTGGACAGTAATGGCTGATTCCTTGCATCTCCTCATAGGAATTGGAAACATCTGGAGTGCAGGGACTGTGTTTTATTAGTATGTATTCCAGGGTCCAGTGCTGTGCTGCCTGGTAGGCACTTAATAAATATTTCAGGATATGAGCAGGTAGAAGGAGAAAAGAGGAAAGAAGACAGGAAGGGAGGGAAGCAGGAAGGATGAAAATGAGAAAGAAAAGGAAAGGAAGGAAATACAGCCTCTGTCTCTCTTTTAGCCACTTGCATGGCATTTTATCATTGGAATTAAATTAAGTTTATCATCTGACATTTAGGATACCTCCAAAAACATGGTTCTAGGTGCTCCTGGCTGAGCCTCTGTCCCAGCTGGTGACCTCACTCAAAGACAGAAGGAAGAGCTCCACCACCATCAACACCACCACAATAGAAATGACATCAAACCGTGGCCAACATTTAGCGAGCTCCTGCTATATACCAGGCTCCATGCTCAGCATCTTCTGTGCATGATCTCATAAATCACTGCAACTATCCAATGAGAAGATACTATCCCTGTTTCCATATAAGGACACTGAAGCTCAGGGACGCGAAGGGACTTGCCAAGGTCACACTGCCCATAAATAGCAGGGCTGGGATACTAAATCAGGCCTTTGGACACCCAAGCCAAGCTCCAAATTGTCATACTATGCTGTCTCTAGAGAAGTTCTGTATTTTTTCATGCCTAGAAGGCACACAAGATAGTAGCATGGATCCTAAAGAGAGACAACTGTCAACTTTGATCAATAAAAGGTATTTAAAAATCCACAAAACCAAAAGCAAGTCAATATGTAATGACATTTTCTTTTAGAAGTAAAGTAAGTCACCCCCAGGATGAAATCCCCCTGATTCTTGGGTGGGGGTGTGGGGGAGAACAGGAAAGGAAAAAGTGAATGGCATAATTTGCACAATTTCCCACTAAATTGAAGTACAAAATAATAAAATGGCCATTGCACTCACTTAGGAGACATCAAATAGACAGTCATAAAGAAAATATTGCAACAAGGAAGTTCTTGGGCAGAATCAATTCCCCAAAAGCCTGGAGAGATTTTGTCTCAGGTCATAATGCATTTCTCTAGTAAACAAGTCCCCCATACATTAAGTGGGACAAACAACAACACAACAACAACAAAAACAACATTCCCTAGAGAAGGTACTTTCAAAAGGAGGGCAATTGAATTTTGAACAGCAATGAAACAAGCTTCACAAGCATTGATTTCAAAATGAAATGGCTTGTATGATGTTCACTTTGACTCCTGGTGCATCAAAATATAAAATGCTGCTTTGCATGCATTTCAACAGCTCATTTCTCTATAATACTGTGCTGCTTTGATAAGCATGTTATGTTAGAAGGAAATAACACACAAAGGGAGTTGGGCTGCCTGGGGACCTATCATACAGGAGTCCCTGTGACTTGCTTCAAATTATTCAAAGATCAATGCAAAAAGACGTGTCTTGCATCTCTCTCCTAACCGTTGTCTGGGATCTCCTGGAGAGGCCAGGACAAGAATTTTCAGCTTTGAGTCCTCAGCTTCAGAAACTCTGCACCTTGGTTCTACACATATTAAATTTCAGAATGGTCCATTCTCAAGTGCTTCATTCTCAGAGTGATTGGTCATGTGTTGGCTGACAGCGCCATTCATTTACGGAGATACAGGCAGAGGCAGTAAAATGCCAGAAGAAGGACTTACTTTTAGCCTTCTATTCTCAGATAGGACCACCTATAAACCATTCATGGTACATCTTTGCCAGCATGGCCACAATCCTTTGGCCCTCCCTATACGCATGCCCTTTGCCTTGTGGCTTTGTAGCAGCTCCTGTCAAGAGATAAAGTTGATTTCACCTCTCTTTGAGTTTTGTGCCTGACTTTGAAAAATAAAATGCGATAGAAGCAACAATGTGCTGGTTCCAAGCCTGTGTCTCAAAAACCTTGTCCTCTTTGGTGCACTTTCTTGGCATCTGACTGCACCATGAGAATAAGATCAAGCTGACCCACTGGAGGGTGAAAGACCATGTGGACCAGAACTAAGTGAGCCCAGTTGTAGAAATTAAGCCTGAAAAATATGAGAAAGCCCGGCCAACATCAACAAACCTCTCCACCTGGCCTGCAGCTACCACAGCTGCACAAAGGAACCCTGCCAAGACCAGAACTACCCAGCTAAGGCTCAGTGAAGTGTTGACCCATAGAATCAATAAGTTAAAGACATGATTGCTGTTTTAAATCTCTAAGGTAGGTGGGGTGTTTTTTTCATGAGCAAATGGTAACTGATACACCAACTCAGAATTAATTCTCTTATTAGTGGGAAGGTCTGATAACTACCTCTCCCCCAACACTGAGAGCTGGGAGAGTCTGAATTATCATGGGCTCAAATTATCTGTGGCTCTGGAGCTAAAATTGGAGACTCTTCAGGAAGGGGCTCAGAAGGCTCTGCACGTAAGATCACACCCAGATGCAGAACATAAGTCATAAGCATGGTATTTGAACACCAGATAGCAATGGCGATTCCAGAGAGTGGGTAGGGATCACGAATGGGAAACAGGTGTAAAGTGGAAGGCCAGGAAAGGCAAACCCTTCAGGAGCTGCCTCCTGAGCTGGCTGTGTGCTCCATGAGAAGAGATAAGGCTTGCCTTTCTCACCAGGATCTAATACACAAGAGGAGCTCAAGAAATGCTTGTAGGATGAATGCATAGCCTGACAACTCATAGTTGTGACTTGCCTTTCTGAATCTGTTGCTGAGTAGACAGGAAGCATGGAGCTTACTTCCTAGAGGGAATATGCCTAAATGATCACAGAATCCATTACTTTTTTAAAGAAAAATTAAGAACTATTTATCTGGCACTGTCTATGAGTTAGTACTAAATTGTGTTAAGAGGCATATGAGGTAGGCATGAATCTTATCCCTTCCTTTTCCATGAACAAGTGATGCAGGGAGCATTAGTGAGTTTGCCCGAGGACATGAAGCTGGCAAATGGCAGAATCGGCAGTCTGGCTCTTGAGCTTATAAGCTAACATCTCCATCTGCTGTCTCCCTTGAAATCATCACAATTAACATAATGGACTTGGACAGTGCTTAGGTCATCCCCTTCTTTCTATATGTGAGGATGTTTGGGCCCAAGAAACGTACATGGCTTTCTCAAAATCACACAATTAATGGCAGTGTCCTGACACAGTTCGGTATTTTCTCCTCTCCACCACACTTATGATGTGAAAAACTATTCCATGGACATCTTTATTTACAAAAAGGTTCAGAATGTTGAGACCCATGAACTCTGACTTTCAAAATCAAGAAGGAGTATCCACTAATAGGAAGAACTTTAGGGAGGAAAAAGGCACAATGAATGGGACAAATGATAGACTTTCCAGTCCATAAGACAGTCAAGCTATGTTACAATAGAAAGCATGTCCCACTCACAGACTGAAATCCATCAGGGATGCTTAAATCCTCAAGGACTCAAGGGTTTTGTTTGGCATGTATGTGGAAGTGTCTGGAGTATTAGTACAGAACTTCTGAAATGTTAGTGTGTCTATGACTCCCTGGGGAATCTTATGAAAATGCAGTCTGTGTTCCAGCAGTACTGGGTCGGGCGGGAGATTCTGCCTGCTAGCACACTCCTAGAGGATGACAACACAGCTCCTCTGTGGACCATACTTTGAGTAGCAAGGATCTAGAGCACTAAGCTGGGTTCTTCAAATATGATCAAAAATCCTGATACAGACAATTCCACTCAAAGGCCTGAGACAACCTGAAAGTAAAACCCTGAAGTGTGGTCAAAGGTCATTCAGAGATCTAGGTGCATGCGATATACAAATATAAATATAAATATGAATATAAAATATAGGGCATGTTTTCAGAAGGGAGAGAATATCCTGGAAGATTCTAATATGATATAAAGCAAGACAACTGGGCAGGATGTGTCTGGTGATAGATTACAGGAGGAAGTACCTAGCACCATCTATGAAATATTCTTGCTGAAGATGGTGCTTGACTCAGGACAGAACTCTAAATTGAACTAGCCATTTAGAAAAAATATGGGGGACCAGAGGAACACATTAAACATCAATGGGGTGCAAAAAATCCAGAATGTGAGAAATTCTACAGGACAAGTGACCTGATTTCTTCAATAAAATTTACCCAAAGAGAAAAATAGGAGAGACCTAGAAATCTCTTAAGAGACTAATGAGACTTACTGGCCAAATGTAATGTGAGGCCATCATTAGGATCCTGATTCAAACAAACAGGAAGAAAAGGAAGGGAGAGAGGGAGGGAGGGAAGAAGGATGGAAGGAAGGAAGGGAGGGAGGAAGGGAAAGCGAGAGAGGGAGAGAAAGAAAGAAGAAAGAAAGAAAGAGAGGGAAGGAGAAAGAAAGGGAGGGAGAGAGGGAGGAAGGGAAAGAAAGAGAGAAAGAGGAAGGAAGGAAGGAAGGAAGGAAGGAAGGAAGGAAGGAAGGAAGGAAGGAAGGAAGGGAGGAAGGAAGGAGGGAAGGAAAGGAGGAAGGAAAGAAGGAAAGGAGAAAGAAAAAAATTTTGGGACAGTCTAGAAAATTTTACTACTGACTGGATATTTGATGTTACTAAGGAATTTTTCAACTTAAAATGGTATTGTGGGGGCAGCTGGGTGGCTCAGTCATTAAGAGTCTGCCTTCCATCTCGGTCATGATCCCAGGGTCCTGGGATAGAGCCCTGAATCAGACTCCCTGCTCAGCGGGGAACCTGCTTCTCCCTCTCCTACTCCCCCTGTTTGTGTTCCCTCTCTTGCTGTGTTCTCTCTCTGTCAAATAAAATAAAATAGTATTGTGTGTTTTTTTTTAAAGCAAACAACCCTGTTTGGGGGTATAGGTACTGAAATATTTACAACAACATGATCCAATATCATTCAAAGTAATCCAGTGATGGCTGGAGAAGGAAAGGATGGGGCACAGAAAAAATAGCTTGGCCACAGGACTAAGCCTTGAAGTTGCTTATCAGAAGGCCAGGGGATTAATATACGAGCTTCTTTGCTTTTCTGTATGTTTAAAATTTCCAAATCCAAGATTGTGAATAAATATACAAGCAAAGAGAGAAAGAGAGAGAGGAGAGAGGGAAGGAGGAAGAGAGAGAAAAAGAGAAAGCAAAAGAAAGAGGAAGGAAGGAACGAACGAACGAACGAAGGAATGAAGGAAGGAAGGTAGGGGGGAGGGAAGGAGGGAGGGAGGGAGAAAGGTTCAGAGAGGGCAGTCTCTCCCCCAAGTTCTCTTCAAAATGAGTAGAGTTGGCAAACTGATGATTCCAACTGCAATATCAGGTAAGATTCTGGGACACATTATTGAAATGGTGAAAGTTAAATTGAAAAAAGAAGAGGAAGACAAAGAAAGCTGAGATCACCAGGCTCCACTAAGGGTGGGTTGTTCAAGACTCTTCCTTTTTATTATGGCTTTTTGACAGGCCTGTCACAGGGATCCTGTAGATATAAGGCCCCCAGATTCAGCAGAACATTTGTCAAAGTGTCTCGTGATCTTTAGAAAAAGGGGGAAATTGTGGCTCAGGTGATAGCATGGCGAGATGGATTTATGACTGGTTGAACATGTGTCCCCAGAGGGTTGGATTAGGAGTCTACGTCAGACTGCGGGCTCTCTTTAGCAGAAGGCCAAAGAACTCCTGCTCAGCATGCTGTTATTTTTCATCGATGACAAATGAAGATATACAAGATATGTCAGTCATGTTGAAGAAGACGTGAAGTCCAAAGGACTATCATTGAATACTCTTGACGACAGAATTATGCTCTAAAGATACCTCAACGTGCTAGAGCAAAGCCAGTGCTAGCAGGCTGAAATTTAAGAGTGTTGATTATTAGTCAATCAGGAGAGCCAAGAGGAGGAAAAGTCTAAAGCCTGTGGTTGATGAAAAAGCATGTAAGGAAAAGACATGTCTGGGGACCAAGGACACTTGTGCACTTTAAGATACAGAGGGCTGGGACCCTTGCTTCTGGGCTCTGTCATCATCCTCTCCTGGTTGGAGAAGCATAGTCTTAAAGATGTTTCCTTACTGTAAGTTCCATACGAATCAATAATGTAAGGGGCTGCCAAAGCTAATTCGATCTGCTAATTTGATTTTAGGGTACATTAAAACAATTACTTTTCCAGAAGAGAAGAAGGAATGCGAACAATAACCACAGCTACCATGTAGTAAGCATTTGCTGTGGGGAGGCATCAGGCCAGGTAGTTTACATACATTAGCTCTTTTAATCACCTTATTATCCTTTCTCTGTGAATGCTAATAACCTCATTTCCTCCATGGGGAAAGTGGGGTCCAGAGTGGTCCAGGGACTAGGCTGAAATCACACAGCTGGTGACATCAGAGCCGGGATGCCAGTGGACCCCCCACTGGGCTGGTGTAGCTTAGGAACAAAAAGGCTTGCTCTCCAACTATCTGGGCTGGTCCAACAAAGTGCTAAGCATAGGGTTTACTTCAGCAAAAATTTCACCTGTGTCCCAAAATTTAGTGAATGTCATTGATCAGGAGGGTGAGGACAACATCCAGCTTATCACATGAGACCCAGTTAAGAAGAGGCAATTTAGGGCAGCTGGATGGCTCAGTCAGTAGAGCATGCAACTCTTGATCTCAGGGTCATGAGTTCAAGCCCTATGTTGGGGGTAGAATTCACTTGGAAAAAAAAAGAAAGAAGGAAAGGAAGGAAGGAAGGAAGGAAGGAAGGAAGGAAGGATGGAAGGAAGGAAGGAAGGAAAGGAAAAAAGAAAGAAAGGCAATTTAACCTGTCACAGTAGCTTAACAAATGTTTCCTGAAAGACCTACTTTAGCTTGAGAAAAGAGTTTCATGGTATCTGCTGTTTGGGTTCTCACTTGCTTCATAACAAACCACTCTACAACCACTGGCTTGAAACAGTAATAGTCACTTACTACTGTTGATCGCTACCCAGGGTTTCCTCAAGTGGTTGCAGTCAGAAGGCGGTGGAAGCTGGAATCAACTCAAAAGCTCCTTTGATTACATGTCTGGTGCCTGAATTGGGAAGACACCAGCAGCTGGGGCTCCTCAAGCATCTTTCTCTCTTTCTAGGTGCTTTCTCCATGTAGTCTCTTCATGAGGGTTGCTTCTGGGCAGTTGGACTACTTAGGTGGTGGTTCTGGGCTTCAAAGGTAAAGGGTCCACAAGAGATAGAGTCTTATGATAACTGTATTGCTTTTTCTCACTCAGCCAGCAAGTCACAGTGTGATTTCCCTTACATTCATATTGTCAAGTCAGTCACAAAGACCTGCCCAGTTTCAGGGTACAAAGACTCTTTCTCTCGAAGGCAGAGGAGAGATATTCTGGGACCAAGAAATGTTGTTGTAGCCTTTATTACAAAATGTAGTCTGTCACATCCACCTAAGAATATTTGGGGTGGAGATGAGGGGCTAGAATTTTTCTATGTGGACAGAGGGGGCAGAGCTTGGTCAGGTTATGAAAAAAAGTAAAATGGAGACAGAGTTTGGTCTAGTAAGGAAGGTACTATAAAAGCCTCAGATGGTCTTAAAGTGGAATAAATATTCTACCACTGAAGTAGTAAGCGTGGACTGTCAGAGTGTTTTTAGGGGGTTGATATAGTAAGGCATCTGATCCTTCTATCTGCGTGCATCCAGAAATCTGCTAAAGGGGCCAATTAGGGGCTAATGGCTAGAGCAGGAAGTCTGCATCAGAACCAAAAAAACCAGAGGATGGGGCAAAGCTAAAAGGTGAAAGTAGAAAAAAATGTGTTTAAGAGCATGAGGCCCAGGCTGCCAGGAGTGGGGTTAGTAGGTTTACTGAATCCAGCAGAGGCTGCAAATGGACATTCACCTTGGGAACGGGAAACTGGGACTGGAGACCAGAGAGGAGCAAAGAAATAGAAGAGATGTTGATCTGAATGCAAAGGTTTGAAGGAGGGGGTGAAGGATGAAAGAAGTGACAGAGCAATGGAAACACCTGGAGCAATTACAGTGTGTTTCCAACACAAGGTAGGCGGTGGGCATTGTGGCGGGGGGACAGGGGAACTAGAAAGAGGTCAGCCTGTCCTGCAATGTGAGAGAGACAGGAAGACTTCAGCATCCCATGGAGGATTTGGAATAGGATGGAGAATGAGGTGACTTCTGAAACTAAAACTATTCAATGCTCATGGTTACCGGAGTGATAAAGTAAATGACCACCGGTGTCCAGGCATTTATAAATCAAAAGTGCTACCTAGGGTCCTCTGGGTGCCATAGGAATTTTAACAAAGTCTTTTCTGCCCACTGATAACCTCTAATGAACAAAAGTCCCTGCGTACAGGTTCAGGCTGGAAAAGAACCCTTTCAGGGAATCTATGGCCTTACACATTGACTCACTGCTCAGTGCAGAGAAGCTTCATTTCACGGTCAAAATCCATGTCTGATGAACAGCCCAGCACATTGTGTCTCCTGCAGTCCCAGTAAAGGTCTTTTCCCAAACTAGGGTTGGTACACAAAGGAGAAATGACACTTTTATTACATTCATCTATCTATGTATCTTTGTATCTATCTATCTATCTATCTATCTATCTATCTATCTATCTATCTATGCAGGCTTTGGGGAAAGTTAGATACGTTTAAATAACACAGAAATAAGACACTGAGATAAAATTCATGATGAGCCAATGCAGATCTGAATCAACAAAGGACACTTCCTTCTGGACCACCAAAAAGACAAGGCCACTGGCTGGCTTTTGTCACAGGCCAATGAGTCAAGTCAAGCAAATGGCCTCGTGGGGTGAAGAAAAAAATGGATGGAACAAATGGAACTATAGTGATCTTCCAGAGACCCAGAATGACACAGAGCTGGGCTCATAAGCCAGCAGCTCCATATTGCACACGAAGAAACAGGCCACATCAAATCCTCAGGTCCGGGACACCCACCATAGGCAATTAATTAGGCTCTGGTCCTTCCCCATTGTTTATGGGGTGGGACGCTATGCAGGACCTCTTAGCTACAGAACACATTAATCTAGAAGCAGATCCATAAATTTAAATCTATATTTAGATATAGTTCAGTAGGTGGGGAGCATGATTCATGGCTTTAGCTTGAAACCTCTCTGGAGCAACCGAGCAGCTAGACCATGGAATCCATTCTTCTTTACTGTTTGATGTTCATTCTCCTGGAGAGGGGATGGTGCTCTTATGCTCTGGGTGGAGAAAATGAAGTTCCAACTTGGAACACTGGCCCAAAGGATCAAAGAAGAGATAGAGATTGAAACCAAAATTCCCATCCCTGCTTTGACTTATAGAACTTTGTAGTTAAAAGTGGCCTTAGAAATTATCTAAACCAATTTCTCCTCTTATAGTTGGGAAAACTGACACCACAGAGGAAAAGGTACCTATCCCTTGGCCATTTCTTTTAACAAGAGACTATGTCTCCAATGTGCCCAATGAAAAATAATGGGAAAAATAGAACTTGGGTTTGCAGAATTTTATTCTCCAACTCCTGCCATCTCAAGAGAGTGCTGTATCACTTTGCCACCCTTATAGTGTGACCTGTTAGGAAGGAAGAAACGCTGACTCAGAAATGGTGTGATCTGATCCCCGTTGCATCTTAACTGGCTCTGGAACCTTCTTTCAGGTCCCTTTCTGCTTGTCTTTTTTTATTCCAGAACATAGCAGAGGGCAGAGCACATTGTTGATGCTAGAGATATAGTTGATGAATGAATAAATGCACTTAAGCTCTAAAATCCCATGTTTCTCTGCACAGTTATAAAAAAAAAAGAAGGGAAGTTGCTTCATCTATCAGAAAAATGGATATATTCAAATTCCTGGATTTGTGAGAAGATAAATGCACAGTAATTTTGCTTAAAATGCTATCAAAAAAGCAATTAACTTCAGGGCACACTGATGCCCCAGAGATGTTCCTTCATCTCATTCATTTTAGGAAGATGAGCACTTCGTTTTATTCACTGGAGAGTCAAGACCCCTGGGGAGAGCTTTAAAAATTGATCTCCCTTTAAGCTTCTCAGACTCTTGCTCCTCAGAGTGGGGTCTCTGGACCATTGGCACCAGCATCAATATTACCTGAGAGCTTGTTAAAATTGCAGAAGGCAGGGGCACCTGGGTGGCTCAGTGGGTTAAAGCCTCTGCTTTAGGCTCAGGTCATGATCTCAGCGTCCTGGGATCAAGGCCCGCATTGGGCTCTCTGCTCAGCAGGGAGCCTGCTTCCTCCTCTCCCTGTCTCTCTGCCTGCCTCTCTGCCTACTTGTAATCTCTCTCTGTGTCAAATAAATAAATAAAATCTTTAAAAAAATTGCAGAAGGCGGGCTAAACCCAAATCTGAATCTGCATTTTAAGGAGGGGCCCAGGTGATTTGTGTGTGTGCTAAAGTTCAGGAAACGCCACCATAGATCAGTCCAGCAGGCTGAGATCTTTGGCAAGAAGGAAGCATCATTCCACTCCACAGGTTAAAACTCCCTCTACCTCTCTCAAAGAACCTGCCAGGTACCTCACCTACGAACCACTTAAGGACAAATACCCAGGACAACACACTTCAAGAAGCCTTCAGAATTATTTCCTTGAATTATGAGATTGGACCATATGAAATTACTGCTACTAGATGTTTTCAAGCTATAGAAATTGCCACTTCATTTCCCTCAGCATAATATAATAGCTACCATTTAGTGAGTAGGGTACCATGCTTTGGGTTAAGTACTTCGGACATGTTTATTCTAGCCCGCAAAGTATTCTGTGAGATGGATGTTAAGTCCATATTATAGATGAAGAAATTAAGGTCTAGAAAGGTTATATTTCTGAGGTTACACAGCCAGTGATGAAAAAGCTCCAGATCCATACCCGGCCCTGACTCCAAGGCCTGGTGTTTGCCAAGATGTGAACCTCAGACCATCACATGATGAGGGTGTTAAAATGTCTATTTCTAGGAACCATACCAGACATACTGAATCTGAGTCTCTGATACCAGGATGTAGAAACCTGTATTTTAATAGAATTAGACGTGCCTTATTTGAGAACAAATTGAACCCTACTATTTCCAGACACCTCTTTCTTTCTAAGTAAGTGATGGAAGGCCAACTAGCATAAAAACCCACCCATAAAAACCCACCCATAAAAACTCACCCCAGGGCAAAGGGACCATATTCCAATTTCCTCAGGATAGCCCTGGTTTATGAACATCATCATGGTAGATTACTAAGAGCTCCTCCTTCAATTCTCAGAAGTGTTCTGGTTTGAATGGTAAATTATATGATCACCTTGTGTTAGGAAGAGAACTGGACTGGGTTTCAGAGCATCTGAGATTCTATCCCCCAAAGGGCAGCTCTCCTGAGCTTCTTGGGAAGCTGAGCAAGTCTGGAAGTCTGGGTCTCCCCCGGGAATGCCCAGTAACCTGAGCCCCACTCTCTCCCTTCTCTACTCTGGAGTCCCTGGGCGGGCAACCCCAGGCCAGTAGGAGCATGCCCAAGTCCAGATGTACCCAAGGGATTTGCACAGGCATGCCCAGGCTGGCATTCTCTGGAAATTGTTGTTAGAAACCTTCAAGTAGTTGTGATCTGTGCTCTACTGAGAGCCTTGACTCTTTTCCATTTCTCACTCTCCTTGCCACTGGGGAAGCCTTGCCTGAATCCCCTTCTCCCTGACTATATTGGCTTGCAAGGTCTTACTCTTCTCTGGATCCTAGCAGGTGACAGAACAAGGCACCGGGTGAAATTCTAACAGATGCCTGCTGAGGAACACATTAATGTAGTTATCAGATTATTGCCCCTAGAGGAGGTTTTGACAAATGGGGAAGAAAGAACAAGAAAACGGGTGGGCAGAGAATTAATGACATCAAGGCCGTGAGGGAGTTCAGGAAAGAAAAGGCCTATTAGATGTCTGCAGAGTTAGGACACCAAAAATTAACTTATTTTTAAAGAATGCATTAGCTTCATCTTCAGATAATATGCTCAACATATTCCCCTTCAACCTCTAGACACCTTTTCAAAGAAAGTGCTCCCAAATTTAAAACAATATGTCTAATTATAAATGTCTTATAGAATATCCAAAAAGTCTGGAAACAGAAAGAAAATTATCTATTCATTATACCCTTTCAGATGAACATTTTGGCTCACTGCTTTAAATTTACGGGGTTTTTTTTAATTTGTATATATGTCTGGGGGTTGAAGACTACGTACCTTATGTACTGCTTAAAAATAAGTTTATCCTATGTGTGATGGTTAATCTTATGTGTCGACTTGACTGACACAGTGGTACTCAGACATTTGGTCAAATATTCTTCTGGGTGTGTCTGTGAGGGTGTTTCTGAATGAGATTAACATTCAAGTCAGTAAACAGAGTAAAGCAAACTGTTCTCTCTAGTATGGGTGGGCCACATATAATCCGTTGAAGACCCCACATAGAACAAAAAGGTTGTGTAGGAGGGAACTCCTCCTTCCTGTTTGAACTTTGACATCGGCTTTCTCTTGCTTTTGGACTGGGACTTACAGCATCGATTCTCCTTGTTTTTAAGCCTTCGTACTCAAACTAGCCCTATACCCCTAGCTCTCCTCAGTCTTCAGCGTGCTAACTACAGATCTTGGGACTTCTCAGCCTGCATAATCATGTGAGCCAATTACTTATAATAGATTTCTATTCCTATATATAGGAATATATATGTATGTACATATGTGTGTGTGTGTGTATGTGTGTGTGTGTGTATGTATTATATACTATACATGATTACTGTGCCTGGGGTGAGGTAGATTTTTACACCAGTGGCCTTCCATCACCTACTTGGAAAGGAGGCAGTTCATATATCCTGTCAGGTCCAAGGCAGAATTCAGAGTTAGCATATTTCAGCCTTTTCCAGTGTTTATTTGGTCCATTACTGTATTACCTACCTGCCTCCAAAATGTTTTAGTGGTCAAATAAATGAAGGAAACATTAAGTAAAGGCAAAAAAAAAATTTGGAATGAGAGATTTGCAGGCATTACATGTGTCCAAGAGAGCAATGTCACACATAGCTTTTCTGTTTTTGATCATGTATTTCTCATTCCTCCACTACCCTATGTTTATTCTTGCAAGATGGGCATTCAAAGAGACATGCTGGGGAAATGCTGTGCCCAGTCTATTCAAAGTGGCCAGTTGTGATCATAAAGAAGCCAGTGGCAGGCAGGGCTTTTGAGGCGTTTTCCATGGATGGTAACTTAGGACCTCCCTGACCCTTTGTATTTGAATTCCAAAGATCTTGAACTATCTATTGGCTCCACTTTTGTCATCATAAAAGAAGGTTTTGTCTTGTCCTATAAAATCTGCTTCATTTGGGATTGAAGATCAGTGTAAAGCATAATGGCTATGATTCCTAGTTCTGATGCTTACTAGCTGTGTGACTTCAAACAAGTTTGCAACCTCTCTGTGCTTCATTGCCCCATCTACAAAATGGAAATAGCAATAGTGTAAGGATTAAAGGCATTAACATACATAAAGCCTTAATACAGAGTTTTGTTGTCTAATAGTGTAGCCACTAGCCACATGTGGCTATTTCTACTTAAATGACTTAAAATTAAGTAATATTAAAATTCAGCCACATTTCAAGTGCTCGACAGCCATGGGTGATTGGTGGCTACTGTACTGGTTAGTACAAAAGAAATATTTCCATTGCCACACCTGAGCACTTAGCAAATGATGAATAAGAGCTGTATTTTATTTTCCAAGGCCTAAATTAAATTCAGGCGCACTGACCAGAGTTTTTAACCCTTCCATCAGATCTCCTCTAGGAGATAAATCCTCTGAGTTGTAGGTTCCCTCTTTGCTTTCTCTTCTTTTTATCCTCCCTTCCATCCTCCCTCCTTCCCTTTCTTCTTCCTCCCTCCTTTCCTTCCTCCTTTCCTACATCCCTTTCTTCCTGCCTCCCCTCCTCCCTCCCTTCCTTCTTTCCTACCTCCCCACCCTCCTTCCTCTCTTCTTTCTCCTTCCCTTCTTTCTCTTTCTTCCTGCTTGTCTTTCCCCCAAATAGAAGGATCACCAGCAAAGTTCTTGCCCCTTACATTTGATACTTGAATCTTTGTTGTTGTGTTATCCTAGTAAAATACCCTCGCTCTCCAAGTTTACCCTTCCACAGTCACTGTTACATGTGAGCCTGAGGGCTCATGTTACCCACATACCACACTCTAGAGAGGCCCCAATTTTGTGAGTCAGAGAGCTGAGCCTGTCTTTCCACAGACTTCATCCTTCCTCTCTATCAAAGTGAAAGATTTTGACATAGATAAATGTGCACCTGCTAAATTATTTGTAGTAGCAAATGTCGCTATAATGAGATCAACCAAGCTACTGCCATGGGCGGCTGCTAGGCCTTAGAGAAACAGGCTGGAGGGAACTTTCTGTGGCTAATGCTCATTGCAACAAGATATGACCACTATTCCTTTCTAAAAGGATCATAATGGACATTGATTTTTAGTTTTGGAGTTTGGCCCATTAAAATACTAACAGAATTCCATGGGGGAATGAGCTATATTGATTGGTTCATTTTGTTTTATGGCTTTGTTTCCTATGTAACATGTAATTGTATTTTATAGTTGCTATAATATGCAAGAATTAAAGACCTAATTTGGCTAAACAAGAATTGGCTTATAAATTATGAAACACTCTCTCTCATCAAACTCCTGGGTAATTAAACAAAATTTTAGCAAATGCTTTCTCCATAGATTGTTTTGCATTGGTGAAGGAGATGGAGGAGTGAGAAAAAACTTTTTTTTCCCTTCTGTCACTTTTTAACTTTCTTATCACCATCAACCACCAGTAATGAGGTTAGGGATTTCAGACAAGGCTGTTAAATTTTTTGCTAAGGCTTATTAAGCTATCTTTTCTTTCACATTATTTTACTTCTACGATCTCAAGAAGTTGCCATCAGTGCTATGGTGGACAGAGCACAGGTTGCAGAAGGAAGTATTCAGACTGATAGGCAAGCTTCTCCTCTTAGCTGCTGTTGAACTTGGGTGAGCTGTTATAACGGGATGTTTTGGGATTTTAGAAAGTTGTTTTTCTCCACATAGGTAGATTAACAACTACTCCTTTTGTTCTTCCTCCCCATTTCTGCAGCTAGATTGTACTTCCAGGCACTTTGATTTTGCACACAACCATGTAACGTGCTTTGGCGGTTGGGAAATTGGCAGACATGATGCCAGCAACAGCTTGAAAAATACTTGAAATATTTCATCACAAAGCACTCAGCTGGTGAATTGAATGCTACCCTCAATACACGCAACAATATGGATCAATCTCAAAAAACATTATGCTGAGTGAGAGAAGCTAGACCCAAGAGTATGTACAGTATTGATTGATTCATTTTGCCACTGTTTTCTAAAACTGTATATATGTGATTCGTATACTCTTGTAGTACAATGTATTTCCCAATTTGAACAATTCTGGAGGTTCACTCTTGAAATATTTCTGGAAGATAATTTTTCTACCTAAAATATTGCCCTATTCACAGAGGTCATTAACATTTGCTGAAACCCTACTATGCTGTAGCTACTTTATATATATCATCATCTCAATATTGAAAGTAACACTGAATGGGAGCCGCTGGGTGGCTCAGTCCATTAAGTGTCTGCCTTCAGCTCAGGTTATGACCTCAGGGTCCTGGGATCCAGCCCTGCGTTTGGCTCCCTGCTCAGTGGGGAGCCGGCTACTCCCTCTCCTCCATTTGTGGTCTCTCTCACTATCTGCTAAAAACAAGAAAAGAAAGAAAGAAAGAAAGAAAGAAAGAAAGAAAGAAAGAAAGAAAGAAAGAAAGAAAG